>OY740793.1:6814621-7119621 GCA_963514005.1 Raja brachyura
GGCCTTATTACAACATCGTGAAACCTTTTCCAGTTAATTAGAAACACATTTGCCAACATATCTCGGAAATAAAACCTCAGTGAGGCAGAAATAAAATTCTGGTGAGAGAGCTCTATCTAACGAGTGCTGGCCCGATTCCAACACCAGACTCCACAACAAACTGTGCCTTGTGCCGAGTTTTGTTTTAACCTGGAAGTATGTTCGCGGCCTGATGTGTGACTCTGCCCATGATGTCATACCTTAAGCCCCTGTCCCACTTAGGCGATTTTTTTTGGCGACTACAGGCGACTAGGTGACGCCTGTACAGTCGTGAGTCAAAGGGTCGTAACGTTTTTGTGGCCGCCGCTGGATTTTCAAATGTTCAAAACGTTTCGGCGACTGTGGGCTTGACGTTGCCTGTCTTCTCCTGTCGAGGGCGCTGTTGTAGGTTGTCGCCAGGATGACGCAGGTGACGTTGGCTGCCGCCGGGCGCTGAGTTTGGTGAATTCCATTGGCGTCCACGTACGTCAACCGGCGACTGAGTTGTCTTCAGTTGTCTTCAGCTTGTCGCGGGTGGACGTAGGTTGTCGTAGGTGTGGTCGTAGGTGGATGTCCTAAGGGCCGCCGGTTCTCGGTAGCTTGCCCTAGCTTGACGTCGACTAGGTGGGAGGTTGTCGTAGACATTGTCTTGGGACAGGCCCGTTAGCGCACAAAATCATGGGAGGAAGAGATCGGGTAGACGCACGGATTCTCTATGATTCAGCATGCAGACACATGATAAGGGAATAATGCTAAGTGCAAGGCAAAGTCCGATCAAAAATAGTCCCAGGGTCTCCAATATTCAGTTCAGTTCAGTTTATTGTCACGTGTACCGAGGTACAGTTAAAAGCTTTTGTTGCGTGCTAACCAGTCAGCAGAAATACAGAAATATCTCAATGGGGTTAGGTTAGGTAAGGGGGAGGTACAGCGAGACCTGGGCGTCCTTGTACATCGGTCACTGAAAGTTGGCGTGCAGGTACAGCAGGCAGTGAAGAAAGCTAATGGAATGTTGGCCTTCATAACAAGAGGATTTCAGTATAGGAGTAAAGAGGTTCTTCTGCAGTTGTATAGGGCTCTGGAGAGACCACATCTGGAGTATTGCGTACAGCATTGGTCTCCTAATTTGAGGAAGGACATCCTTGTGATTGAGGCAGTGCAGCGTAGGTTCACGAGATTGAGCCCTGGGATGGCGGGACTGTCATATGAGGAAAGATTGAAAATACTAGGCTTGTATTCACTGGAGTTTAGAAGGATGAGGGGGATCTTATAGAAACATTATAAAAGGACTGGACAAGCTAGATGCAGGAAAAATGCTCCCACTGTTGGGTGAGTCCAGAACCAGGGGCCACAGTCTTAGAATAAAGGGGAGGCCATTTAAGACTGAGGTGAGAAAAAACATTTTCACCCAGAGTGTTGTGAATTTGTGGAATTCCCTGCCACAGAGGGCAGTGGAGGCCAAATCACTGGATGGATTTAAGAAAGAGTTAGATAGAGCTCTAGGCGTTGGTGGAATCAAGGGATATGGGGAGAAGGCAGGCACGGGTTATTGATTGGGGACGATCAGCCATGATCACAATGAATGGCGGTGCTGGCTTGAAGGGCCGAATGGCCTCCTCCTGCGCCTATTCTCTATGTTTTTCTATGTTTAGTACGTTTCCCTTTCCCCTGACTAGTCTGTACGGGGTGATCGCTGGTCGGCGCGGGCTCGGTGGACGCCGAGGCATTTTCCCATGCTGTTCCTCCGAAGTCTACAATCCTAACGAAAGCATTCCTCCTTTTTCCCACCTTAATCAGTGACTCAGCCGTAGAGTTGCTGCCTTAAAGCGCCAGAGACCAGAGTTCGACCCTGGGGAACATAAAAATGCTGGAGAAACTCAGCGGGTGATGCAGCATCTATGGAGAGAAGGAAGAGACGACCCGGAACGTTGCCTATTCCTTCTCTTCATAGATGCTGCCTCACCCGCTGAGTTTCTCCAACATTTTTTATCTACCTTAGATTTTTCCAGCATCTGCAGTTCTTTCTTAAACAGGGTTCGATCCTGTCTACGGATTTTGTACATTCTCATAGTGACCCTTGTGGGTTTTCTCCAGGTACTCCGGTTTCCTCCCACACTCCAAAGATGTGCAGGTTTGCAGGTGAATTGGCTTGGTATAAATGTAAATCCTCCCTAGTGTGTGGAGGATAGAGTTAGTGTACGGGGATCGCTGGTCGGCGCGGACTCGGTGGGCCAAAGGGCCTGTTTCCGTACTGTAACTCTAAACTAAACTAAAGTGGGTGACTTCTAAGCAACATAGACAATAGGTGCAGGAGTAGGCCATTCGGCCCTTCGATCCTGCACTGCCATTCATAGAAACATAGAAACATAGAAAAATAGGTGCAGGAGTAGGCCATTCGGCCCTTCGAGCCTGCACCGCCATTCAATGTGATCATGCCTGATCATCCAACTCAGTATCCCGTACCTGCCTTCTCTCCATACCCCCTGATCCCCTTAGCCACAAGGGCCACGTCTAACGCCCTCTTAAATATAGCCAATGAACTGGCCTCAACTACCCTCTGTGGCAGAGAATTCCAGAGACCCACCACTCTCTGTGTGAAGAATGGTTTCCTCATTGTTTTCAATATGATCGTGGCTGATCATCCAAAATCAGTGCCCCGTTCTTGCTTTTTCCCCATATCCCTTGATTTCCGTTAGCCCTAACAGCTAAATCTAAACTCGCTTTTGAAAAAAAATCCACTGAATTGGCCTCCACTGCCTTCTGTGGCAGAGAATTCCACAGATTCACAACTAGATGGCTGAAAAGCTTTTTCCTCATCTCAGTCCTAAATGGCCGTCCCCTTATTCTTAAACTGTGTGACCCCACCCCCCCTGGTTCTGGACTCAACCAACATGGGGAACGTTTTTTCCCTGCATCAAGCCTTTCCAATCCCTTAAGAATTTTACATGTTTCTAAAAGATTCTATAAGGTAGTATAAGATTCCTGCACTGAAATGATGGCCCCTTGTTTTGCGACTATTTGGAATAAAATTTGTACTGCAGCTGGAACAGTGCGGAACTAAAAGGGTTAATCTCACTGCATTGAGAGTTGGGCTCGCGAGTTGCAGTTCAGACTCAACAGAGGAATTAAGTGGTTTCAGGGTCAGAGCAAAGCTAAACGCTGAACGAACGCTGGATTAGGAGTGTGATGTCTGCAATTTAAACAATGCATTTAGAAACATAGAAACATAGAAAAATAGGTGCAGGAGTAGGCCATTCGGCCCTTCGAGCCTGCACCGCCATTCAATGTGATCATGGCTGATCATCCAACTCAGTATCCCGTACCTGCCTTCTCTCCATACCCCCTGATCCCTTTAGCCACAAGTGCCACATCTAACGCCCTCTTAAATATAGCCAATGAACTGGCCTCAACTGCCTTCTGTGGCAGAGAGTTCCAGAGACTCACCACTCTCTGTGTAAGGAATGTTTTCCTCATCTCGGTCCTAAAGGAATTCCCCCTTATCCTTAGACTGTGACCCCTTGTTCTGGACTCCCCCAACATCGGGAACAATCTTCCAGCATCTAGCTTGTCCAACCCCTTAAGATTTATGCAAACTATTGAGGCAATTAAACCTCTACACAGACGGTGGTGGGTGCCTGCCTGCCAGGGGGTGGTGGTTGAGGCAGATACGATAGTGGCGTTTACGAGGGGTGGCACGGTGGAGTTGCTGCCTCACAGCGCCAGAGACACGAGTTTGATCCCGACTGCGGGTGCTAACTGTGCGGAGTTTGTACGTTCTCCCCGTGACCTGCGTGGGTTTTCTCCAGGTGCTCCGGTTTCCTCCCACACTGCAAAGACGTGCGGGTTTGTAGGTTAAGTGGCTTGCTATTATTGTAAATTGTCCCCTAGTGTGTGTAGGATAGTCTGAAGAAGGGTTTCGGCCCGAAACGTCGCCTATCTCCTTCGCTCCTTAGATGCTGCTGCACCCGCTGAGTTTCTCCAGCCTTTTGTGCACCCTGTGTAGGATAGTGTTTGTGTGCGGGGATCGCTGGTCGGCGCGGACTTGTTTTTCAGACTGATTTATCACGAATCTGAGGCGCATTTGTTTCACATAGAGGGTGGTGAGTGTGTGGAACGAGTTGCCAGGGGAAGTAGTTGAGGCAGGAACAATAACAACATTAAACAGACACTTGGACAGGCACATGGATACGAAAGGTGTAGCGGGATATGGGCCAAATGCAGGCAATTGGGACTCGCTTAGATGAGCATTTGGGTAAGCATGGCGGAATTGGGCCGAAGGGCCTGATTCCGTGCTGTGTAGGTCCAGTGAATTTAATTTATTCTGTCTTGAAGAAGCCTGGAGCTCAAGACATCTTGGTCGGCATGGAGCAGTTGGGCCGAAGGGCCTGTTTCCGTGCTGCATAACTCTATGACTCTGTTACTCAGCGGGTCAGGCAGCATCTCTGGAGGGTGCAGGAAGGAACTGCAGGTGCTGGTTTACACTGAAGATAGACACAGAATGCTGGAGTAACTCAACGGGTCAGGCAGCATCTCTGGAGGGATGTTTCAGATCAGGACCATTGTTCAGACTCAGATGCTGCCTGACCTTAGAATTACTCCAGCCCTTACTCTAGTGTCCTACTCAGAATTTCAGCATCTGCAGTTCCTTTAGGCTCTGCGAGGGCATATTTTTCCCTTTGTTTGAATGGAGAGGGCGAAATATGAGTGACTCCAATAAGTATTGCTATCTCAAAAATAATTCTTGATGGATTCATAAATGAAAAGTAAACTCTAAAATAACAATTTAAATAGGTGGCAAGGTGGTGCAGCGGTAGAGTGGCTGCTTTTCAGCCCCAGAGACCCAGGTTCGATCCTGACTATTGGTGCTGTCTGTGCGGAGTTCGCACGTTCTCCCCGTGGCCTTCACCTGTTTTCTCCGAGATCTCCGAGACGTGCAGGTTTGTAGGTTAATTGGCCCGGTATAAATGTAAAAATTGTCCCTAGTGGGTGTAGGCTTGGGTTAGTGTGCGGGGATCGCTGGTCGGCGCGGACCCGGTGGGCCGAAGGGCCTGTTTCTGCCATGTACCTCTAAACTAAAGTCAAGTAAACGAAACTTCATGTGTAGGAAGGAACTGCAGACGCTGGTTTAAATCAAAGATAGACACTAAATGCTGGAGTAACTCAGCGGGACAAGCAGCATCTCTGGATTGAAGGAATGGGTGCCATTTTGGGTTGAGGCCTTCTTCAGGCTGAAAGTTATTCATCATTTTTAAAAGTTGAAAGATGTTTTTAATTTTTCAAAATACATTTGATGTGTTTACAACCAAATACTGTAGGTGTTTAGAATTATTATGATGTGTTTGAGAATATGTTTTCACACTTCTACAACTGTTTTCACGGCATTACCCTTTATTTTATATGGATGTTTGGGAATGTATTTGAATTATTTCTGAATTATTAGGAGGCTTGGCAGCCTTTGACGGTTCTGGCTATGTTTGAGATTCAGGGTGGGGTTTGGTCTGGCCACCCAATTTAATGGCCTTACGATATATGGGATGTATTAGGGATCGCGGTGCGGAGGCTCAGCTGTTTACAATCTTTAATAACAATCGAGTCCAGGGGACTGAGTGCATCCAAGTTTAGTTTAGTTCAGAGATACAGCACGGAAACGGACCCTTTGGCTCACCCAGTCCGTGCCGACCAGCGATCCCCGCTCACTAACACTATCCTACACACACTGAGGACAATTTACATTTACACCAAACCAATTAACCTACAAACCTGCATGTCTTTTGGAGCGTGGGTGAAACCGAAGATCTCGGAGAAAAATCACAGGGAGAACGTACAAACTCCGTACAGACAGCACCCATAGTCGGGATCGAACCCGGGTCTCTGGCTCTGTAAGGCAGCAACTCTACCGCTGCGGAGATCGTTGTTTTATTTGGAGTTTGTAATGTCAAATAGCCCGATGGTTGTAAGTCAGATCTGACTCAAAACATTGCTTATCCATATTCTCTAGAGATGCTGCCTGACCCGCTGAGTTGCTCCAGCAGTTTGTGTCTTTTTTTTTGTAAGCCAGCACCTACCAAGCTCAGGCTCAGCGATCGTTTCGCTGAACTCCTCCGCTCAGTCCGCCTAAACCTACCTGATCTCCCTGCTACTAAACATTTTAACTCCCCGGACTCCCATGCCCAATCTGCCCTTTCTGCCCTGGGCCTCCTCCACTGTCAGAGTGAGGCCCAGCACAAATTGGAGGAGCAGCTCCTCATATTTCGCTCGGGCAGCTCACACCCCAGCGGTGTGAACATTGACTTCTCTAAATTCCGATAGCCCTTGCTTTCCCTCTCTCTCTCCAGACCCTCCTCCTCCCCATCTTCCCTTCCCTCCCGCTCCACCCCTTCCCCGGGCACTTTCCCTTGCAACCGCAAGAGATGCTACACTTGTCCCTTCACCTCCCACATCCACTCCTTTCAGAGACCCAAGCAGTCCTTCCAGGTCCGACAGAGGTTCACCTGCACCTCCTCCAACCTCATCTACTGCATCCGTTGCTCCATATGCCAGCTGATCTATATCGGTGAGACCAAGCGGAGGCTGGGCGACCGTTTCGCCGAACACCTCCGCTCGGTCCGCAAGAACCAACCCGACCTCCCGGTGGCTCAGCACTTCAACTCCCCCTCCCATTCCGTATCCGACCTCTTGGTCCTGGGCCTCCTCCACGGCCAGAGTGAGCAACACCGCAAGTTGGAGGAACAGCACCTCATATTCCGCTTGGGGAGTCTGCATCCTCTGGGCTTAAACATTGAATTTTCTCAATTCTGTTAACCCTTGCTGCCTCCTCCCCTTCCCACCTCTCCCTCAGCCCTCGGGCCCTGGCATTCCCTCTCTCTCTATCTCTCCCCCACCCAAGTCGCACTAGCTTCTCATTTTCACACCACAAACAGCTTACAATGGCCTGTTTCCTTTATCATCGATACTTTTTTGCATATCTTTCATTCATTGTTCTTTATCTCTCCACATCACCTTCTATATCTCTCGTTTCCCTGATTCCTAACCAGTCTGAAGAAGGGTCTCGACCCGAAACGTCGCCTGTCTCCTTCGCTCCTTAGATGCTGCTGCACCCGCTGAGTTTCTCCAGCCTTTTGTGTAACCCCCAGGTTTGTAGACTAATTGGCTTGGTGTAAATGTAAATTGTCCCTTAGTGTGTGTCGGACAGTGTTAGCGTGTGGGGAACGCTGGCCGGCGCTGACTTGTTTTTCAGACAGATTTAACGGCGCATTTTTTTTTCACACAGAGGGTGGTGAGCGTGTGGAACGAGTTGCCAGAGGAGGTAGTTGTGGCTGGAACAATAACAACATTAAAAAGACAGCTACTCGGTGGGCCGAAGAGCCTGTTTCAGGGCTGTATCCCTAAACTAAAGCTAAATGAGGCCTAAATGAAGACGTCATTTTGTGGCACACTTAGTTCAAATTACAGCTGTAACAAAGCTGGTCGGTAATTAAAATCAGGGGCCTATGCACTAGATACAGTGGCTTGATTTTAACACGCTGTGGAACCCATTAAATGGTGGCAAGAATACTGAATGGAAAATGAATTATTATTTAGATTTTGCTTGACCCATCAAACAAAGTGTCAAGACTGGGTGATCTTGCATTCATCCGCAAGAATAATTGCCACCTTCCCCCCTATCGTTAATCATCGCCTGCCTCTCTGATGTCACCAATCCTCCGGCTTTCTCGACCGGTGGCAAACGGATTTCTTTTCTCCCGGGCAAATATTGCGCTGATCTCGGGGTGAACGGGGATTGACAAGATCGACAATGGGGCTGCATGGTTCTTTAGAACGTCTGAAGTAGGGTGTCGACCCCCAAAATAGTCTCCCACTCCTTCTCTCCGGAGATGCTGCCGGTCCCGCTGAGTTACTGCGGCATCTTGTGTCTACTACCTTCGTTCCACATCACCTCCTCCTCGAAGATGTTCCTTGTTCTATGTTGTACCTGTGGTTTCGTTTAGCTTAGAGAGACAGCGTGGAAACAGGCCCTTCGGCCCATTGAGTACGACTGTCAAAGCCGCCACACACAGACATAAAAACAGCTTCCCCCCCCCCCCCCCCCCCCACCGAGTAAAAGCTCTACTCAATAAACTAAGGCCTGTGGCCTCCCTTAGAAACATAGAAAATAGGTGCAGGAGGAGGCCATTCAGCCCATCAAGCCAGCACCGCCATTCATTGTGATCATGGCTGATCGTCCCCAATCAATAACCCGTGCCTGCCTTCTCCCCATATCCCTTGACTCCACCAGCCCCTAGAGCTCTATCTAACTCTCTCTTAAATCCATCCAGTGATTTGGCCTCCACTGCCCTCTGTGGCAGGGAATTCCACAAATTCCCTTTGCTCAGGTATTTTATTTAATTCACATGTTTAAACTATAAATATGTGAATTAAAATATAAACATATTCATTTCGTTCATTCACACTAGGGATAGTTTACAATTTTACTGAAGCCAATTAAACTACAAACCTGTACGTCTTTGGAGTGAGGTAGGAAGCCGGAGCACCTGCAGAAAACCCACGCAGGTCAAGGGGGAGAACGTGCAAACTCCGTGCAGACAGCACCCACAGCCAGGATCGAACCCCGGGTCTCTGGCGCTGTGAGGCAGCAACTCTACCGCTGCACCACCATGCCGGCCCATGTTCTCCAGAGATGCTGCCTGGCCTACTGAGTCACTCTGGCACTTAGTGTTTAAGAAAGAACTGCAGATGCTGGAAAAATCGAAGGTGGACAAAAATGCTGGGGAAACTCAGCGGGCGAGGCAGCATCTGCGGAGCGAAGGAATAGGTGACGTTTCAGAGTCTTGACCCGAAACGTCACCTATTCCTTCGCTCCATAGATGCTGCCTCGCCCGCTGAGTTTCTCCAGCATTTGTGTCTACCCAGGACTCAGTGTGTGTCTTTTTGTAAACCAGAATCTGCAGGAATCTTGTTAAAGAAGGAACTGCAGACGCTGGAGAATCGAGGGTTACACAAAAGGCTGGAGAAACTCAGCGGGTGCAGCAGCATCTAAGGAGCGAAGGAGATAGGCGACGTTTCGGGTCGGGTCTGAAGAAGGGTCTCGACCCGAAACGCCACCCCCTTCCTGAACTCCGGAGATGCTGCCCGTCCCGCCGAGTTACTCCAGCATTTTGGCGAACGTTTTTTTTCTGTCAGCCGGCATCTGCAGTTCCTTGTTTCCACAACCCATCTCCTTTCAGCTCCGAGGGTTCCCTTCATCTTCACGCTGTTTTAATCCATGCCCTGAGCTTCTGCCGTTGTCGGGTGTTTGCGCTCAGCGGCGAGGCTTGGTGAAGCATGGGAATCTGTGAGCGTGACACTATATATAGGAGTGCGTGTGCGGAATCGTTCCAAACGGCGCCGTCACCAGATGTCGCTGGCTCGCTGCCAACCCTGGTTTCAACTGCGTGAACCAGCGCGGAGGTTGTCAGCTTCCCTCACCGACTGATACACTTAGAACCTTCCGGATCAGGAGGCTGGTTCGTAGAACGAAGAAGAGCGGGTCGGAGCGCGCCACGGTTCTCGGGACGCGCCCGGTCGAGGGGGGGGGGGGGGGGGGGGCGACGAGAGCAAGTCTGTGCAGGAAGGATCCGCAGGTGCTGGTTTTACACCGAAGATAGACCCACAAAATGCTGGAGCAACTCAACGGGACAGGCAGCATCTCTGGAGAGAAGGAATGGGTGACCGTTCGGGTCTGAAGAAGAGTCTTGACCCGAGACGTCGCCCATTCCTGCTCTCCAGAGATGCTGCCCGTCCCGCTGAGTTACTCCAGCATTTTGTGTCGATCTTTGAGATCACAGAGGGTCCTGGCGCTGGGGGGGGCTGTGGCCACGTGTGGCGATGGACCTGGTTCACTGTGAGAAGATAAGACTACACTAAGAACGTATGATCGCAGGTGGGATCCATAAGGTTTTTTAGCCTGATCTATCCTTCAGGAAGATCACAGCAAATCTTGTACCTCCCCACCATTCTCCTGCACTTATGGGTGGCACACTTGGGCAACTAGTAGAGTTTTGATCCTGACCTCAGGTGCTGCCTGTGCGGAGTTTGCACGAACTCCCAGGTTTGTGGGTCAATTGGCCCTCTGTATATTGACCCCAGTGTAACGGGAGTGGATGAGAAAGTGGGATAATGCAGAACTCGGGTGAACATGCGATCACTGGTCCGTGCAGACATGGTGGGCCGAAGGGCCTGTTTCCGTGCTCTACCTCTAAACTAATCTAAAGGGAGAACAACACAAGGAGTTAGCTGTGTGGGAAAGAACTGCAGATGCTGGTTGAAGTCAAAGGTAGACAGAAAATGCTGGAGTATGAAGAAGGGTCTTGACCCGAAACGTCGCCCATTCCTTCTCTCCTGAGATGCTGCCTGTTCTGTTGAGTTACTACAACTTTTTGTATCTATCAAGGGCTCAACTCCTAGTTTAGTTCAGAGATACAGCGTGGAAACCTTTGGCCCACCGAGGCCGCGCCGACCAGCGATCCCCGCACAATAACACTACCCTACACACACTAGAGACAATTTTATTTACATTGATACCAAGCCAATTAACCTGCACACCTGTACGTCTTTGGAGTGTGGGAGGAAACCGGAGATATCGGAGAAAACTCACGCAGGTCATGGCGAGAACGTACAAACTCCGTACAGACCGCACCCAAAGTCAGGATTGAACCCGGGTCTGGGGCGCTGTGAGGCAGCAACTCTACCGCTGCACCAACGTGCCTCTCCTGATACATTGAATCACATTTTAAAATCACACGAGACCAAGTGCGGACCCGTTGGGCCCTGCCCCCCCAACGCAATATTACACCAAACTGCACGTGTGCATGCGCGGCTGCCGTGTTTCAAAGTTGTGCTGTTATCGCCTGAAATTAAGTTAAAGTTAATAAAGTGAATAGAGGAAAGTTTAAAAAGTTAAAAATGCTAATAATGTGTAAAATATACCATCAATCTGAACGAGTCTTGTTTCATTTACATCACAGGACAATGGTGAGTAAGGAGTAAGGAGTAACGCACCCATTCCCTACCCGTAGCCCCCACGGGAGGCGTGGCCCTACAACGCAAGCCGTTTCCGAATTTAGGATTCCAGCACTCCCCTTGCCTCCCTCAGCAGTGCTCTTTAAAAAAAAAATTCCAATTGCACTTGCCCTGCGTGTTGCAATAGAAATTCGTCCTCCCCCTGCTAGCCGTGCCATTGTGATGTACGTCATCAGTTGAAACTGGTCGTTTAAATTCAAAGTCTTTTGATTTTTTTTAACTTTAATCAGTAGTAATTTGAGAAATAAAGCATAAAATGTTCAGTAAAGTTGTCCACTGAGCAGGGGGGGAAAATATGAATCAGAGTGAGTACATTTTTAAAGCTTTAATCACGAATAACTTGTCAAATATAGGATGAAATCTTCAGCGAGGCTGATCACTGCTAGCCGAGCCATTGTGACATCATCAGTTGAAGCTGGTCATTCTAATTTCAAGAAGGGTCTCGACCCGAAACATCGCCTATCTCCTTCGCTCCTTAGATGCTGCTGCACCCGCTGAGTTTCTCCAGCCTTTTGTGTAACCCTCGATTCTCCAGCATCTGCAGTTCCTTCTTTAACATTCTAATTTCAACGTCTTTTGACTTTTTTAGACTTTTAATCAGTCATGGGTCGAGAATAAGTCGAGAAATAAAGCAATAATATTCGGGGACGCACACACACACACACACACACACGCGCACGCGCACGCGCACACGCACACGCACGCACGCAAGCGCGCGCACGCACACACACACACACACACACACACACACATGCACACGCGCACGCACACGCGCACACACACACACACACACACACACACACACACACACACACACACACACACACACACACACACACACACACACACACACACACACACACACACACACACACAACCAAACAAGATGAAGGTTTTAGTAATATATAGATGGACCAAGGTATTTAAAATGGGAAAAATAGCAGAATGTGTAAATCATGTTGAGTTGGATTTTTCTCTTCTGGATGTTGTTCTCTCTCCCCCCCTTAGCGGATCAATCACACTCGCATTGTACAGCCAAACTCTCAGGGCTTTAGTTAGGATTTTAACATATAAATTCAATAAGGAAAGTGACATGTAATGTGTTGATATTAACACGTCTTTCCCTTTGTCTGAAGATAATAAGATAACAGCTTACAAGGTAATATGTAGGTTGTGATTACCAAAGAATCTTTGCTTGGAGGGAAGGAAATCAGAATATTTTCTCTTGCCTGCCACCCACCGCTATGTAGTGTGATTTGTTGACAGCTTCCTATTTTTAACATCAGGCTCACAATAGTTTCACAGTCTAGGACTAGAGGTCACAGCCTCAGAATTAAAGGACGTTCCTTTCGGAAGGAGATGAGGAGGAATTTCTTTAGCCAGAGGGTGGTGAATCTGTGGAATTTGTTGCCACAGAAGGCTGTGGAGGCCAAGTCAGTGGATATATTTAAGGCAGTGATGGATGGATTTGTGATTAGTGCGGGTGTCAGGGGTTACATAGAAACATAGAAACATAGAAATTAGGTGCAGGAGTAGGCCATTCGGCCCTTCGAGCCTGCACCGCCATTCAATATGATCATGGCTGATCATCCAACTCAGTATCCCGTACCTGCCTTCTCTCCATACCCTCTGATCCCCTTAGCCACAAGGGCCACATCTAACTCCCTCTTAAATATAGCCAATGAACTGGTCTCAACTACCCTCTGAGGCAGAGAGTTCCAGAGACCCACCACTCTCTGTGTGAAAAAATTCCTTCTCATCTCGGTCCTAAAGGATTTCCCCCTTATCCTTAAGCTGTGACCCCTTGTCCTGGACCTCCCCAACATCGGGAACAATCTTCCTGCATCTAGCCTGTCCAACCCGGGGTTACGGGGAGAAGGCAGGAGAATGGGGTTTGGAGGGAGAGAGAGATCAGACATGATTGAATGGCGGAGTAGACTCGATGGGCCGAATGGCCAAACTCTGCTCCTATCACCTATGAGCTCATGAAGTCATTTTAAAGGGATATGGTTAGCTTGCTTTCATTGGTCGGGAGATTGAATATAAGAGTTAGGCAGCTTTATATATGACTTGCTAGGCTGAACCAAGAGGTAGTGAACATGATTTACTGAGTCCAGAACCAGGGGTCACAGTTTAAGAATGAGGGGTAAGCCATTTAGAACACAGACGAGGAAACACTTGTTTCACACAGAGAGTTGTGAGTCTGTTGTCTAAAACGTTGCTGACCAAGGAACCTCATGAAACCGTTCAGCTTGTGTGGAGATACAAGACAAAGGCCTTTCTCCCAACAACAGTTTCAAAGCTATTGGACTGTTGCTAAAAAATTAAGATAGTTTTCATGTTGTTAAAGAAGGAACTGCAGATGCTGGAGAATCGAGGGTTACACAAAAAGGCTGGAGAAACTCAGCGGGTGCAGCAGCATCTGAGGAGCGAAGGAGATAGGCGACGTTTCGGGTCTTCAGTCTGAAGAAGGGTCTCGACCCGAAACGTCGCCTATCTCCTTCGCTCCTTAGATGCTGCTGCACCCGCTGAGTTTCTCCAGCCTTTTGTGTACCCAAGATATTTTTCATTTCCATTGAACGCTAGCCCCTTATCATGTATCTCTATACACTGTGGACGGCTAGATTGTAATCATGTCTTGTCTTTCCGCTGGCTGGTTAGCACGCGACAAAAAGCTTTTCACTGTACCTCGGTACACGTGACAATAAACCAAACTGATAACTGATAAGTGATCACTAAACTGTTAACTGATATGACTATTACTGCATAAATATAGTTTAAATAGAGTTAATTCTTTGAGAAATGTCTCGAGTTGGCGTGAAAGGGCACAACGTCCTTTTTTAAATATTTTGCCGTCTGCCATTGATTCATCAATCTCGCTCGTCTCCTCTCTCGGCAGACGTCAGCTAATTATTTTGTACATTTACTCCAGAGAGAAGGGAAGTGTGATGTGCTAACATGTTCGCTGTTAATAATTATTCGCAGGCTGCTCCCTTGGTGAAGGGGAATCTTGTGGCATGAAGCTGTCACCCGCTCCTGGGCCGTCTTTGTGGTTAAGAGATGAGCGTGTAGTCGGCTAATGAGTTGTAATCCACTTGTTAGTGTTTCAAAGCTTTCTTGGCCTTCGGCAGCTTCCAAGTTGCAACCAAGTTGCAACTCAGTCCTTTAGGACCGAGATGAGAAGGACTTTTTTCACACAGAGAGTGGTGGGTCTCTGGAACTCTCTGCCACAGAGGGTAGTTGAGGCCAGTTCATTGGCTATATTTAAGAGGGAGTTAGATGTGGCCCTTGTGGCTAAGGGGATCAGAGGGTACGGAGAGAAGGCAGGTACGGGATACTGAGTTGGGTGATCAGCCATGATCATATTGAATGGCGGTGCAGGCTCAAAGGGCCGAATGGCCTACTCCTGCACCTAATTTCTATGTTTCTATGTTTCTAAGGGTTGCTGGAACAAGAGGCGATTGTCAGAGTAACCCAGCGGGGCCAGGCAGCGTGTGTGGAGGTCAATAACACTCTCTCTCTCTCTCTCTCTCTCTCTCTCTCTCTCTCTCTCTCCCTCTCTCCATCTCTCTTTTTTTCCTTTCCAAGAACTTTATTCAATGTTCAATGGTTACAATACATCAAGCAGTCATTATAGACAATAGACAATAGGTGCAGGAGTAGGCCATTTGGTCCTTCGAGCTAGCACCGCCGTTCAATGTGATCATGGCTGATCATCCCCAATCAGTACCCCGTTCCTGCCTTCTCCCCATATCCCCTGACTCTGCTATCTTTAAGAGCCCTATCTAGCTCTCTCTTGTTGGCATCCGGAGAACCGGCCTCCACCGCCCTCTGAGGCAGAGAATTCCACAGACTCACAACTCTCTGTGAGAAAAAGTGTTTCCTCGCCTCCGTTCTAAATGGCTTACCCCTTATTCTTAAACTGTTGCCCCTGGTTCTGGACTCCCCCAACATTGGGAACATGTGTCCTGCCTCAAGCGTGTCCAAACCCTTAATAATCTTATATGTTTCAATAAGATCCCCTCTCATCCTTCTAAACTCCAGAGTATACAAGCCCAGCCGTTCCATTCTCTCAGCATATGACAGTCCCGCCATCCCGGGAATTAACCTTGTAAACCTGCGCTGCACTCCCTCAATAGCAAGAACGTCCTTCCACAAATTAGGTGACCAAAACTGCACACAATACTCCAGGTGTGGTCTCACTAGGGCCCTGTACAACTGCAGAAGGACCTCTTTGCTCCTATACTCAACTCCTCTTGTTATAAAGGCCACTATGCCGTTCGCTTTGTCACTGCTTGCTGTACCTGCATGTTTACTTTCATTACAGTACAATAGTGCGATCTTTATCTTCAATGCTCTTGACCCCACCGCGACGACCAGCGTTGACGGAAGGCCTCCAGAGTCCCCGTGGACACCACGTGTTCCCTCTCCAGGGACACACGTGCACGGACGTAGGCCGGAAAGAGGGGCAGGCAGCCGACTCTAGCCTGACCATCGACCGCCCGCTGCCTGGACCCGCGAATGGCCATCTTGGCCAGGCCCAGGAGCAAACTGACAGGGATGTCCAACCCCCCCCCGATCGGCTCTCCCCACTCCCTGCCTTGTGTCCGAACACTAGAATCATGGGACTAAAATGCAGCCAGCACTTGAGGACCAACCCCTTCAGATATTGGTACAGGGGCAGTAACCTCACACACTCCATATACACATGGAACACGGTCTCCTCCTCGCCGCAGAAAATACAGGCGGCCGGCGGGCCCGTGAACTGACTCAGACGTTTATTACACGCCACCGCTCTGTGCGGCACTCTCCACCCCAGGTCCCCGATGTAACGGGGGATGACTCCCTTGTAGAGAGACCCCCACTGGGGACCGCTCCCCACCTTCAGGTAGTAACACCATCCGCCATGGAGTGTCGGGACGGGAGACGAGGGCGAGGAGGTGTGGAGTGTTCTGGAGCATCCGGTAGAGGACGCGTCTCTCCGCATCACGGAACGGCACGCTGGGCCTCTCGGAAAGGCTGCTCATGTTGTGTTGGGGCCAACTCCCGGGAAATATTCCGGGGCCTGGGCCTGGCGAGTAATTCCGGCGGAGAGGGGATTGGTCAGAATCCTGTAACACTCTCTCTCTCTCTCTCTTTTTTTTTTTTCCCTTTTCCCCGCGGTTGGAGCTCCCGAAGTCGACCCCCAGCAAGAGGCCGCCAGCGCCACAATGTTAGGCCGCGGCGCGGACGGAGATACGAGACGGGAAAAAGCTGCATCTCCGTCGAGGAAAGAGGTGAACTAAAACATACATCTCACAACAAACTAAAAACAAAAAGAAGGGGAAAAGAGGAGACAGACCGTTGGCGAGGCTGCCATAATCGGTGCCACCTGGTGGTCACATTGAATGGTGGAGTAGACTTGATGGCCCTATTCTGCCCCTACAACCCTTGAACTTTTGCTTTCCATGTGCCTGTCTAAAAACCTGTTCAACAGCACTTTACCAAACGCGGGCCTAGTGTAGATGGGACATGTTGGTCGGAGTGAGCATTGGGCTGAAGGGCCTGTTTCTATGACTATGTATGACTATCTGCCCCCACCACCGCCCCAGGCAGCGTGTTCTAGACATCCACCACCTTCTGTGTTCGAACGTCCTACCCGACAACACAGAGAGAGGGATGGAGATACCAGGAACCGCAAACGCCGGGTTTACAAAAGAAGACACAAAGTGCTGGAGTAACTCAGCAGGTCAGGCAGCATCTCTGAAGAACATGGACAGGTGACGATTCGGGTTGGGACCCTTCTTCTGACCTTCCTTTGTACTCCACAGAGAGGGACCCAACTGAGTAAGACCCCCTGACTCTCAGTCGGAAGAAGATTCTCGACCTGAAACGTCACCCATTCCTTCTCTCCACAGATGCTGCCTGTCCCGCTGAGTTACTCCAGCATTTTGTGCAATGCACCAGTTTTCACATAAATTCCAACACAATTTTGTTTTCAGTGCTGTATTTTCCACATAATTCCAAAATAAAGCCATTTCTAATAATGTTTTATGTGTCGGAAGGAACTGCAGATGCTGGTTTACACCGAAGATAGACACAAAATGCTGGAGTTACTCAGCGGGACGGGCGGCATCTCTGCAGAGAAGGAATATAAATAGCTTACAATACTACAATCTTGTTTACATTTTCCTTCATCTTCATCCTCTTTGATCTCTCGTTGTCACACCTTACCCTTCCATATCTCTGGGTCTCCCTCTCCGCTGCCTCTCAGTCTGAAGAAAGGTTTCGACCCGAAACATCACCCATTCCTTCTATCCAGAGATGCTGCCTATCCCACTGAGTTAGAGTCATAGAGTGACTCAGCTTTTCGGCCCAATTTGCCCACACCGGCCAACATGTCCCGGGTACACTAGTACCACCTGCCAGCATTTGGCCCATATCCCTCCAAACCTGTCTCATCTATGTACCTGTTTCAGAAGGAACTGCAGATGCTGGAACAATCAAAGGTAGACACTCAGCGGGTGAGGCAGCATCTATGGAGCAAAGGAATAGGTGATGTTCCAGGTCATAGAATCATAGAATCATAGAAAATAGTAGGCCATTCGGCCCTTCGAGCCTGCACCGCCCTTCAATATGATCATGGCTGATCATCCAACTCAGTATCCCGTACCTGCCTTCTCTCCATACCCCCTGATTCCTTTAGCCACAAGGGCCACATCTAACTCCCTCTTAAATATAGCCAATGAACTGGCCTCAACTACCTTCTGTGGCAGAGAATTCCACAGACTCACCACTCTCTGTGTGAAAAATTATCGTCTTATCTTGGTCCTAAAAGACTTCCCCCTTATCCTTAAACTGTGACCCCTTGTTCTGGAGTTCCCCAACATCGGGAACAATCTTCCTGCATCTAGCCTGTCCAACCCCTTAAGAATTTTGTAAGTCTCTATAACATCCCCCCTCAATCTCCTAAATTCCAGCGAGTACAAGCCAGTCTTTCTTCATATGGAAGTCCTGCCATCCCAGGAATCAGTCTGGTGAGCCTTCTCTGTACTCATGGCAAGAATGTCTTTCCTCAGATTAGGAGACTAAACTGTACGCAGTACTCCAGGTGTGGCCTCACCAAGACCGTGTACAACTGCAGTAGAACCTCCCTGCTCCTGTACTCAAATCCTTTTGCTATGAATGCCAACATACCATTCACTTTCTTCACTGCCTGCTGCACCTGCATGCCTACTTTCAATGACTGGTGTACCATGACACCCAGGTCTCGTTGCATCTCCCCTTTCCTATTCGGCCACCGTTCAGATAATAGTCTACCCTCCTGTTTTTGCCGCCAAAGTGGATAACCTCACATTTATACACATTATATTGCATCTGCTATGCATTTTCCCACTCCCCCAACCTATCCAAGTCACCTTGCAGCCTCCTAGCTTCCTCCTCACAGCTAACACTGCCCCCCAGTTTCGTGTCATCCGCAAACTTTGAGATGTTGCATTCAATTCCCTCATCCAGATCATTAATACATATTGTAAATAGCTGGGGTCCCAGCACTGAGCCTTGCGGTACCCCACTAGTCACTGCCTGCCATTCTGAAAAGGACCCGTTTACTCCTACTCTTTGCTTCCTGTCTGCCACCCAGTTCTCTATCCACATCAACACTGAACCCCCAATACCCAGTGCTTTAAGTTTGAATGCTAATCTCTTATGTGGGACCTTGTCGAAAGCCTTCTGAAAGTCCAGATATAACACATCCACTGGTTCTCCCTTATCCACTCTACTAGTTACATCCTCGTAAAATTCTATAACATTCTCAGACATGATTTACCTTTCATACATCCATGCTGACTTTGTCCAATAATTTCACCACTTTCCAAATGTGCTGCTAACCCATCTTTAATAACTGGCTTTAGTATTTTCCCCACTACCGATGTTAGACTAACTGGTCTGTAATTCCCCGTTTTCTCTCTCCCTCCCTTTTGATAAATTGGGGTTACATTAGCTACCCTCCAATCCTCAGGAACTACTCCAGAATCTAAAGAGTTTTGAAAAATTATCACTAATGCATCCACTATTTCTGGGGCTACTTCCTTAAGTACTCTGGGATGCAGCCTATCTGGCCCTGGGGATTTATCACCCTTTAATCCATTCAATTTACCTAACACCACTTCCCGGCTAACCTGGATTTCACTCAGTTCCTCCATTTCATTTGACCCCCGGTTCCCTGCTATTTCCAGCAGATTATTTATGTCTTCCTTAGTGAAGACAGAACCAAAGTAGTTATTCAATTGGTCTGCCATGTCCTTGTTCCCCATGATCAATTCACCAGTTTCTGACTGCAAAGGACCTACATTTGTTTTAACTAACATTTTTCTCTTCACATATCTATAAAAACGTTTGCAGTCCGTTTTTATGTTCCATGCCAGTTTTCTTTCATAATCTATTTTCCCTTTCCTAATTAAGCACTTTGTCCTCCTCTGCTGGACTCTGAATTTCTCCCAGTCCTCTGGTAGGCTGCTTTTTCTGGCTAATTTGTATGCTTCATCTTTAGTTTTGATACTATCCCTGATTTCCCTTGTTATCCATGGATGTACTACCTTCCCTGATTTATTCTTTTGTCAAACTGGGATGAACAATTGTTGTAGTTCATCCATGCAGTCTATAAATGCCTTCCATTGCTTATCCACCGTCAACCCTTTAAGAATCACTTGTCAGTCTATCTTGGCCAATCCACGTCTCATACCCTCAAAGTTACCTTTCTTTAAGTTCAGAACCCTTGTTTCTGAATTAACAATGTCACTCTCCATCCTAATGAAGAACTCAACCATATTATGGTCACTCTTGCCCAAGGGGCCATGCACAACAAGACTGCTAACTAACCCTTCCTCATTACTCAGTACACAGTCTAGAATAACCTGCTCTCTCATTGGTTCCTCTACATGTTGGTTTAGAAAACTATCCCGCATACATTCCAAGAAATCCTCTTCCTCAGCACCCCTGCCAATTTGATTCACCCAATCTATATGTAGATTGAAGTCACCCATTATAACTGGTTTACCTTTGTTGAAAGCATTTCTAATTTCCTGTTTGATGCCATCCCCAACTTCACTACTACTGTTAGGTGGCCTGTACACAACTCCCACTAGTGTTTTCTGCCCCTTAGTGTTTCGCAGCTCTACCCATATCGATTCCACATCCTCCAAGCTAATGTCCTTCCTTTCTATTGCGTTAATCTCCTCTCTAACAAGCAACACCACTCCACCTCCTTTTCCTTTCTGTCTATCCCTCCTGAATATTGAATATCCCTGAATGTTCAGCTCCCAGCCTTGGTCACCCTGGAGCCATGTCTCCGTGATACCAACTATATCATCTTCATTAATAACTATCTGCACATTCAACTCATCCACCTTATTACGAATGCTCCTTGCATTGAGACATAAAGCCTTAAGGCTTGTTTTTACAACACTCTTACCCCTTATACAATTATGTTGAAAAGTGGCCCTTTTTGATTTTTGCCCTGGATTTGTCTGCCTGCCACTTTTACTTTTCACCTTGCTCCCTATTGCTTCTACCCACATTTTACATCCCTCTGTCTCTCTGCTCATGCTCCCATCCCCCTGCCACATTAGTTTAAATCCTCCCTGACAGCACTAGCAAACACTCCCCTAAGAACATTGGTTTCCTTCAAGCCCAGGTGCAGACTGTCCTGTTTGTACTGGTCCCACCTCCCCCAGAACTGGTTCCAATGTCCGAGAAATTTGAATCCCTCCCCCTTGCACCATTTTTCAAGCCACGTATTCATCTGCAATATCCTCCTATTTCTACTCTGACTAGCACGTGGCACTGGTAGGAGTCCAGAGATTATTATCTTTGAGGTCCTACTTTTAAGTTGAGAACCTTCTTCAGACTGATGTCGGGGGGGAATCTGAGTTTCTCCAGTAGTTTTTGTCTACCATCTATGTACCTGTCTAACTGTTTCTTTAACATTGGGATAGTCCCAGCCTTAACTACCTCCTCTGGCAGCTCGTTCCATACACCCACCCCCCTTTGTGTGTAAAAGTTATCCCTCCAATTCCTATTAAATCTTTTCCCCTTCACCTTAAACCTATGTCCCCTGGTCCTTGATTCACCTGCTCTGGGCAAGGGACTCTGCCCAATCTACTCCTCTCTATACACTTACCCCAGCATTTTGTGTCTAAAAATGTTTATAGTTTGCCCCTGGGCAAGGGGTGACAATAGACAATAGACAATAGGTGCAGGAGTAGGCCATTTGGCCCTTCGAGCCAGCACCGCCATTCAATAGGATCATGGCTGATCATCCAAAATCAGTACCCCGTTCCTGCCTTCTCCCCATGTCCCCTGACTCCGCTATCTTTAAGAGCCCTATCTAGATCTCTCTTGAAAGTATCCAGAGAACCGGCCTCCACAGCCCTCCGAGGCAGAGAATTCCACAGACTCACACCTCTCCGTGTGGGATAAGTGTTTCCTCGTCTCCGTCCTAAACGGCTTACCCCTTCCTGGGCTGTTCAATACTCAATATTGGACGTTACACAAAAAGCTGGAGAAACTCAGCGGGTGCAGCAGCATCTAAGGGGCGAAGGAGATAGGCGACGTTTCGGGTCGAGACCCTTCTTCAGACAAATTGGACTCAATATTGGACGCTTTATCTTGATGTGGGAAGGGTTTTTTCTATCCAAAGAGCGTTTATGAGTAATTTGTATTAGAATAACTCCCATTAATACTTTATTCACATCTAATTTCCCGATCTGTCCAACAGATAATGGGACACACATCCAAGCAGCGGTGGCAATTTTGAACGCAAATGGAATTCTTTGCTTTGTCATTAACAGAAGTGAGAAAAATATGCTGTGGAGATTAATTAATCTATCAGAGTAAAATATGAATTCTCCGCTTTTTATAAAGCTCATTTTCTCATTATGTTGGCTAATCACTGGCAACCACTTTAGCCGAGGCTTTCACTCCAGCCCCGTGCGTGGGGCAATTTCCTTGCCTTGCGAGACAAGTGATTTGGAGGAGCTGATTTCCTCTCTCGACAATTTGGAGGGCATCTCGCAAAGATGAATACGAATGAACGTGTGATTGTGAGGCTGGATGTGAGCAGCATGAAATCTTGGGGTCTTGGAACAAAGGTGTGAAATAATATTGTGCATGTTAATGCTGCGAGCATCTGCTCTTTGCCTTGACGGCTTCTGATGCGTGTGGCATTGAACAGACGCTGCAAGGTCCCGGTGGGATGCGAGGGACCGTGGCTGCCCCTCGGGTTTTGGCTGCACTTTAGCCCCCATGCTCCTGAACTGTGGTCACCCGGTAGGGAAGGGGTACAGGCCCCATTAGAGGGGGGTGGCGGGGGGGGGGGGGGGGTTAACGAGTGCCATTTGGCAGGGGCATCATGCCTGTCTGCCCCAATTTGGGGGGCTCCACAATTGAAGGCCCTCTGCTTGATTTTGGTTTGGTGGGGCCTGTAAAATTTAAATAGGCCTGGGCCTCAGTTCATCTATGAGAGGGCCTGAGGGGAGGGGGTTGGGGGGGGGGGGTCGGGTGGGAGGGATGGGGCTCCCTGTTGGTTGGCTCCTGGGCCTGGCCAAGCTGGCCACCCGTGCCAGGCCGAAGTGGGCTCTCCTCGAGCCGGCAGCCTGCCCCTTATCCAGAGTTACGTCCGCGCACGGGTGGTGGAAGAGAGCGACTGGGCGCTGTCCACGGGCACCGTAGAAACATAGAAAAATAGGTGCAGGAGCAGGCCGTTCGGCCCTTCGAGCCAGCACCGCCATTCAATGTGATAGTGGCTAATCATCCCCAATCAGTGCCCCGTTCCTGCCTTCTCTCCATATCCCTTGATTCTGTTAGCCCAAAGAGCTAAATCTAATCTCTCCCTTCGATGCAACGGCAGTGTTGATGTTGGTACTGCTCTATATTTGTGCTTTTTTGAATAAAAGATCGTTGTATTAAAATAAAAGTGGGCTGTGACCCACGAACAGGCATCTTGGCCAGGCCCAGGAGCAAACTGACGGGGAGACCCCCCCCCTCCTCTCCTCTCAGTACCGGGCGTCTGTCGACAGGATCCCACCGAGCCGGCTCCTGCTCGTAAGGACCAAAGACCAGAGATCCGGAGGCCGGAGGGGAGCTGGTGTCCACAATGTGAGGCGTGAGGAGAGGAGAGGAGAGATAGTGGACCAGGGTGTGTGCGCGTGTGTGCTGTAGATATACGTCTCACCAGCACAATACAGCTAGACTGGGGTCCACGAGAAATCAATCACACGCTATTTAAAAAGACAAAAGCGAGCCGGTTAAATTTCTGAGACGCCAAACATTCTGAATAAAATGTTGGTGTTTCTCATTCATTGGATGTTCCACGCTGCCATTACAGAGTGGAAATATTCTCTCGTGACACGACCAATTCTCTGTTCAGCAGCAAATTATCAAAGGGAGGGACGACAGATGCATTACCTTGTAGGTGCAGGAGTAGGCCATTCGGCCCTTCGAGCCTGCACCGCCATTCAATATGATCATGGCTGATCATCCAACTCAGTATCCCGTACCTGCCTTCTCTCCATACCCCCTGATCCCCTTAGCCACAAGGGCCACATCTAACTCCCTCTTAAATATAGCCAATGAACTGGCCTCAACTACCCTCTGTGGCAGAGAATTCCAGAGACTCACCACTCTCTGTGTGAAAAAAGATCTTCTCATCTCGGTCCTAAAAGACTTCCCCCTTAGCCTTAAACTGTGACCCCTTGTTCTGGAGTTCCCCAACATCGGGAACAATCTTCCTGCATCGAGCCTGTCAAACCCCTTAAGAATTTTGTAAGTCTCTATAACATCCCCCTCAATCTCCTAAATTCCAGCGAGTACAAGCCGAGTCTATCCAGTCTTTCTTCATATGGAAGTCCTGCCATCCCAGGAATCAGTCTGGTGAACCTTCTCTGTACTCCCTCTATGGCAAGAATGTCTTTCCTCAGATCAGGAGACCAAAACCGTACGCAATACTCCAGGTGTGGCCTCACCAAGACCCTGTACAACTGCAGTAGAACCTCCCTGCTCTTGTACTCAAATCCTTTTGCTATAAATGCCAACATACCATTCGCTTTCTTCACTGCCTGCTGCACCTGCATGCCTACTTTCAATGACTGGTGTACCATGACACCCAGGTCTCGTTGCATCTCCCCTTTTCCTAATCGGCCACCATTCAGATAATAGTCTACCCTGTTTTTGCCACCAAAGTGGATAACCGCCCATTTATCCACATTATACTGCATCTGCCATGCATTTGCCCACTCACCCACCCTATCCAAGTCACCTTGCAGCCTCCTAGCATCCTCCTCACAGCTAACACTGCCCCCCAGCTTCGTGTCATCCGCAAACTTGGAGATGTTGCATTGAATTCCCTCATCCAGATCATTAATATATATTGTAAATAGCTGGGGTCCCAGCACTGAGCCTTGCGGTACCCCACTAGTCACTGCCTGCCATTCTGAAAATGACCCGTTTACTCCTACTCTTTGCTTCCTGTTTGCCAGCCAGTTCTCTATCCACATCAACACTGAACCCCCAATACCGTGTGCTTTAAGTTCGAATGCTAACCTCTTATGCGGGACCTTGTCGAAAGCCTTCTGAAAGTCCAGATATAACACATCCACTGGTTCTCCCTTATCCACTCTACTAGTTACATCCTCAAAAAATTCTATAAGATTCGTCAGACATGATTTACCTTTCAAAAATCCATGCTGACTTTGTCCAATAATTTATCCACATTATACTGCATCTGCCATGCATTTGCCCACTCACCCAACCTAGCCAAGTCACCTTGCAGCCTCCTAGCATCCTCCTCACAGCTAACACTGCCCCCCAGCTTCGTATCATCTACAAACTTGGAGATGTTGCCTTCAATTCCCTCGTCTAGATCATTAATATAATCATTAATTATAGAAGCGTGCAACCTCATGAGAGGATTATATCGGGCAGACTCACAGAGCCTTTTGCCCAGGGCGGAGGAATCGAGGACCAGAGGACAAGATACCCTGTGTTGGAAGGAACTGCAGGTGCAGGTTTACACCGAAGATAAACGCAACAAGTTGGAGTAACTCAGCGGGACAGGCAGCATCTCCGGAGAGAAGGAACGGGTGACGTTTCGGGTCAAGACCCTTCTTCAGACCGAGGGGCAGGTGAGAGGAAAACTAAAGATATGGAACCTCACACCTACCCTTCCTTATCTCTAGACGCCCTCTCCCCTCACCCTCAATCTGAAGAAGGGTCTCGACCCGAAACGTCACCCGTTCGTTCCTTCTCTCCAGAGACGCTGCCTGCCTCGCTGAGTTACTCCAGCATTGTGCGTCTGCCTAGTTAGTGTGCGTCCTCAAAGATGCACAGCTTAGCAATCCCATTGGAAATGTATGGGTCGGTGAGCCGTAAAACTGGGGTGATGCTCCCATCAGCAGAAGCGCAGAGCTGGCTTGAAGTGAGAAGGGTCCCGACACACAACGTCACCTTTCCAATTTCTCCTAGAGATGCTGAGCCGACCCGCTGAGTTAACGGCTGCACTTAGTGTCCTTCCAAAGTGAGACTCGTCGGTTCAAATGCCAAATCAAACCTCCCTCATCTTGTGAAAGATCCAACCCAGTTCATAAGGTCATAAGTGTTAGGAGTAGAATCGGAACATTCAGCCCAGCTGAATTCAGTACATCGGTGAGACCAAGCGCAGGCTCGGCGATCGTTTCGCCCAACACCTCCGCTCGGTCCGCCTTAACCTACCTGATCTCCCGGTGGCTCAGCACTTTAACCCCCCCCCCCTCCCATTCCCAATCTGACCTTTCTGTCCTGGGCCTCCTCCATTGTCAGAGCAAGGCCCAGCGCAAATTGGAGGAACAGCACCTCATATTTCGCTCGGGCAGCTCACACCCCAGCGGTGTGAACATTGACTTCTCCAACTTCAAGTTGCCATTGCTTTCCCTCTCTCTCCATCCCCTCCCCTTCCCAGTTCTCCCATCAGCCTTACTGTCTCCGACTACATTCTATCTTGGTCCTACCCCTCCCCTGACATCTGTCTGAAGAAGGGTCTCGACCCGAAACGTCACCCATTCCTTCTCTCCAGAGATGCTGCCTGACCCGCTGAGTTACTCCAGCAATTTGTGTCTCCATTCACCCATCAAGTCTGCTCCACCATTCAATCATGGCTGATCTATCTCTCCCTCCTAACCCCATTCTCCTGCCTTCTCCCCTTAACGTCTGACACCCGTACTAATCAAAAACCTATCTATCTCTGCCTTAAAAGTACCCACTGACTTGGAGAGGCTAGGAATTCCACAGATTCACCACCCTCTGACTAAAGAAATTCCTCCTCATCCCTTTCCTGAAAGAACGGCCTGGTTCTTGTCAGTATCATGGTCAACAGCCTTACCTTGTAGAATATAACGGGAAAAAAGTTTACCTCAACTATTGTGTCTGTGGAATGTCTGTGGAATTCTCTGCCTCAGAGGGCGGTGGAGGCAGGTTCTCTGGATGCTTTCAAGAGGGAGCTAGATAGGGCTCTTAAAGATAGCGGAGTCGGGGGATATGGGGAGAAGGCAGGAACGGGGGTGCTGATTGTGGATGATCAGCCGTGATCACATTGAATGGCGGTGCTGGCTCGAAGGGCCAAATGGCCTACTCCTGCCCCTATTGTCTATTGTCTATTGAGGGGTGATCTTATAGAGGTGTGCTGGTTGATGAGAGGAATCTATCGGGTAGACGCGCAGAGTATTTTGCCCAGAGTTGGGGAATCGAGAAACAGATGGCATAGGTTTAAGGTGAGGGGGGAGAAAGATATAATAGGAACCTGAGGGATAACCTTTATACACAAGGGGTGGTGGGTGTATGGAACGAGCTGCCAAAGAAGGTGGTTGAGGCAGGGACTATCCCACCATTTAAGAGACATTTGGACAGGCACATGGACAGGACAGGTTTAGAGGGATATGAGCCAAACACAGGCAGATGGGACTGGTGTAGATGGGGTATGTGGGCCAGTGTGGGCAAGTTGGGCCGAAGGGCCTGTTTCCACGCTGTATAAGTCCATGACTCTATATATCTCCTTGTTGTTTGTATGTTTCATGCTTTCCATAGCAGGACCTACCTGCCAAGGTGAGCATTTACCAACCAACAAACAGCCCTCCCCCCCCCCCCCCCCCGTCCTCGGCAACTCGAGACGGGCGACAAATGAAAGCACATCTACTCTCATGCAACGTGAGGCTCTCCAGGATTAGTGGCACAGATGGGAACGCCGCCAGAGAACCGGGTTCAATCCTGACCTCGGGTGCTGTCTGTGAGGAGTTTGCATGTTCTCCCCGTGACCGCATTGGTTTCCTTACACATCCCCAAAGACGTGCGGGTTTGTAGGTTAATCGGCCCTATGTAAATTGTCCCTAGTGTGTAGGGAGTGGATGAGAGAGTGGGACAACATGGAACTAGTGTGATCGGGTGATCAACGGTCCGTATGGACTCGGTGGGCCGAAGGGCCTGTTTCCATGGTACATCTTTCAATCCAACAAACTACTGTGCTGCTGTCAGTGTAGCTGATCTCTCTCTCTCTCTCTCTCTCTCTCTCCCTCTCTCTCTCTTTTTTTTTTTTTTTCATTTCAAAAACTTTATTCAACACAAATCATAAAATACAACACATCAAAACACAATCAAAAATCACACTATAATGAACAGATCATTGTAGTACAGCAGTACATTCATTTATAATCGCCTCAACCCCACGCGGCGACCAGCGCTGACGGAAGGCCTCCAGAGTCCCTCTCTCTCTCTCTCTCTCTCTCGCTCTCTCTCTCTCTCTCTCTCTCTCTCTCTCTCTCTCTCTCTCTCTCTCTCTCTCTCTCTCTCTCTCTCTCTCATCGCTCTCTTCTCTCTCTCTCTCTCTCTCTCTCTCTCTCCTCTCTCTCTCTTCTCTCTCTCTCTCGCTTCTCTCTCTCTCTCTCTCTCTCGCTCTCTCTCGCTCTCTCTCTCTCTCTCTCTCTCTCTCTCTCTCTCTCTCTCTCTCTCTCTCTCGCTCTCCTCTCTCTCTCTCTCGCTCTCTCTCTCTCTCTCTCTCTCTCTCTATATCTCTCTTTCTTTCCCTTTCATCTTTCTCTCTTTCTCTCTTTCTCTCTCTTTCTACCTCTCTTTCTCTCTCTCTCACTCTCTCTCTGTCTCTCTCTCTGTCTCTCTCTGTCTCTCTCTCCCTCTCTCTGTCTCTCTCTCTCTCTCTTTTCTCTCTCTGTTTCTCTCTCTTTCTCGTTCTTTCTCCCTCTCTCTCTCTTCTATCCTCCCTCTATCTCTCTCTCTCTCTCTCTTTCTGTCTCTCTGTCTCTCTCTCTCATTTTATCTCTGTCTCTCTCTCTCTTTATCTATCTCTCTGTCTCTCTCTCTCTCTCATTCTCCCTCTCTCTGTGTTGGTCTCTCTCTCTCTTGCTCGCTCTCTCTCAGCTGCTCTATCTCCGTCGCTCTCTCTCTCTCTTTCTCCCTCTCTTGTGTTGGTCTCTCTCTCTCTCTCTCTCTGTCTCTCACTCCCCTCTCTGTGTGTCCACTCTGCCTCTGCTCACTGTCAAGCGGGTGTTGACTGCACTACAGGGAGTGTGCTTGTCAAAGTGTGTGTAATTGATGTGCCTGCACTAACTCTGGGCGGCAAGCACTCTCTTGCTGCAGTGTAACGTGAGTCTGGCCACTTACTGAATCTAATTAATTAATGCCAATTGCTTCTCAGCCGACAATATGAGTGGGAACGACAGCCATGCGTAACCACGGGCGGCACTGTGGCGCAGCGGGTAGAGTTGCTGCCTCACACAGCCAGAGACCCCGGGTTCGATCCTGACCATGGCTGCTGTCTGTACGGAGTTTGCACGTTCTCCCAGTGACCCGAGTGGGTTTTCTCCGGGCGCTCCGGTTTCCTCCCACACTCCAAAGGCATGCGCGTGTGTAGGTTAATTGGCTGCAGTGAAACTGTTAAAAGAGCCCCCTAATGTGTGAGATAGTACCGGTGAGGAAACAGGGCCCTTCAGCCCCCGAGTCCGTGCTGACCAGCGATCCATGCCCACTAGTTCTACCCTGCACACTAGCTACAAACCTGTATGCCTTTGGAGTGTGGGAGGGAACTGGAGCACCTGGAGAAAACGGAATTGAACTGAATTGAATCATCGAAACATAGAAAATGGGTGCAGGAGTAGGCCATTCAGCCCTTCTAGGTAGCACTGCCATTCAATACATTCAATGTGATCATGGCTGACCATCCTAAATCAGTACCCCGTTCCTGCTTTCTTCCCATATCCCTTGATTCCGTTAGCCCCAAGAGCTCTATCTAACTCTCTCTTGAAAACATCCAGTTAACTGGCCTCCACTGCCTTTTGTGGCAGAGAATCCAACAGATTCACAACTATCTGGGTGAAAGTGTTTTTCCTCATCTCAGTCCTAAATTCTTAAACTGTGTGACCCCTGGACTAATACTGAGCTAAACTAAACTACACTATATTAAACTAAATCCCCATGGCCTGATGGTCTGCATCCCATGGTACTCAAGGAGATGGCTCCGGAAATAGTGGACGCATTGGTGATCATTTTCCAATGTTCAATAGATTCAGGATCAGTTCCTGTGGATTGGAGGATAGCTAATGTTATCCCCACTTTTCAAGAAAGGAGCGAGAGAGAAAACGGGGAATTACAGACCAGTTAGCCTGACATCGGTGGTGGGGAAGACGCTGGAGTCAATTATTAAAGGGGTAATAATGGGGCATTTGGATAGCAGTAAAAGGATTGGTCCGAGTCAGCATGGATTTATGAAGAGGAAATCCTGCTTGACTAATCTTGTATCTGGACTTTCAGAAAGCCTTTGATAAGATCCCACACAGGAGATCAGTGGGCAACATTAGAGCACATGGTATTGGGCGTAGGGTATTGACATCGATAGAGAATTGGTTGGCAGACAGGAAACAAATAGGAGTGAATGGGCCCCTGTCAGAATGGCAGGCAGTGGCGAGTGGAGTGCCGCAAGGCTCGGTGCTGGGGCCGCAACTATTTACCATATATATTAATGATTTAGATGATGGAATTAAAAGTAACACCAGCAAATTTGCAGATGACACAAAACTGGGTGGCAGTGTGAACTGCGATGAGGATGCTATGAGTAGCAATGTTACAAAATTTTGAGATTTTAAAAATCAAGTCTGCAATTTATCCCATCAGATAAAGCATAAAAAGAAGTTTAATTTGACACCTAATTCACTTTCATATCTTCAGTATTAAGAAAGTTATGGCCATTTTCATACTCGGAAATTAGCATCTTGTTCCCCATTGCCTTTCAATTGACTTAACTCAAAAGCTGTGATCTAGAACCGTTAAAAGCCCATAACTTTCTTAAAAATTAAGAGCACTCAATGAAATTTTCAGTTATTATAGATTGAAGCATTCTGAAACAAATATGAAACAATCTTACTTGGATGACCTGAAATTAAAGCATATAATTAGTTAGTTATCTAATTGTAGCTAATTACAAAATTCAATGAGTAGATCTAAACATCTATCCATTTCTTAAGAAAAGATAAACTTTTTTTAAATTGCCTAAGTGTCCAAATAACATTCACACAATAATCCACAATATAGCATAATTTTTAAATCTCATTTTCATGAATTTCTGGGCAAAATGGAAGGAATTTAATGTTTAATGCCTGTAAATTAATGGCCATTTAAATCAACTAGCGAGTGGGTTTTAGTGGAATGCGGTGGATTGGAACGTTGCGGTTTGCGGCGAAGTCAGTATGAAAAATACTGTTGGTTCATACATTTTTTTGGACCCCATTTGGCAACATGAAAATATGATTAAAGCCTCCATAAAAACCAACTTTTAATATAAAAATAAACTGTGTACCTTTTTTTCTCCCCTACGCAAAATCCTTCCCGTTGTCGGTGCTCACGGCTTTTGAAGGTGATTTTTAAATTACTCTAGTTAATAAATAATCTAGCGTAATTTAAAAATACCTTCATGAATGAAATGTCGGAGCGATTTTTCTTCCGCAACGAAATCGCCCGACATGGATCGATTTTCCCTGTCTGTTGAAAAACGGCGCTTTAATCCCGCCCCCCTCTGAACGGCGCCAAAGTCACGCACACGGGGAGCGGCAGAACTGCAGCGCTGCTCAAGGTAAGTTTTGTAACATACCTACTATGAGGTGGCAGAATGCCTTGGACAGGTTGAGCGAGTGGGCAGATGAGTGGCAGATGCAGTATAATGTAGATAAATGTGAGGTTATCCACTTTGGTGGCAAGAACAGGAAGGCAGATTATTATCTCAATGGTGTCAAATTAGGAAAAGGGGAGATGCAACGAGACCTGGCTGTCCTTGTACATCAGTCACTGAAAGTAAGCATGCAGGTACAGCAGGCAGTGAAGAAAGCAAATGGCACGTTGGCCTTCATAATGAGAGTATTTGAGTTTAGGACTAAAGAGCTCTTTCTGCAGTTGTACAGGGCCCTGGTGACACCACACCTGGAGTATTGTGTGCAGTTTTGGTCTCCCAATTTGAGGAAGGATATCTTGCTATTGAGGCAGTGCAGCGTTGGTTCACGAGATTGATCCGTGGGATGGCGGGACTGTCATATGAGGAGAGATTGGAAAGACTAGGCTTGTATTCACTGGAGTTTAGAAGGATGAGGGGGGGATCTTATAGATACATATAAAATTATAAAAGGACTGGACAAGCTGACGGGTGATCTTATAGAGGTGTACAAAGGGAATTGATTGAGTGAATGCTCAGAATCATACAGAATCATACACTCAGGGGACTAGGGGACATAGGTTAAAGGTGAGAGGAGAAGGATTGAAGGTTTCAAGGTCGGTTTTTTGTCACGAATCCATTAAGGGCCTGTCCTACCAGCATGCAACTCTATGCGATGAACGCGATCAAACTAGAAGCGGGGGCCGCGCGGAGGTCGGGTGATCCCCTGTACAGGGCCGTTCCCACCAGCATGCGCCTGCATGCGGCAAGCACGACCAAACCAGCAGCGAGGGCCACGCGGATGTCGGGTGAGTGGCGCAACGCGGCGCAAAGTGAGGCGAACTTGGAGCGAAGTCTAAGGTAAGTTCGCCAGGACAGAGAGGGGCACACAGAGAGGGGCACAGAGGCACACACACAGAGGGTCACGGAGGCACCTACAGAGAGGGTCACGGAGGCACCTACAGATAGGTTCACGGAGGCACGATGTCGGGGCGGTGTGTAATGCGTCGAGGCGACTGCGAGCCGACAAGCCGTTGCCGCGCGGAAATTTTGAAGAGTCAGTTTTTCGGAGCCCCGCGCGATGTCGGGACGAACTCCGCACAATTCCGCACGGCTCCGGCAATTGAAGTGGGACCGGCCCCGCGACGCCGGACGGCTCAAGCGACCACGTTAGGTCGTGCTAATCGCATAGAGTTGAATGCTGGTGGGACAGGCCCTTGAAGGTACATGGGGAACTTTGAGTTACCATACAGCCATACTGAGTGAAAAGCACCAAGACTCACAACCTGATAAAAGTTAATGTAAACATCCACCACAGTGGTCGCCACATTCCTCAATGTGATGGATGGCAATAAAGTCCAATCTTCACTACTTTGTTCTCCTGCGGTCAGGGCAGTCGGGGCGGTCAAAGCCCCCTGCAGCCGTCGATCGAAGCCCCCCGTCGGGATGATCGAAGCTCCCGTGGCATTAGGCTCCCGAGTCGGCCTCTTCTTACCAGAGACCGCGGGCTTCCCGATGTTAAAGTCCCCAGGGGCCGCGGTTGGAGCTTCGATCCCCGGCAAAGGGATCGCAAGCTCCACGATGTTAAAGTACCGCGGACTCCCGCGGGCGGCTTGGAGCGCCGACTCGGTCTCCAGGAAAGGAAGCCAACCGCTGTCAGGCCACAGTGCCACTGAATGAGACTTTATTGCCCCATGTGATCAGTCAGAGTGATATTCACAGCCAAGGTATGCAAAGAGTCGCTATGTAAAGAGTACCTTATTTTTTGTCTTTTAAAATCTTTTTATTCGTTTTTTTCAAAAGCCAAAAAAAACCAACAAAAAAGTGATGATAAACATAACAATGATATTGATACGCAGGGATCAGGGTTGCATTAATAACAAATATAACCTAAATATGAGTCCAGTGCCAAAATACACATTGAGTTTAAACCTCCCGGTCTCAATGTAAATATAGTTAAGTGTTTAAACATTGAAACATAGAAACATAGAAATTAGGTGCAGGAGTAGGCCATTCGGCCCTTCGAGCCTGCACCGCCATTCAATATGATCATGGCTGATCATCCAACTCAGTATCCCGTACCTGCCTTCTCTCCATACCCTCTGATCCCCTTAGCCACAAGGGCCACATCTAACGCCCTCTTAAATATAGCCAATGAACTGGCCTCAACTACCCTCTGTGGCAGAGAGTTCCAGAGACCCACCACTCTCTGTGTGAAAAAAGTCCTTCTCATCTCGGTCCTAAAGGATTTCCCCCTTATCCTTAAGCTGTGACCCCTTTGTCCTGGACCTCCCCAACATCGGGAACAATCTTCCTGCATCTAGCCTGTCCAACCCCTTAAGAATTTTGTAAGTTTCTATAAGATCCCCTCTCAATCTCCTAAATTCTAGAGAGTATAAACCGAGTCTATGCAGTCTTTGTTCATAAGACAGTCCTGACATCCCAGGAATCAGTCTGGTGAACTGATATAACTTAAAAGAGAACTTATATGTATTAAAAAAGAGAAACAAACATAAAACAAAACCCCCCTAAACTAAAGAAGGAAAAAAAAACAGAATCTGGGCTGCGAAGAATTTCAACAATTTAGATCCTCGTTTGTCGTCAAGTCCGTTCCACCGTTTAACGGTAAAAAAAAAATTATAATTATTATAACGGTAGGAGAGGGGACAATTTATATCATATGAAAATGTTGAATAAATCTTCCCCAAGTCCTATCAAATTTAACCGAGGGTTCAACAATGTGAGTTTCAAAGTATTCCGCGCCGGCTCCTCCTCTGTTGTAATAGGAATATGAGGGGCAAACGCTTCACACAGTAGGGGTGGGTGCATAGAACGAGCCGCCGGAGGAGTTTAATTTATACAGTGCAGGAACAGGCCCTTCGGCCCACCGAGTCCGCGCCGACCCGCGATCCCCGCACACTAACACCGTCCTGCATACACTCGGCACAAATTACACTTACACCCAAGCCAATTAACCTACAAACCTGCACGTCTTTGGAGCGTGGGAGGAAACCGAAGATCTCGGAGAAAACCCACGCAGGTCACGGGGAGAACGTGCAAACTCCGCACAGGCAGCACCCGTTGTCGGGATCGAACCCGGGTCTCCGTCGCTGCGTTCGCTGTAAGGCAGCAACTCTACCGCTGCGCCACCGTGACCGCCCTTTGACGGTTTAAAGGTCATCTGGACAGACAATAGACAATAGGCAATAGGTGCTGGGGGTAGGCCATTCGGCCCTTCGAGCCAGCACCGCCATTCAATGTGATCATGGCTGACCATCCACAATCAGTACCACGTTCCTGCCATCTCCCCATATCCCCTGACTCCGCTATCTTTAAGATCCCTCTTGAAAGCATCCAGAGAACCGGCCTCCACCGCCCTCTGAGGCGGAGAATTCCACAGACTCACAACTCTCTGGGTGAAAAAGTGTTTCCTCGTCCCCGTTCTCTGTGCAGAGACATGAGTGTGAACGTTTGAGAGGGATTTGGGCCAAATGCAGGCAAATGGGGCTAGCACAGCTGTGGGCATCTTGGTCAGTACGGACGAGTTGGGCTGAAGGGCCTGTTTCCGTACTGTATGACTCTGTGACTATGGGAGACATGAGACAATGATGATATCGACGGTCCGAAGAGAAGGATATTATAGTATATTCCCCGGATTAAACCTCGATATTCTGCACTCTCGTGGTTGTTGAAACTAAGAAATGAATTAATTTTGTCATCTGTCGCAAAGCGTGAACATATGGCAGATCTGATGTTGTGTTTCATTTTGGAATGAACAAAATATATTGATGAGGAATGCTGTGGCTTGTTTGAAGGGTTGGTTCACGACTGGCCCAACAGCTGAGTATTCCTTGGCACTTATCCATAAATACATTGTCCTTGAGAAAAGGCTGCTGGGCCTTGTTAATATTGTTTGTATGAGACACAAAATATCAACCAATCCACGGACCCACAACAACTCTCTGTGAGAAAAAGTGTTTCCTCGTCTCCGTTCTAAATGGCTTCCCCCTTATTCGTAAACTGTGGCCCTTGGTTCTGGACTCCCCCAACATCGGGGACATGTTCCCTGCCTCCAGCGTGTCCAATCCCTCAATAATCTTATATGTTGTATCTTATATCTTATATCCTGGCCTAGGGACCGCTGAGTCCATGCTGTCCAGCGATCGCCCCGTACACTAGCACTATCCTACACAGTGGCGACAATTTAAAATGTTATCAAAGCCAATTTGCGTACAAATAACGAAGGGCGGCACGGTGGCGCAGCGGTAGAGTTGCTGCCTCACAGCGCCAGGGACCCGGGTTCGACCCTGACTATGGGTGCTGCCTGTTTGGAGTTCGTACGTTCTCCCCGTGACCACGTGGGTTTTCCCCGGGTGTTCCGGTTTCCTCCCACACTCCAAAGACGTGCGGGTTTGTAGGTTAATTGGCTTTGGTAAATTGCCACTAGTGTGTCGGATAGCACCAGTGGACGATGATGACTGGTCGGCACAGACTCGGTGGGCCGAAGGGCCTGTTTCCATTCTGTATCTCGACACTAAACTCAACTAAACTACTCAGTAGATTAACAGGAATCCGTGTAAGGTGAACAGAGTTAAATGGGTTTTTATTGTGGAGATACAGTGTGGAAACAGGCCCTTTGGCCCACCGAGTCCACGCTGACCAGCAATCCCCGCACACGACTTCTACCCTGCAGCTGGGGGACAATTTTACCAAAGACAATTAAAGGGCCTGTCCCACCAGCATGCGACTGCATGCGGCGAGCGCGGGGTCCCACTTCGATCGCCAGAGCCGTGCGGAGTTGTGTGGGGCTGGTCCCGACATCGCACGGGGCTCCGAAAACCTGACACTGTTCAAAAATCCCGCGCCTTTACGTCTTGTGGGAGGAAACCAGAGCACCCGGAGACAACCCACGCAGGTCACGGGGAGAACGTACAGACTCCGTACACACAGCACCCGTAGACAGGATGGAACCCGGGTCTCCGGCGCTGTGAGGCAGCGACTCTACCGCTGCGCCACCGAGCCGCCCCTGCTGCCAGGATTTATCCGGGTGCAAAGACGTACAGTTTTGTAGTTTGTCCCTATTGTGACGGATAGAACTAGCGTGCTGGGATCGCTGGTCGGCGCAGACTCAGTGGGCTGAAGGACCGGTTCCAATGCTGTATCTCTAAACTAAGCTAAATTACTCAGTAGATTAAGAGGCATCGAGTAAGGAGAAACAGTGACAATGTTTCAGTTCATCAGGACTGGGAAAGTGGAGTTTGCAGCATCTTATTCCCCCGTTCTATATCAACACTTCTTTAAGTGTTGGATGGAACAAGCTGCCAGAGGAGGTAGTTGAGGCTGGGACTATCCCAACGTTTAAGAAACAGTTAGACAGATACATGGATCGGACAGGTTTGGAGGGATATGGACCGAACGCAGGCTGGTGGGACTAGTGTAGCTGTGGCTGCAACCTTCCCTCCTTTGACAAACTGTACACTGCAAGGGCCAGGAAGCGAGCGGGCAAGATCATCTCTGACCCCTCTCACCCTGGCCACAAACTCTTTGAATCACTTCCCTCTGGAAGGCGACTCCGGACTGTCAAGGCTGCCACAGCCAGACATACTTCCATGGGTTACACAAAAAGCTGGAGAAACTCAGCGGGTGCAGCAGCATCTAAGGAGCGAAGGAGATAGGCGACGTTTCGGGTCGAGACCCTTCCTCAGACTGGTCAGGGATCAGGGAAACGAGAGATATAGACGGTGATGTGGAGAGATAAAGAACAATGAATGAAAGATATGCAAAAAAGTATCGATGATAAAGGAAACAGGCCATTGTAAGCTGTTTGTAGTGTGAAAATGAGAAGCTAGTGCGACTTGGGTGGGGGAGAGATAGAGAGAGAGGGAATGCCAGGGCCAGAGGGCTGAGGGAGAGGTGGGGAGGAGGCAGTCTGGGTTAACAGAATTGAGAAAATTCAATGTTTAAGCCCAGAGGATGCAGACTCCCCAAGCGGAATATGAGGTGCTGTTCCTCCAACTTGCGGTGTTGCTCACTCTGGCCGTGGAGGAGGCCCAGGACCGAGAGGTCGGATACGCAGTGGGAGGGGGAGTTGAAGTGCTGAGCCACCGGGAGGTCGGGTTGGTTATTGCGGACCGAGCGGAGGTGTTCGGCGAAACGATCGCCCAGCCTCCGCTTGGTCTCACCGATGTAGATCAGCTGGCATCTGGAGCAACGGATGCAGTAGACGAGGTTGGAGGAGGTGCAGGTGAACCTCTGTCGGACTTGGAATGACTGCTTGGGTCCCTGAAAGGAGTGGATGGGGGAGGTGAAGGGACAAGTGTAGCATCTCTTGCGGTTGCAAGGGAAAGTGCCCGGGGAAGGAGTGCAGCGGGAGGGAAGGGAAGAATTGACAAGGGAGTTGCGGAGGGAGCGGTCTTTGCGGAAGGCAGACAGGGGGGGAGATGGGAAGATGTGGCGAGTGGAGGGGTCACGTTGGAGGTGACGAAACTGGCGGAGGACTATATGTTGTATGCGCTGGCTGGTGGGGTGAAAGGTGAGGACCAGGGGGACTCGGCCCTTGTTGTGAGTGGGGGAATGGGGAGAGAGGGCAGTGTTGCGGGGTATGGAGGAGACCCTGGTGCGAGCCTCATCTATAGTGGGGGAGGGGAAACCCCGTTCTCTGAAGAACGAGGACATTTGCGATAGTAGCTCTACACAATAACCAAACATCTGTAGCCTCCTTTTGCTCTGGTATGTCATTTAATTCACATGTTTAATCAATAATAGGTTTTATTATTAATGTTTAATGTCTTATGTATCATTCCTAACTGTCACTGCATGTCATGTGTCACTTGTGGGCGGAGCGCCAAGGCAAATTCCTTGTATGTGAATACTTGGCCAATAAACTCATTCATGTTGGCCGGTATGGGCAAGTTGGGCTGAAGGGCCTGTTTCCAGGCTGTATCACTCTATGACTCTGTGAGCTGCTTCATGAAAACATTGATCGGGGATAGACTGATCGGGGATTGATCGGGGATGTCAGGACTGTCTTATGAACAAAGACTGTATAGACTCGGTTTATACTCTCTAGAATTTAGGAGATTGAGAGGGGATCTTATAGAAACTTACAAAATTCTTAAGGGGTTGGACAGGCCAGATGCAGGAAGATTGTTCCCGATGTTGGGGAGGTCCAGGACAAGGGGTCACAGCTTAAGGATAAGGGGGGAATCTTATAGGACCGAGATGAGAAGGACTTTTTTCACACAGAGAGGGTGGTTGAGGCCAGTTCATTGGCTATATTTAAGAGGGAGTTAGATGTGGCCCTTGTGGCTAAAGGGATCAGAGGGTATGGAGAGAAGGCAGGTACGGGATACTGAGTTGGATGATCAGCCATGACCATATTGAATGGCGGTGCAGGCTCGAAGGGCCGAGTGGCCTACTCCTGCACCTAATTTCTATGTTTCTTTGTTTCGATAAGGTTGCAAAACAGCCATGTGAGTTGGACTTTGTATCTCCATAGAAACTAGGTACAGAATTGGCATGTAAGGACCAGAGTAGACTGGAGCACACTCAAATTATGATGCCTTTTTTAGAGCTGGGGGTAAATTATACGCACATTTTTGCCGCCATCCACGACCAAGTTGAAATGCCTTCAATTGGAGATGCAAGGAACCGCAGATGCTGCTTTAGCAAAAAAAGAGACACTAGTAACTCAACGGGTCAGGCAGCATCCCTGGAGGACATGGAGAGATGGAGAGATTTCAAATTGGGACTGAAGAAAGATTCCGACCCAAAACATCACCTATCTATGTTGTCCTGACCTGTCGAGTTACTCCAGCACTTTCTGTCAGTTTTTAAACATATCTTAAATTTCTGGGGATTTCTTTCAGGGCAAACGATGGTTTGATTGCAATCACATATTGTCTTTCTCCTGGGTAGGCAGAAATGCTGGAGAAACTCACCGGTGGTGAGGCAGCATCTATGGAGCGAAGGAAACAGGCAACGTTTCGGGCTAAGACCCTTCTTCAGACTGATGTGAGGGTGGGGGGGGGGGGGGGGGGGGGAGGGGGCGGGAAGAAGAAAGGAAGAGGAGGAGCCAGAGGGCTGTGGAAGGGGAGAAAGCAGGGACTACCTGAAATTGGAGAAGTCAATGTTCACACCGCTGGGGTGTAAACTACCCAAGCGAAATATGAGGTGATGCTCCTCCAATTTACAGTGGGACTCACTCTGGCCATGGAGGAGGCCCAGGACAGAGAGGTCAGATTCGGAATGGGAGGGGGAGTTGAAGTGCTGAGCCTTCGGGAGGTCGGGCTGGTTAATGCGGACCGAGCGGAGGTGTTGGGCGAAGCGATCGCCCAGCCTGCGCTTGGTCTCACCGATGTAGAGCAGCTGACTCCTAGAGCAGCGGATGCCATAGATGAGGTTGGAGGAGGTGCAGGTGACCCTCTGCCGCACCTGGAGAGACCTTGTTTTTCTCCTGACTGGGTAGCACGCAACACGAAAGCTTTTCACTGTACCTCGGTACACGTGACAGTAACAATAAACTAGACTAAACAGACATTCAGTGCAGTCTGTGTGTTTGGGGAACCGTCAGTTGCATTTCCTTTTTGATCTGTGTCTCTCTCTCCCCTTCTCCTCTTCTCCCACCCACCATTTCAGTCCACATCAGTCCCTTCAAGCCATAAGGAATAAGAGTAGAATTAGGCCATTCGGCCCATCAAGTCCACTCCGCCATTCAATCATGGCTGATCCATCTCTCCCTCCTAACCCCCTTCTCCCCAAAACCCCGGACACCCGTACTAATCAAGAATCTATCTATCTCTGCCTTAGAAAAATATCCACGGACTTGGCCTCCACAACCTTTTGTGGCAAAGAATTCCACAGATTCACCACCCTCTGACGGAAGAAATTTCTCTTTATCTCCTCGCTAAAGAAAACGTCCTTCAATCCCTTGTTAAATGCGAGGAAAGGACTTGCAGTTCTGCCCTGCGTAGCCTCGGGCATTGAAGCGGTTTTGCAGCCAAGTACTTTCTCATTGTTATTACTCGTGTATTGTGGGAGTGTAGCAACCATCATCTGCCTGGGGAATTTCAACAATTACCAAAGACTTGTAAAGAGATCAATTCCCTCAGCTGTTAGCCGTGGGACCAAAACATAGCCAAGACACTTGGTTTAGTTTAGAAACATGGAAAATAGGTGCAGGATGTTGGCCATTCGGCCCTTCGAGCCAGCACCGCCGTTCAATATGATCGTGGTTGATAATCCAGAATTAGTACCCCGTTCCTACTTATTCCCCAGATCCCTTGGTTCCAGTAGCCCTAAGAGCTAAATCTAACTCTCTCTTGAATAAGTATTGATCTAAGTATCTTCCGGGGTACACAAAAGGCTGGAGAAACTCAGCGGGTGCAGCAGCATCTAAGGAGCGAAGGAGATAGGCGACGTTTCGGGTCGAGACCCTTCTTCACTAGAAACATAGAAACATAGAAATTAGGTGCAGGAGTAGGCCATTCGGCCCTTCGAGCCTGCACCGCCATTCAATATGATCATGGCTGATCATCCAACTCAGTATCCCGTACCTGCCTTCTCTCCATACCCTCTGATCCCCCAGCTGTAAAAAGGCATCATAATTTGAGTGTGCTCCAGTCTGCTCTGGTCCTTACATGCCAATTCTGTTGCTAGTTTCTATGGAGATACAAAGTCCAACTCACGTGGCTGTTTTGCAGCCTTATCGAAACATAGAAACATAGAAATTAGGTGCAGGAGTAGGCCACTCGGCCCTTCGAGCCTGCACCGCCATTCAATGTGATCATGGCTGATCATCCAACTCAGTATCCCGTACCTGCTTTCTCTCCATACCCTCTGATCCCCTTAGCCACAAGGGCCACATCTAACTCCCTCTTAAATATAGCCAATGAACTACGCAGGGCAGTATCTTCCATTTAATTCCACGAGCTCTCATCTTCCCTGGCAGCCGGACGTACAGCACCTTATCGTGGGCCTTCCGAAAGTTTAGTTTAATTCAGTTAATTTAGAGATACAGCGCAGAAACAGGCCCTTCGGCCCACCGAGTCCGCGCCGACCAGCGATCCCCGCACACTAACACTACCCTACACACATAAGGGATAATTTACCAAAGTCAATTTACCAAAGCCTTCACCAAAGCCAATTAGCCTACAAACCTGGAGCGTCTCTGGAGTGTGGGAGGAAAACCGGAGCACCCGGAGAAAACCCCACAGCATCACTGGAACCCGCGCCGGCCAGCGATCCCCGCACCCTAACGCTATCCTACGCACTGGGTACAATTTACAATCCTGACTGAAGCCAATTTACCTACAAACCTGTACGTCTTTGGAGTGTGATAGGAAACCGGAGCACCCGGAGAAAACCCAGGCAGGTCACGGGGAGAACGTGCGAACTCCGCTCGGACAGCACCCGTGGTCAGGATCGAACCGGGGTCTCTGGGGCTGTGAGACAGCAATTCTACCACTGCATCACCGTGCTGTCAACAATGAAACCTTCGCTCCTTAGATGCTGCTGCACCCGCTGAGTTTCCCCAGCTTTTTGTGTAACCCTCGAATCTCCAGCATCTGCAGTTGCTTCTTTAACTCTTCACTTGAATACATCAGGTTACAAATGGGCAGGGCCTGTTTTCATGCTGAACGACACTAGTACTCCATGAACACAAAGTGCTGGAGTAACCCCGAGGGTCAGGCAGCGCCTCTGGAGAACATGGATAGGTGACGTTTCGCGTCGGGACCCTTTACTCCAGCACTTTGTGTCCTTGTTTGTAAAACAGGCATCTGCATTTCTGTGATTCTCATTCAATACTGCACTGAGTTCCCACCTTGTATTGTCCGACCAAATGTCTGCAGCGGCATTTGAAAGCACCACCTTCTGAGTCCAAAGGCGTCTCTTTGCCTTCTGCAAGCTCCTGCTCGCATTCCCCCATCGACCAAATCTCCTGCACGAGACGTACAGCTCTTTCTACCAAATATCTTATTTTTGGCCAGCTTGGGATGGAGTTCTTGTTCATAAGTGTCAGGAACAGAATTAGGCCATTCGGCCCACTCCACCATTCAATCTTAGCTGATCTGTCTCTCCCTCCTAACCCCATTCTCCAGCCTTCTCCCTATAACCCCTGACACCCGTTCTAATCAAGAATCTGTCAATCTCCGCTTAAAAAATACCCAATGTATTGGCCTCCACAGCCGTCTGTGGCAATGAATTCCATAGATTCACCACCCTCTGACTAAAGGAATTCCTCCTCATCTCCTTTCTAAAAGTACATCCTTTTATTCTGAGGCTGTGGCGTCTGGTGCTAGACTCTCCCACTAGTGGAAACATCCTCTCCGCATCCACTCTATCCAGGCCTTTCGCTATTCGGCGAGTTGCAATATGGTCCCCCCTCATCTTTCTAAACACACACGCGAGCACAAGCCCTGTGCCGTCATACATTAACCTCTTCTCCCCTCTCCCGTCGGGCAAAAGGTGCATAAGTGTGAAAACGCTCACCTCCAGATTCAGAGACAGTTTCTTCCCAGCTGTTATCAGGCAACTGAACCATCCTACCACAACCAGAGAGCGGTCCTGAACTACTATCTACCTCATTGGTGACCCTGGGACTATCTTTAATCGGACTTTGCTGGCACAAAACGTCATTTCCTTTATCATGTATCTGCACACTGCAAGTGGCTCGACTGTAATCATGTGTTGTCTTTCCGCTGACTGGTTAGCACGCAACAAAAAGCTTTTCACTGCACCCCGGTACACGTGACAATAAACTAAACTGAACTGAACCCAGTCGGTCTCAACCCGAAACATCGCCCATTCCTTCGCTCCATAGATGCTGCCTCACCCGCTGAATTTCTCCAGCATTTTTGTCTACCTTCGATTTTCCCGCATCAGCAGTTCCTTCTTAAACAAGGTTTATAGGTTAAGGGCCTGTCCCAGCAGCATGCGACTGCATGAGGTGAGCTCGACCGAACGTGGTGGCTTGAGGCGTACGGCCTCGCGGGGCCGGTCCCACTTCGAATTGCGGAGTCGTATGGCGCTGGTCCGGACATCATACTCACCAATCAGCTGGGCAGGAGGCGGGCCGGCGGAATTTGGATGTCGCACGGTGTCTGGTGGTGGTGTCATCACGCAACGGCACGCCGGGCGGTGACGTCATCACGCAACGCCACGCGCTAAGCGTACACGACATCAAGACGCTGCGTACGGCGTCGAGACTCTGCGTACAGCCTTAATGCGGCTGCGCGCCGACAAGCCGTTGCCGCACGGGATTTTTGAACAGTGTCAGTTTTTCGGAGCCCCGCGCGATGTCAGGGCCAGCCCCACACAACTCTGCACGGCTCCGGAGATCGAAATGGGACCGGCCCCGCGAGGCCGGACGGCTCAAGCGACCACGTTAGGTCGCGCTCATCGCATGCTGGTGGGACAGGCCCTTTAATTGTCTTTGGTAAAATTGTCCCTCAGCTGCAGGGTAGAGGTAGTGTGCGGGGATCGCTGGTCGGCACGGATGTCCGATGTTTTTTGTCTACCTTCGATTGTTCCAGCATCTGCAGTCCTTCCTTAAACAACCCAGTCAGTCGTTCCTGGGATGGTTGTGGTCAAAGCAGGCCCCCCCCCCCCCCGCACTCACAGTTGCGGTGCGGTGCGGCGCGTTTGACAGCACTCCTCAAACCCTCCCTGATGGCAGACAGTTTGTCTCAGGCCAGAGCAGCCAAATGTTCCACATATTGTAATCAATCCATTTGCGTTCAATAATGAAGAAGCCAAAACAGGAATGTGACAGCTGTGACATAAAGTGAAAGTACCCTGAAGCCTTTGGAGCATGTTGATCCAATTATGAAGATCTGTTCATATCCTTGTGGTTTTTCAAAATCAATTATAATTTTTTAGCTCAAGGGACTTTTCTTAAAACAAAAAAAAAACGCTGGTACGCTGGAACAGCTGTGGATGTAAAATCAATACACTGTTTGCAACAAAACGCCTGGAACTTTTATCTTATGATTTTAAACATGAAAAATGTCAAATCTTTAATTTATACATTTCTTGCTCGGAATGTAATGCATTTGTAGCACGCAGCGATTAATGGCTAGACCCGTCAGTGAATGTTAGCATCAGAAGAAGAGTAAAGATTTTCATGTTTGACGTGAAAACATTGAAAACTAATGTCAACTTGGGCGGCACGGTGGCGCAGCGGTAGAGTCGCTGGAGCCTCACAGCGCTGGAGACCCGGGTTCGATCCTGACTGCGGGTGCTGTCTGCACGGAGTTTGCACGTTCTCCCCGTGGGTTTCCTCCGAGATCTTCGGTTTGCCTCCAATTGTAGAGTAATTGGCTTGGAATAATTATAAATTGGCCCAGGTGTGTGTAGGGGATAGCGGGAGCGTGCGGGGATCGCTGGTCGGCACAGACTCGGTGGGCCGAAGGGCCTGTTTCCGCGCTGTATCTCCGCGCTGTGCAAAGCTGATAGCATGCACTCAACTTGTTTTGAGGCAAGGAATAGCAAAAAAAAAATCTAGTTTGCAAATCTTTCGAATTTCAAATTTAATATCCGTGTTGGAAATGTGTTTTTACAAATTCAAAGGCACCTGCAGCTAAAGGTGTAAAAATATTTAGTCACAGCTGGAGGACGAGTTCATTTATAACATCTATCGGTAGCCTGGTAAAAGGGTTTCATGTTTTCACACACGATGAAATACTTTAAGATGCAGCATGTTGAAGGCAAGAGGTCTCGGTTCCACAAGTAGGACTCAGATGAAACAAAGAAAGACATAAAGAACTGCAGGTGCTGGGATTTTGAAAAGACAATGTGCCGGAGGAACCCAGCGGGTCAGGCAGCATCCTTTAATTTAGTTTCGTCAGGCCGCGCCGACCAGCGATCCAGCGATCCCTGCACATTAACACTGTCTTAAGGGCCTGTCCCACCAGCATCCGACTCCATGCGATGAGCGCGATCAAACTAGAAGCGGGGGCCTTGCGGAGGTCGGGTGATCCCCTGTACAGGGCCGTTCCCACCAGCATGCGCCTGTATGCGGCAAGCGCGACCAAACCGGCAGCAGGGGCCGCGCGGAGGTCGGGTGAGTGGCGCAACGCGGCGCAAAGTGAGGCGAACTTGGAGCGAAGTCTAAGGTAAGTTCGCCAGGACAGAGAGGGGCACACAGAGAGGGGCACAGAGGCACACACACACACAGGGGGCCACGGAGCCACACACATAGAGGGTCACGGAGGTACCTACAGAGAGGGTCACGCAGGCACGATGTCGGGGTGGTGTGTAATGCGTCGAGGCGACTGCGAGCCTACAAGCCGTTGCCGCGCGGAATTTTTGAACACAGTCAGTTTTTCGGAGCCCCGCGCGATGTCGGGACGAACTCCGCACAATTCCGCACGGCTCCGGCGATCGAAGTGGGACCGGCCCCGCGACGCCGGACGGCTCAAGCGACCACGTTAGGTCGCACTCATCGCATAGAGTTGCATGCTGGTGGGACAGGCCCTTTACACACGCTAGGGACAATTTACATTTATACCAAGCCAATTAACCTACAAACCTGTACGTCTTTGGAATGCGGGAGGAAACTGGAGCACACGGAGGTAATCCAGGAAAGCTACCCATCATACACAGATACAGGATAAAAGGAATAATGGTTAGTGCAAGATAAAGTCCAGTAGAGTCTGATTTCAGGTTGCACCTGAAATGGCGCTTGGACGCTTCTCCACCCAACTGCACCAAGAAACCTTCTAGACTTCACTTTAGACTTTAGAGTCACAGTGCGTAAACAGGCCCCCCGGCCCATCAAGTCCGTGCCGACCAGCAATTAATGCATTAACACTGTCCTACCCACTAATGGCCAACTTTCCAAAGCCAATCGAGCTACAAACTTACTCCACGTGTTGGAGGAGACCGGGAGCACCCGGAGAAACCCCACGCAGGTCACAGGGAGAACGTGCAAGCTCCGCGCAGAGAGCACCCGTAGTCAGGAGCGAACCCGGGTCTCTGGCGCCGTGAGGCAGCAACTCTACCCGCTGCGCCACCGAGCCCTGCAGAAATCTGATGTGGAGATCTCACAATAGATGTTATCCAAAGACTTGGCTTCTCTAAGAGTCAAAGGATGATCACCCTGTGTGTTGTGAAGAAATCAGAGACAGGCGTATCAGTGTCAAGCTACTTAAAACAAAAATTCTTCATCCATTTTTCTCAGCTCGTGTTTTGAACTTGTTTTGTTGTGTCTAGTCTTGGGTAAAATTGAAATTGGTTCTCATGTTGAAATCAGAAACCATGTCTGTTGTGAATCTAGTACATAATTTTCTAACTGCACATAAAATTAAATTAAGGCAAAAATATTTGCACATCATTTTGTACATATTTTGTACAATATTTAAGGGCGGCACAGCCGTAGAATTGCCGCCTTAGAGCGTTTAAGGGGCTGTCCCACTGTACGAGGTAATTCAAGAGCTCTCCCGAGATTAAAAAAAAATCAAACTCGTGGTAAGCACGTGGAATGTACGCAGCGGGTACGTCGGAGCTCGGGGACGTCTCTTAGCGGCTCGTAACGCTAACGGCAGGTACTCGGGAAATGCGGTAAGCTCGGGAAGACTCGTGAAGATTTTTCAACATGTTGAAAAATGTCCACGAGAGCCCCGAGTACCTACGAGCGGCCATTACCGCAATTCTCCGAGTTCGAATCAGGGGAAACTCGGGAGAACTCTTGAATTAGCTCGTACAGTGGGACAAGACAACCCCATTGTGGCGACAGAGACCCAGGTTCGATCCCGAGGAAGGGGATATTTAAGTATTTATTCAGCAACTCAATAACATAGAACTTGAGCAATGCTGAGCAGTTATTGGTACAACTGCTAGTTTGCATTGAGCTGTGGGCAGCGCAGTGTTTACAGTGCGTAGAACATCTGCCTCACAGCGCCAGAGACCAGGGTTCCATCCTGACTATCGGCTCTGTCTGTACGGAGTTTGTACGTTCTCCTCTTGACCTGCGTGGGTTGTCTCCGAGACCCGTTTATTCCCACACTCCAAAGGCGTGCAGGTTTGTAGGTTAATTGGCTTGGTGTAAATGTAAATTGTGCCTAGTGCGTGTAGAATAGTATAAAGGGGCTGTCCCACTGTACAAGAAAATGCCAAGAGCTCTCCCGAGTTTAAAAAGAAACCAAACTCGTGGTAAGCACGTAGAATGTACGTAGCGGGTACGTCGGAGCTCGGGACGTCTCTTAGCGGCTCGTAACAGTAACGGTGGGTACTCGGGAAACGCGGTAAGCTCGTGAAGACTCGTGAAGATTTTTCAACATGTTGGCAAATGTCCACGAGGGCCCCGAGTACCTACGAGCGGCCATTACCGTAATTCTCCGTGTTCGAATCAGGGGAAACTCGGGAGAACTCTTGAATTAGCTCGTACAGTGGGACAGGCCCTTTAATGTGCGGGGATCGCTGGTTGCCACGGACCCGATGGGCCTGAAGGGCCTGTTTTCCGTGCTGTATGTCTAAATTAAACTAAGCTAAGCTAAACTAAACTAAACCAAACCAAACTAAACTAAATATATGACACTTATCCACTATTCAACATGGCTTGCTTTAGTTTAGTGGCACAGCATGGATACAGGCCCTTCAGCCCACCTAGTGCATGCCAACCATTGGTCACCCATTGACATTAGTTATCAGGTTCAGTGTAGTTTATTGTCACGTGTACTGAGGTACAGTGAAAGGCTTTTGTTGCGTGCTAACCAGCCAGCAGAAAGACAACACATGATTACAATCGAGCCATTCACAGTGTACAGATACATGATAAGGGAATAACGTTTAGTGCAAGGTAAGGCCAGCAAAGTCCGATCAAGGATAGTCCGAGGGTCACCAAAGAGGGAGAACCGCTCTCTAGTTGTGGTCGGATGGTTCAGTTGCCTGATTAAAGCTGGGAGGAAACTGTCCCTGAATCTGGAGGCCATAAGGTCAAAAGGTATAGGGCTAGAATTTGGCTCATCAAAATCTACCATTCAATCTTTTTCTCACAGAGAGTTGTGAGTCTGTGGAATTGGCTGCCTCAGAGGGCGGTGGAGGCCGGTTCTCTGGATGCTTTCAAGAGAGAGCTAGATAGGGCTCTTAAAGATAGCGGAGTCAGGGGATATGGGGAGAAGGCAGGAACTGGGTACTGATTGGGGATGACCAGCCATGATCACAGTGAATAGCATTTCTGGCTTGAAGGGCCGAATGGCCTACTCCTGCACCTATTGTCTATTTATCTATCTCTCCCTCCAAACCCCATTTTCCAGCTGTTGTTGTACATGCCTCAACTACCTCCATTGGCAGCTCGTTCCATATTCCCACTCCATTCAGTGTGAAAACGTAGAGGAGAATTATCTTCTAAACTCAACCGGTTTCTGCAATTCCCCGCATGAAATGCTGTTGGAAGCAGTCTCAAGAACATCATCTTGCAGAAGAAAGTGGTATATTTGTTAAAACAGAACGGGCCGAGCAATGGGTCAGGAATGGAGGTCAAGGACTAATTGGGAAACGCTTTCAAAGGGCCAGCATTTGCCTGAAGGGCCAAATTACCTTGCATCCTGCTGTGAGATTCTGCAGCAGCTAGAATCCCTCACTTCCTGCACTGATTCCTATGGCACCACTTATCTTTAATATGATATGAAAATAATGTCATGCCACCTTCTCAAGTTGTAAAGAAAGTCAGACTGAAGGAAAATACTTGTGATTTTTACTCCTCCTACTGGCATCATTGGAATCCAATCTCCTAACATAATCCAAGAATATAAATGGAACTATGATAGAAACTTAGACATAGAAACATAGAAATTAGGTGCAGGAGTAGGCCATTCGGCCCTTCGAGCCTGCACCGCCATTCAATATGATCATGGCTGATCATCCAACTCAGTATCCCGTACCTGCCTTCTCTCCATACCCTCTGATTCCCTTAGCCACAAGGGCCACATCTAACTCCCTCTTAAATATAGCCAATGAACTGGCCTCAACTACCCTCTGTGGCAGAGAGTTCCAGAGACTCACCGCTCTCTGTGTGAAAAAGGTCCTTCTCATCTCGGTCCTAAAGGAATTCCCCCTTATCCTTAAGCTGTGACCCCTTGTCCTGGACCTCCCCAACATCGGGAACAATCTTCCTGCATCTAGCCTGTCCAACCCCTTAAGAGTTTTGTAAGTTTCTATAAGATCGCCACTCAATCTCCTAAATTCTAGAGAGTATAAACCGAGTCTATGCAGTCTTTGTTCATAAGACAGTCCTGACATCCCAGGAATCAGTCTGGTGAACCTTCTCTGCACTCCCTCTATGGCAATAATGTCCTTCCTCAGATTTGGATCTACTAAGAACGGTTGGCCTGTAATATTAATATTCCGCGCTTTGGTGTAGTTTAATTTAGAGATTCACCGCGGACCTTCGGCCCACCGAGCCCACACCGACCAGCGATCCCCCGCACGCTAACACACCCCTACACGCACTTGGAGGGGAGGATGCTCCTCAAACTGCTGAGCATCCTGGACAATACAGCTCACCCCCTCTCCATGACACACTGGTCAACCTGAGAAGCACCTTCAGCAACATACTGGTTCCACCAAGATGCAGCACAGAACTCGGTGGATTCTTAGGAGATCCTTAATTTAATTAAGGATTAATTAACACAGGAGATCCTTAATTTAATGTTACATGTATTTTGTTGAGTTTTATGACTGTTGGTAGATCAATTTCCCTCCTGGGATAAATGACGTTCTATCGTCTTGTGTCGGACCGGTTCACTAACACTATCCTACACACATTAGGGACAATTTGACTTTCTCCTTCTTGCGTATGGCGTGCACAGCCTAAAGTTGTAGGCCAACTTGTTCTGTTTGATCTATTTGTTTGTGCACGTCGGGTTGATTGCATTAGTCGAAACAGGGCGGACTACGTGAAAGTTGCAATCTCCCACCCTGCTTGTACATTGATACCAAGCCAATTAACCAACAAACATGCACATATTTGGAGTGTGGGAGGAAATCGAGATCCCCGAGGAAACCCATGCAGGTCACGGGGAGAACGTACAAACTCCTCACAGACAGCGCCCGTAGTCGGGATTGAACCCGAGTCTCTGGCGCTGTGACGCAGCAACTCTACCGCTGAGCCATAGTGCCTTCAGATCTCCTGACTTTAAATCCCACTGCCATTCCAATTGCTAGTCTTTAAAAGTCTCCTCTGATCCCACCACAGATTAAGCACTGATCACCTTGTCCGTAGAACTAGGCAGGGCATGGACTGGCAGACTTTGTCTGTGCCAACCTTGATGCCAATCCAAATGAATTCCATCTGACTGCAAAGCACAGTTGCACATCAGTCGAGTCGCTGCCTCACAGCGCCAGAGACACGGGTTCGATCCTGACTGTAGGTGTTGTCTGTAACCGAGTTTGCACGTCCTCCCCGTGACCCGCGTGGGTTTTCCTCCGGTTGCTCGGTTTCCTCCCGTACACCAAAGACGTTCAGGTTTGTAGGTGTAATGTAAATGGTGTTACCTGCCTGCAAGTTAAATGGGGAGCAGTGTGATGTATGTGATATAATTAGCATATGTTATGTCTTGTGCAAGGGGACGCATGCACTGGGGGTGACTCAAGGTGGCGTCCTGGAATAAAGAAGCTGGGCAGTTTACTCCTGTATCTGAGTGTTCCTTTTGAGTCAGTTCCAAGCACCCAACTACCCCACAGTAGGTAATTCGGTTAAGATTGTAAATTGTCCCTAATGTGTAGGACAGTGCTGGTGTAGAGGGGTTGACGCAGACTGGGTGGGTAGTGTGCTGGGATCGCAGGTCTGCACGGACTCGGTGGGCCAACGGCCCCGTTTCCACGCTGTATCTCTAAACCGAACTAAACTAAATATCGTTGGGTTGTAAGTTACTTAAGTGGAATATGAGGTGTCCATATGTGTGTGGTCTCGCTCTGCCAATGGAAGAGGGCCAATTTACAAATTTGGCTTGGGTCACTTTAGTCATGTTATATATCTGCAAATGCGTTTTTTCATGCTCTAGGTCTTAGCTGTGTTGTCCGTTCGAAGGGAATGTGACTCCAGGGGATGGCATTTATCCTGCACCATGGGTGTTGCATGCTATCCAGTCAGCAGAAAGCCAATGCAGAAGACCATAACATCATAAGTGATAGGAGCAGAGTTAGGCCATTCGGCCCATCAAGTCTACTCCGCCACTCAATCACGGCTGATCTATCGCTCTCTCCTAACCCCATTCTCCTGCTTTCTCCCCATAACCTCTGACACCCGCACTGATCAAGAATCTTATCCAACTCTGCCAGAAAAATATCCACTAACTTGGCCTCCACAGCCGTCTGTGGCAAAGAATTCCACAGATTCACCGCCCTCTGGCTGAAGAATTTCCTCCTCATCTTCTTCCAAAAAGAACGTCCTTTAATTCTGAGGCTGTGACCTCTAGTCCTAGACTCTCCCACTAGTGGAAACATCCTCCCAACATCCACTCTATCCAAGCCTTCGGTTTCAATAAAGTCCCCCCCCTCGTTCTTCTAAACCCCAGTGAGTACAGGCCCAGTGCCTACAAATGCTCATCGTATGTTAACCCACTCGTTCCTGGGATCAGTCTCCCCTGGACCCTCTCCAGTGTAAGGGGATCGTGTTGGGGATAATAAGGCATCACAGATCTATTTTAAACAGGAGGAAAGTAGACCGCTGACTGCGATGTGCGACAGGATGGATTACATTGGACAAATGTAACAGCCACACTTGGTTAAATTCCACAGGTTTTCACAGCTGTAAGCTGCATGTGAGTCAAGAGTCAAGAGTGTCAAATGTCCCAGAGAGAACTATGGAATTCTTACTATGCAGCAGAAAATGTAAACACTGTACACTGTAAATAATGTCAGACAGGAAATGCTGGAGCAGCTCAGCGGGACAGGCAGCATCTCTGGAGAGAAGGAATGGGCGACGTTTCGGGTCGAGACCCTTCTTCAGACGGATGTCAGGGGAGGGGGTGGGGACAGAGATAGAATGTAGTCGGAGACAGTGGGAGAACTGGGAAGGGGATGGAGAGAGAGGGAAAGCAAGGGCGATCTGACGTTGTCAATAGTCTGTCTCCTGAGATCGGGAAACGGTAGGGAGATGTCGGAGACGGTCCTCAAGTGAATTTGGGTGCAGGATGGAAATTAGCGGTGAAGTTGATGAAGTCAGGGAGGCCTGCATGGGTGCAGGAGGCAGCACCGATGCAGTCGTCAATGCAGCAGAGGTAGAGTTTGGGGATAGGGCCAGTGTCAATAGTCGGATTCCTGATACACGCTGGAAACAATATTATATTACGAGAAAAAAAAAATTAGTGTGTGTGTATATATATATATATATATATATATATATATATATATATACACACACACACACACACACACACACACACACACACACACACACACACACACACACACACACACACACACACACACACACACACAAAACTGAATTGAACTGAATTGAAACATAGCAACATAGAAAATCGGTGTAGGAGTAGGCCATTCAGCCCTTCGAGCCAGCACCGCCATTCAATACGATCACAGCTGATCATCTAAAATCAGTGCCCCGTTCCTGCTTTCTCCCCATATCCCTTGATTCTGTTAGCCCTAAGAGCTAAATCTAACTCTCTCTTACTCTAAAACATCCAGTGAATTGGCCTCCACTGCCTTCTGTGGCAGAGAATTTCACAGATTCACAACTCTCTGGGTGAACAAGTTTTTCCTCATCTCGGTCCGAAATGGCCGTCCCCTTATTCTTAAACTTTGTGACCCCTGGTTCTGGACTCCCCCAACATCGGGAACATTTTTCGTGCATCTAGCCTGTCCAATCCCTTAAGAATTAGCATTAGGGTTCGGAGGAAGGGTCTTGACCCGAAACATCTCCATTCCTTCTCTCCAGAGATGCTGCTTGTCCAGCTGAGTTACTCCAGCATTTTGTGTCTGTCTTATATAAATACTAACTAGACCAAGTGCAGACTAACGCAAGATTCCACCACTCACCTGCTCCTTCAACGCTATATTGCACCACTCACCCGCCTCCCTCTACCCTCCCTCCCTACTCCCCTCCCGTCCCTCCCCCTCTCTACCCCATCCCCCTAACCCGACCCTCTCTACCCCCCACCCTCTCTGCCTGCCCCCTCCCTCCCTGCCTACCCCTCTTCCCTCTCTGCCCCCTCTTCCCTCTCTGCCCCCCCTCCCTCTCTACCCCCCCCTCTCTGCCCCCCTCTTCCCTCTCTACCCTCCACCCTCTATGCCCCCCCTCTCCCTCTCTGCCCCCTCCCTCTCTGCCCCCCTCCTCCCTCTCTACCCCCCTCCCTCTCTGCCCCCTCTTCCCTCTCTACCCCCCTCCCTCTCTGCCCCCCTCTTCCCTCTCTACCCTCCACCCTCTATGCCCCCCCTCTCCCTCTCTGCCCCCCTCCCTCTCTGCCCCCCTCCTCCCTCTCTATCCCCCTCCCTCTCTGCCCCCCTCTTCCCTCTCTACCCTCCACCCTCTATGCCCCCCCCTCCCTCTCTACCCTCCACCCTCTATGCCCCCCCTCTCCCTCTCTGCCCCCCTCCCGCTCTACCCCCCTCCCTCTCTACCCCCCTCCCTCTCTAACCCCCTCCCTCTCAGCCCCCTCTCCCTCTCTGCCCTCCACCCTCTATGCCCCCCCTCCCTCTCAGCCCCCTCTCCCTCTCTGCCCCCTCTTCCCTCTCAGCCCCCTCTCCCTCTCTGCCCCCCTCCCTCTCTGCCCCCTCCCTCTCTACCCCTCTCCCTCTCTGCCCCCCTCCCTCTCTGCCCCCTCCCTCTCTGCCCCCCCTCTCCCTCTCTACCCCCCTCCCTCTCTGCCCCCCCCCTCCCTCTCTGCCCCCCTCCCCCCCTCCCCCTCTCCCTCTCTGCCCCCCCTCTCCCTCTCTGCCCCCCTCCCCCTCTCCCTCTCTGCCCCCCTCCCTCTCTGCCCCCCTCCCTCTCTAGGGATTGAAGAGGGAGGGTGGTGGAGGGTGAGGAGGGAGTGCTGGGGGCTGAGGAGCGATGAGCCTGGTGAACACATAAAAAACAGTCCAACGACAACGGTGCAATAATGCCACTAATAGTCCGTGCAGTTGAGAGCTTCTGCGGAGGCTGCAGCGTTGAGTAGCCCGATGGCTGCAAGCAAGCGGCTAGGCGGTGTTAAGTTACACGCAGGACGTGAAGGATAATTCTTTATTTTGATAGTAATAAATAACACCTTGACCCATTTTTTTCCCCACCGTTTATGGGACAGTTTAGCCGTGTCAGCCAATGCAGGGAAGATCTATTGCTTGGTTAAGTGGAGCTGACGTACAAAATAAAGCATGGTTGAATCCATGTGACTCCTGCCAGTGTGCCATCTGTGTGCGTTTATGTTCCACTTCTAATTACTTGCCAGCACAAGGTCGGCAGAACGCACGCCTGCAAAATGTTCCTTAGAAATTATACAGTCGCACTTGTCATTTTACCCTCTGTTGGAGCAACAGTCATCCCATATTGCATTTTACTGATGAAGTTATTAGACGTTCAAAATATTCAGCGGAAACATAAGTTCTAATAAGATCAATGTGTGGGCTCTTGAATCTATGCTATTTAATGCTTCTAATAAGACTGGGCTGGTTCATATTTCAAGTCAAGAGCGTTTTCATTGTCAAATGTCCCGGATGGGACAATGAAATTCTTACTTGCTGCGGCAGGACAGAATATGTGAATATGTAAACACAGTACATAACGGGGGAAGAGAAAAAAAAGAAATTGGTCAATAATTAACAAATACAGTCCAATAATAAGTGTTAAAGAAGGAACTGCAGATGCTGGAGAATCGAGGGTTACACAAAAAGCTGGAGAAACTCAGCGGGTGCAGCAGCATCTAAGCAGCGAAGGAGACAGGCGACGTTTCGGGTCGAGACCCAGTGCAATAATAACATAGTCTCCTGCAGTTCAGAGCTCAGAGCTTATTTGGAGGTTGTTGTGGTTTAATAGCCTGATGGCTGTGGGGAAGAAGCTGTTCCTGAACCTGGACGTTACAGTTATCAGGCTCCTGTACCTTCTTCCTGATGGCGGTGGTGAGATAAGTGTGTGGCCAGGATGGTGAGGGTCCTTGCTGATGATGTTGGCTGCCTTTTTGAGGCAGTGACTATGATAGAGCCCTTCGACGGTGGGGAGGTCAGAGCCGGTGATGGACTGGGCAGTGGTCACAACTTTTTGTAGTCATTTTCCGTTCCTGGAGGCTCAAGTTGCCGAACCAGGCCACGATGCAGCCAGTCAGTATGCTCTATACCTGTAGACGTTTAGGAGAGTCCTGTTCGACATGCTGAATCTCCATAATCTTCTCAGGAAGTAGAGGCGCTGATGTGCCTTCTTTATAATTGCATCAGGGTGCTGGGTCCAGGAAAGATCTTCGGAAAGATGCACGCCCAGGAATTTGCAGTTATTTCCAGAGGGATTTGCTGGATTGAACCAGATTCTTCTTCTTTTCCTGTCCATCTTCCATGTTTCAAATATTGACCTCGCTGTCATCATCCGTCCTGAAAAGGACGCAAGCTTCCGGCGACAATCTGTGGGAGCCATCACTTGTCCCAATAGATGATGGTGGCAGCAGAATTAGCTCAGGATACTTATTATAATTATAGGAAGGATGTCAACAAAATAGAGAGAGTACAGAGGAGATTTACCAGAATGTTGCCTGGGTTCCAGCAACTAAGTTACAGAGAAAGGTTGAACAAGTTAGGTCTTTATTCTTTGGAGCGCAGAAGGTTAAGGGGGGACTTGATTGAGGTCTTTAAAATGACGAAAGGGGTAGACAGAGTTGACGTGGATAAGCTTTTCCCATTGCGGGTAGGGAAGATTCAAACAAGAGGGCATGACATGAGAATTAAGGGACAGAAGTTTAGGGGTAACATGAGGGGGAACTTCTTTACTCAGTGAGTGGTGACTGTGTGGAATGAGCTTCCAGCAGAAGTGGTGGAGGCAGGATCGATTTTAACATTTAAGAGTAAAGTGGATAGGTATATGGACGGGAAGGGAATGGAGGGGTATGGTCTGAGTGCAGGTAGATGGGACTAGGGGAAAATAAATGGTCGGCACGGACTGGAAGGGCCGAGAAGGCCTGTTTCCGTGCTGTAATTGTTATATGGTTATATGGAAACCGAAGATCTCGGAGAAAACCCACGCAAGTCACGGGGAGAACGTACAAACTCCATACAGACAGCGCCGGAGACCCGGGTTCAATCCCGACTACGGGCGCTGTCTGTACAGAGTTTGTACGTTCTCCCCGTGACCTGCGTGGGTTTTCTCCGCGATCTTCGGTTTCCTCCCACACTACGTATGGCAGCAACTCTACCGCTGCGCCACCGTGACCGCCTAAACTCAGCTAAAACATTTACACTCCCCACCCACAGCTCTCTGAATCAATCTCTCCTCGTCTCTCTCTTTCCCATCTCCACGGTAGTTGCGGATCATCGCTGAACTCTTGTTATTGATCACTCCAACATGTAGACGTGGCCTCTCCCAATCTCGCCCATCAATCACCATCAGCATCGGTTACCTATCATCAATCACCATCAGCATCGGTTACCTATCATCAATCACCATCAGTATCGGTTACCTATCATCAATCACCATCAGTATCGGTTACCTATCATCAGAGCCGCTATAACTGTCCTCGTTAATGAGGCTGAGGTTGGAGTCGTGCATTACATTATAGAATGTCAGTAGTCAAGATTCAAGAGGGTTTATTGTCACGTGTCCCAGATAGGACATTGAAATTCTTGCTTTGCTTCAGCACAACAGAATATAGACGGCATTGACTACAGAACAGATGAGTGTGTCCATATACCATCATATAAATATATACACACATAAATAAGCAGATAAAGTGCAATGGTCTATTAATGTTCAGAGTTTTGTTTGAGTGAGTTTAATAGCCTGATGGCTGTGGGGAAGTAGCTATTCCTGAACCTGGACGTTGCAGTCTTCAGGCTCCTGTACCTTCCACCTGAAGGTAACGGGGAGATGAGTGTGTGGCCAGGGTGGTGTGGGTCCTTGATGATGCTGCCAGTCTTTTTGAGGCAGCGACTGCGATAGATCCCCTCGATGGTAGGGAGGTCAGTAGTCGCAGGCACTTTCCGCCATGGATTGCCCTCGGTTCATTCGAGAACCGGCATACCTGTTTTTTGATCGTTTTTCCCAGGTGCTACGGTGACGCAGCAGGTTGTGTTGCTGCCTCACATCGCCGGAGACCCGGGTTCGATCCAGACATCGGCTGCTGTCTGTGTGTGGAGTTTGCACGTTCTCCCCGTGCCCGCGCGGGGTATCTCCGGGTGACAATAGACAATAGGTGCAGGAGTAGGCCATTCGGCCCTTCGAGCCAGCACCACCATTCAATGTGATCATGGCTGATCATCCCCAATCAGTGCCCCGTTCCTGCCTTCTCACCACACACCCTGACTCCGCTACCTTTAAGAGCCCTATCTAACCGGAGCCCCAGTTTCCTCCCGCACTCCAAAGATGCGGCACGGTGGCGCAGTGGTAGAGTTGCTGCCTCACAGCGCCAGAGATGCCAGTTCGATCCTGACTACAGGATCTGTCTGCGTGGAGTTTGCACGCTCTCCCCGTGCCCGCGCGGGTTATCTCCGGGTGCTCCGGTTTCCTCCCACATCCCAAAGACGTGCGGGCGTGTGGGCTAATTGTCTCGGTATAAATGTAAATTGTCCCTAGTGTGTGTAGGGTTAGTGTTAGTGTGCGGTGATCGCTGGTCGGGGCGGACTCGACGGGCCGAATGGCCTGTTTCCCCACTGTTTCTCTAAACTCAACTGAAAAGCTTCCTTGAACTGACGGAGCCTTTACCCTGTCCAAAGTTAATGACTTGGCCTCACATTTCCGTTGAACGCGGTCAATATCCGGTCACAGAGTCACACCAAGGGCAATATTTCTCAAACCTCCGCACGCTAATTGAACTAATTAATCGCACAATGAAAAGCAAATGAATGCAGACACCGGCAGAATATTCAAAGCCTCGGTGGCAGTGGGGAGCAGCGTGTAAAAAAATGAAATACAGCTTTTGAACGGTCTTTCCTTTAAGATCTCTGTTTATGAAACAGTTTTCATACATCAATATTGAAACGTGTTGTCGTGTTTGATGGGAGCCCGGCTTTGATCTGTTAGGCATCTGCATGTTCCAAGCAAACTTCAACAAAGCAGGAAAGAAAGTGAACAGCGATTGATTAAAGTGAAAACATGTTTTTTTTAAAATATATTCTCAATAGCCCTCCTGTTCACTCTAGTCTACCTCTCCACGAATCCACACTGACAATTAACCGATAGATCTTATACAACCTGTTACTCTTTGATTTCAACGTATTTCCTGTAAAATGCAAATATATGTAGATCTGAGGGCAGTTTTGAGTCAAGATTCACCTCGTGAATGGGATTATTCATAATACCCAATCCTTCCTGCACTTCATCTGAAACCCTTTGAATGTCCTTTGCATTCATGATATGAAAAGTTCCATTTGATTTGATTTTTTTCGCAGCTGCAATGGCTTTCAGAAGGGTGCACATTTCGCATTTCCTTAAGGGCCTGTCCCACCAGCATGCAACTCTATGCGATGAACGCGATCAAACTAGAAGCGGGGGCCGCGCGGAGGTCGGGTGATCCCCTGTACAGGGCCGTTCCCGCCAGCATGCGCCTGCATGCGGCAAGCGCGGCCAAACCGGCAGCGAGGGGCCGCGCGGAGGTCGGGTGAGTGGCGCAACGTGGCGCAAAGTGAGGCGAACTTGGAGCGAAGACTAAGGTAAGTTCGCCAGGACAGAGAGGGACACACAGAGAGGGGCACAGAGGCACACACACACAGAGGGCCATGGAGCCACACACATAGAGGGTCACGGAGGCACCTACAGAGAGGTTCACGGAGGCACGACGTCGAGGCGACTGCGAGCCGACAAGCCGTTGCCGCGCGGAAGTTTTGGACATAGTCAGTTTTTCGGAGCCCCGCGCGGTGTCGGGACGAACTCCGCACAATTCCGCACGGCTCCGGCGATCGAAGTGGGACCGGCCCCGCGACGCCAGACGGCTCAAGCGACCACGTAAGGTCGCACTCATCGCAGAGAGTTGCATGCTGGTGGGACAGGCCCTTTATATTTCTCCACGCGATTGGTCATTTTGCTTTAGACGCCAGAGATACAGCGCGGACACAGGCCCTTCGGCCCACCGAGTCCGCGCCGACCAACGATCTGCGTTCCACGTAGTCCCACTTTCTCAACCAATCCAATTTTGGGTCGTCACCCAGAACCGCGGGTCGGAAGAAGAGATCCGAAAGTCAAAGTCAAAGTTAAAAAGTCAAACAGAGTTTATTATCATGTGTCCCTGACAGGACAATGAAAATCTTTCTTTGCATAGCACAACAGAACATAGTAGGCATTGACTACAATTATATACGTAAATACGCACATGAATTAATAAATTAATAAAGTGCAAATAACAGATGGAGGGATATTAATGTTCAGAGTTCCGAGCCAGGTTTAATAGCCTGATGGCTGTGGGGAAGCAGCTATTCCTGAACCTGGACGTTGCAGTCCTCAGGCTCCTGTACCTTCTACCTGACGGTAGCAGGGAGATGAGTGTGTGGCCAGGATGGTGTGGGTCCTTGATGATGCTGCCAGACTTTTGGAGGCAGCGACTGTGATAAATCCCCTCGATGGAAGGAAGGTCAGAGCCGATGATGGACTGGGCAGTGTTTACTACTTTTTGTAGTCTTTTCCTCTCCAGGGCGCTCAAGTTGCCGAACCAAGCCACGATGCAACCGGTCAGCAAGCTCTCTACTGTGCACCTGTAGAAGTTAGAGAGAGTCCTCCTTGACAGACCAACTCTCCGTAATCTTCTCAGGAAGTGGAGGCACTGATGAGCTTTCTTAATAATTGCATCTGTGTTCTCGGACCAGGAAAGATCTTCACAGATGTGCACGCCCAGGAATTTGAAGCTCTTGACCCTTTCAACCATCGACCCATTGATATAAACAGGACTGTGGGTCCCCATCCTACTCCTTCCAAAGTCAACAATCAGTTCCTTGGTTTTGCTGGTGTTGAGGGCCAGGTTGTCATGCTGGCACCATATGGACAGTCGCTCGATCTCTCTTCTATACTCTGACTCATCCCCATCAGTGATACGTCCCACAACAGTGGTGTCCGACCTGAAATGTCACCTTTAGACTTGTGACTTTAGCGACAGAGCGCAAGCACAGGCCCTTCGGCCCACCGAGTCCGTTCCGACCAGCGATCACCTCGCACACTAACGCTATCCTACACTCACTTGGGACAATTTAAGCTGCAAACCTGCAGGCCTTCTGAGAGTGGGAGGAAACCGGAGCACCCGGAGAAAACCCACGTGGTCACGAGGAGAACGTCCAAACTCCCCACAGACAGCACCCATAGTCGGGATCGAACCCGGGTCTCTGGTGCTGTGAGGCAGCAACTCTACCGCTGCGCCACTGTGCCGCACACAAGGTTGGCTCACATCTTGAGGTAAAGTACGACATGAAAGGGGGTTAATTTTTGATCATTTTCATCTATTTCTCTTTATTCTCGGCAACACTCGCTAAGCCAGCATCTCCGATCCTTCAAATTGACCAACCACCATCTTGAAAGGTTGGAGAAACAAGGAACTGCAGACGCTTGTTTTACAGAACAAATGCACAAAGTGCTGGAGTAACTCAGCCTGAAGGAGGATTACCGACCCGAAACGTCACCGATCCATGTTCTCCAGAGACGCTGCCTAACCCACTAAGTTACACTCTTTTTGTCATAGAGTCATACGGCATAAAAACAGGCCCTTCGGCCCAACTAGTCCATGCCGGCCAACATGGCCCACCTTCACCAATCCCACCTACCTGCGTTTGGCCCATAAACCCTCTAAACCTGTCCTATCCATGTACCTGTCCAAATGTTTTTAAACAATGAGATATTCCCTGCCTCAACTACCTCCTCCGGCAGCTCGTTCCATCTACCTACCACCCTCTGTGTAACAGAAAGTTGCCCCTCAAGTTCCCATTAAATCTTTTCCCCCTCATCTGAAACCTCTGTCTTTTCTTGAAAGGTTCCGTTGCTTAAGATTTGGCACAAACAAAATATTGGCTCAGCCCTGATGTGGGGTCTCGATCTGAAACATTGGCCGTTACTTTGCCTCCACAGATGCTGATTGACTGAAAGAGAGATACAGCATGGAAACAGGCCCTTCGATTAATGCAGGTGTCTGTGGTTATGGGGAGAAGGCAGGAGAGTGGGGTTAGGAGGGAGAGATTGAATGACGGAATAAACCTGATGGGCCGAATGGCCTAATTCTACTCTTATCTCATTTGGCCTCCTTATGATCTCATGACCTTTGGCCCATGCTGACCCATAACCACCCAGTTACACCAATCCTACACTACTCTCCAACATTATTCTCTCAATGGTTCCGTATCATTTTGTCCCATGTTCTACCATTCACCCACACAGTACGGACAGGGTCCAATTCACCTAACAACCCGCACGTCTTTCAGATGTGGGGGGGGGGGGGGGAAATGGTCATAAGTTCATAGGTCATAGGAGCAGAATTAGGCCATTTGGCCCATCGAGTCTACTCCGCCATTCAATCATGGCTGATCTACCTCTCCCTCCTAACCCCATTCTCCTGCCTTCTCCCCGTAACCCTCGACACCCGCACTAATCATTTTTGCTCCTTTACAGATAAAAGCGATACAGATTACACCGTAAAATCTAGAACTGAACCACTAACTCTGCGTTAGTTATTCCACTCTCGCATCCTCTCCCCAAACGCCAGGAGCAATTTGCAGAGGTCCGATCAACGTATACAAATCCGCAGGTCTTTGGGATGCGGTGGGGAACCGGAGAACCCGGAGGAAACCCGCGCGGTCACGGGGTGAACGTGCAAACAACATGCAATAACTGAGGTCAGGATTGAACCTGGGCCCCAGGCGCTGCGAAGGGCCTGTCCCACTTGGCGATTTTTCTCGGCGACAGCTGACGTCATTGACTGACGTATCAGGGTCGCCGAAACTTTTTGAACATTTCAAAATCCAGCGTCGACAAATAAAACTGTTGCGACACTTGAGGAGACATACCGCGTATGTCATGCCGCGTCAAGCCCAACTTTTTCGGTGACTTTGATAGGTTCGTCAATGGAGTGGAACAGGCCCTTGTGGCAGTAGCTCCACCTGTTGGGCCACTGCGCCGCCCTTGAGGACAGGTGATGCATGTGCACCTTTCCGTGGTGACGGAGCCAGCTTCTTGCAGACAGTCCCGCCTCTCCAGACAACCAACGAAACAGCAAGGACCAACATCTGGAAAGATGAATGGGACCAGCTCAACACACCAGCCCACGACTGGATGCCTCGCCAGCGGGCTCGACCTCCCATGGCCAACCTGGAAGACCCTCAACAGATTACGAGTGGAGCAGGGGGGGGGGGGGCTGCAAAGCACTTTATGAAAGCATGGAACTACCAGGCAGAAGACACATGCAGCTGTGGAGCAGTACGGACAATGTCCCACCTACTGGAGTGTGATGATGCCCCCCAGTGCAGCCCCCAGGACTTGGCTGAACCGAACCGACCCGACCAGCTGTGACCTGCGGCAGATACTGGCACAACGACATCTGAGATTGCAACGGACTCGAGGAAGAAGACCTTTCCGTGGTGTTGAAGAGACTATATTATAGTCAAGTCAAGTCAATTTTATTTCTATAGCACATTTAAAAAACAACTCTCGTTGGCCAAAGTGCTTCACAACAGTGGCTCATAGATTCAATACAAACATCACTACATACATACATATAGCCCTCGCTCAGAGGACGTCAAGAAAGGCTTGGGAGTAGGGATGAGTTGTAAGTCTCGACTTATAGGAGTGGATGGAGGGGGCAGTTCTGATGGGAAGAGGGACGCTGTTCCACAGTCTAGGAGCTGCAACCGCAAAGGCGCGGTCGGTCGCCCCTGAGCTTATCCCTAGACCGCGGGATGTTCAGTAACCCCAAGTCAGCCGATCTTAGGGACCTGGAGGTGGTGCGGTGGGTGAGCAGACTTTTAATGTAACCATATAACAATTACAGCACGGAAACAGGCCTTCTCGGCCCTTCCAGTCCGTGCCGACTATTTATTTTCCCCTAGTCCCATCTACCTGCACTCAGACCATACCCCTCCATTCCCTTCCCGTCCATATACCTATCCACTTTACTTTTAAATGTTAAAATCGATCCTGCCTCCACCACTTCTGCTGGAAGATCATTCCACACAGCCACCACTCTCTGAGTAAAGAAGTTCCCCCTCATGTTACCCCTAAACTTCTGTCCCTTAATTGTCATGTCATGCCCTCTTGTTTGAATCTTCCCTACCCTCAATGGGAAAAGCTTATCCACGTCAACTCTGTCTATCCCTTTCATCATTTTAAAGTCCTCAATCAAGTCCCCCCTTAACCTTCTGCGCTCCAAAGAATAAAGACCCAACTTGTTCAACCTTTCTCTGTAACTTAGTTGCTGGAACCCAGGCAACATTCTAGTAAATCTCCTCTGTGCTCTCTCTATTTTGCTGACATCCTTCCTATAATTAGGCGACCAAAATTATAGGGCTTAATTGAGGGCTTTGCAGACGTGAAGGAGGATCATGAAATGTATTCGGAACCGCACAGGGAGGCCAGTGGAGAGAGGCCAGGATCGGGGTGATGTGGCCCCTTTATCGGGTGCCCGTCAGGAGTCTCGCTGCGGCGTTTTGGACCAGTTGCAGGTGGGACGGGGAAGATTGGCTGATGCCAGTGTAAAGGGAGTTGCAGTAATCTAGAGCACACCTGCCTCTGGAACACGCCCATCTTTAGTTCTGAATCCAGGACATTGTTGGGTTCCCTGGGTTTGTTTACGAGGTAAAAGCAGCGAGCTGTTAAATTCTTGCAAGGATCGAGAACAGAATGACATTTTTAAAGGGCAGATGGTTAACATTGTGCGCTGGCACATTTACAGATATTTCTCCATGTTACGTTCAAAGGACACTTGGACAGGTGCATGGATAGGGACAAAAAGCTGGAGCAACTCAGCGGGACAGGCAGCATCTCCGGAGAAAAGAAACCAGTGGCGTTTCGGGTCGAGACCCTTCTTCAGACTGAGCGTCAGGGGAGAGAAACGATAGATATAGACGGCGATGTAGAGAGATGTACTGGAGAACAAATGCATGAACGTTACGCAAAAATAGTAACGATGATAAAGTTAGCTGTGGGCTAGGTGAAAATGAGTTACAGACAGTGAGACTCAACAAGACCAATTTGAAGCTGGTGTGACTTGGGTGGGGAGGGATGGAGAGAGAGGGGTTACTTGAAGTTAGAGAGGTCAATGTTCACACCGCTGGGGTGTGAGCTGCCCGAGCGAAATATGGAGTGCTGTCCTCCAATTTGCGCTGGGCCTCACTCTGACAGTGGAGGAGGCCCTGGACAGAAAGGCCAGTGTGGTAGTTGGAGGGGGAATTAAAGTGTTACGGTTTAGAGGGATTGGGGCCAAAACCAGGCGGGAGGGGTACGGATCACAGGGGTGCAGACCCGTCCTTATTTCTAGGTCTTTGTACCCTTCCATATCCCGAGTCTCCCTCTCCCCTGACACTCAGTCACAAGAAGGGTCTCGGCCAGAAACCGTCACCCATTCCTTCTCTTCACAGATGCTGCCTGTCCTGCTGAGTTACTCCAACATTTTGTGCCTATCTTCAGACAGATGAGAGGCCTGGATAGAGTGGATGTGGAGAGGATGTTTTCCACTAGCAGGAGAGTCTAGGACCAGAGGGCACAGCCTCAGAATTAAAGGAGGAAGGAGATGACGAGGAATTTCACTAGTGCCATAGATGGCTGTGGGACCAAGTCAACGCATATGTTGAAGGCAGGTAGATAGATTCTTGATTAGTACGGGTATCAAGGGTTATGTGGAGAAGGCAGGACAATGGGGTTGGGAGGGATAGGCAGATCAGCCATAATTGAATGGCGGAGTAGACTTGATGGGCCAAATGGCCTACTTCTGCTCCTGTCAGTAAGGAACATGAGAGTTGGCCATGGCATCGTGTTCAGCACGGACGTTGTGGGCTGAAGGGCCTGTTCCTGTGCTGTAATGTTCTATGTTCCATATTGAGGAAGGTGGCATAAGAAATATCTCGTTTTGAGAAGTTAGGTCACGACCCGAAATGTCTGAAGAAGGTTCTCGACCCGAAAACGTCTCCCATTCCTTCTCTCCAGAGATTCTGCCTCTCCCGCTGAGTTACTCCAGCATTTTGTGTCCATCTTCGGTCTAAACCGGCATCTGCAGATCCTTCCTACAACATCTCCTGTAGAGACTATTGGTAAGATTGTTAAAGGGTTTGGACACGCTAGAGGCAGGAAACATGTTCCCCATGTTGGGGGAGTCCAGAACCAGGGACCACAGTTTATGAATAAGGGGTAAGCCATTTAGAACGGAGACGAGGAAACACTTTTTCTCACAGAGAGTGGCGAGTCTGTGGAATTTCATTTCGGAGTCACGTGAGTGACTTCGTGAAGAGCCCGCCGGCGCGCATGCTCGACATATCGTCGTACCGCGTTGCTGCGACGGCTGGCGGTGGAGCGCGCTCCTCGCCAGCCCTTCAGAAGGGGCCACGGAGGTAAGTATCCTACCTTTAGTTGGTGGTCCTTGTTGTCTGATTATGTCTTGCAGCAAGGACATGGATGGGAGTTCCAAGGGCCGGAGGACGTCAGGACGAGTTCGCCGGTCAACAGTTCCGGGGCCTTTACCATCGGCAGTACCTGCAACGCAGGCCGGGACTCAGGCGGAGATGTGGGTAAGCCCTGTGTTTACAGGTCCAGATCCGCCAGCACACCACAGCTCGGAGGAGTTCGACGAGGAGGAGTGTGGTGTGCCGCCAGAGCAGGGGGACCCTGCCATGGCAGTCAGGTCGTCAGCGGGCTCGCTGGCGACCTCGAGCTGGGTGCGTGCAGCTGCACGGCCCGTTCCACTCAGCCCTCCGAGTAGGGGAAGGGCAGCAGCCCAGAAGCCTAACCCTGCCAGGGCTAAGGCATTGCCTGACACGGAGGAGCGGTCAGGTTCCAGGGCGAGACCCGGGGCGGCTGTGAGGTCCAGCCGGCACACCCCGACTCTCGACGCCGGGACGGGTCGGTTGAGTCGGGTCTCGTCATGGTCGCCGAGCCCCCCATGGATGGGTGGGTGAGACCATGCGTCGGTAAGTCCACGATGTGGGCAGCCGGCAAGCCTGCGCGGGCTTCAGGCAGCCATGCTTCGGCTGGTGCCGACACCACGCCGCAAGTGCCCTTAGTGGCAGCGGCTTCAGCTCCCGCTAAACGGAGGCGGTTGAACACGCCCGCGCGGGAATCGCGCAGTTTCGCCTCGGCGGCTGTTAGCGACAACTACCGGCACCGGCTGGGCCTCGATGAGGTGCGGGCCGATGATAGGAGCCCGGTTTCTTTTCAGAGCCGGAGGACTCCGACCACCTGAGTGTTCAGGGTGAAGGGCGTATTGACCGTATGGAGCGGCTGCTGGAGCTCCTGCTTCAACGTCAACAACAGCAGGGCAGCAACAGGCACAGGGCGTCGTCACCAGCCTCTACCATCAGCCTGGAGCAGCAGGAGGAGGAGGTTTTGGTGGATTCCATACCACCTCCGTTGGAGGTGCCAGCGGAGGATCTTCTGGATGTGGCGACCAAATTGCGGCGCCACATTCATCTGGACTTCCTTTAAACGCAAAGCTGGCAGCCACTGTGGACTTTCTTAACAACCAGCAACTACAGGAAGAAGTCCTCATTCAGGCAATGAGCCGTCACAAGGCTCCATCCAATTGCAACTCCCTCAACTATTGTGGTCAATACGCCGATATGGGGCAACATCAGTGCGGCTATCCGTCAACAAGAGGTAAAATTGCAGCGGATCCTGAAGCTCCTCACGGCCGGTATTACCGCCTTTGCGCGGTCGGTGGACGGGGACGAACTGAATTTGGACCAGGAAGATGCTCTGGCCCTCCTGTGCGCGACCCAGCACGAAATCAACGGGTTTCGCAAAACCAGCATCCGCCCAGCGCTCAATCCGAAGTTTGCAGGATTGTGCAAACCACCACCGCCACCCCCGCCCGGTCAGCTCTTTGGGGAGGACCTCTCGAAGAGAGTCAAAGAGCTTGACGAACAAGCCAAAACGGTGGGGATCATGCGCTCTCAGAGTGCCCCCGCACCGTCAGGCTCAAAGTCTCCATACATTCGCTCACGAGGGTCTGCTAGTTCCTCGACGAGGACCCACCCTCAAGCTCCACAACGACAGCAACATCAGACCCAGCACCAGGGGTCTTTTTTAGGACAGGGTCGGCAGAGACCCTGGTGGAAAACGAAGACGCCGCGCCCTCAAGCCAACCCAGCACCTCCACGTCCACCCACGCGTGTCTAGGACCGCCGGTAACCACGGGGGTGAGGGGGTCTGGTTCTCTCTTTTCTCTTTGTTTAACTTCACATGTTGGTGGTCGCCTTCGGTTGTTTTTTGGGTGCATGGGGTAAGTTTACTGGTGACGAGTATGTGTTGCAGAATATTCAGGGGCATAAAATTGAGTTTATTAATGGCGACATTCCTCCATCCCAGCACATGCCCGCTCGAACGTTTAAATTATCTGCTGCAGAACAGGCAGCAGGCTACAAGGAACTTTTAAGTCTTGAGCAGAAGGGAGTGATTGAGAGAGCGGTGCATGAGCCAGTTGAATTTGTTTCGAATATATTCACCAGACCTAAGAAGGATGGAGGTTATCGTGTCATTATTGATCTAACCCGTTTGAATACTTTTGTAACATATACTCATTTTAAAATGGATACGTTTGAAACAGCCAAATCATTGATTTCTCATGGTTGCTTTATGGCATGCATCGATTTGAAAGACGCATATTATTCAGTATCCATCCAGAAATACGACAGAAGGTTTTTGAAATTCATCTGGATGGGGCAACTCTGGCAGTACAAGGCTTTGCCTAATGGGCTCACCACAGCCCCTAGATTGTTCACTAAATTAGTGAAACCAATTATGGCTTGTTTGAGACAACGACACCATATAGTTATGGCCTACTTAGATGATATCTTAATTGTGGGCCACACCCTGGAATTGGCTGAACAGGGTGTTGCAGCTGCAGTCAATATATTTCAACAATCAGGGTTTATTGTCCATCCAGAGAAATCAAAGTTCTGCCCTGCCCAGGTGATTAATTACCTAGGGTTCACAGTGAACTCTATGAGCATGAGGGTTACCATTCCAATTAACAAGATTGAGGAGGTTACCCAGGTGTGTCAAGATTTAATCCGCACCAATATACCATCGATTCGGCATTCAGCTACAATAATTGGGAAGCTTGTAGCTTTGTTTCCGGCAGCGCAATATGGACCTTTGCATTATCAGAATTTGCAAAGAGCTAAAAATTGCTGCGTTAAAACAGAACGCTGGTCATTATGATCGGTCCATGCAGCTGCCGCCCGAAGCGATAAATGAGTTGCAATGGTGGGTGTGTCACATTAGCAGCTCATTCAAGCCTATCAGGGAGGCTAATCCGGTGGTATATTTGCAGACTGATGCAAGCTCCAATGGCTGGGGAGCCATGGATAATTGCTCTAGTTGTGGGGGCAGATGGGACACCCTTGAATCAACGATGTTGTTGACTCAAGGGATTAACTATTTGGAGTTGCTGGCAGCATTCCACGGACTTCGTGCATATTGTTCCAAGCTTGTTGGAGCACATGTCCGTCTCCAAATAGACAACACCACAGCAGTGGCATACTTAAACCATATGGGTGGTACCAGGTCAGTTTCGTGTGACAAATTGGCTAACTCAATTTGGCTCTGGTGTGTTCAAAGAGACATTTGGATTTCAGCTACCTATTTCCCAGGTGAGCTTAATACTGTGGCGGACACCAGGTCACGCAAAGTTAATGACAATATTGAATGGATGTTGCATCCTGAGATTTTTTCTAAAGTCACAGCCAAATTTGGTAAACCGGACATTGACCTTTTTGCGTCATGGTTGAACCATCAGGTACCAGCCTACGTTTCATGGGAACCAGATCCTGGGGCAATAGCGCTAGATGCATTCTCGCTGGACTGGGGGAATTGGTTTTTCTATGCCTTCCCCCCGTTTTGCCTCATCAGTCGGGTATTGCGAAAGATTCAGGCAGATGCTGCCAAGGGCATCCTTATTATACCCGACTGGCCCACACAGCCTTGGTATCCGGTGGTCTTTGACATGCTCAACGAACCTTGGGTCCTTTTGAAGGGTTGCCCACAATTGGTTACTCACCCTGTCTCAGGGGAGCCACATCCCTGCCATGGCTATTTAAATTTGTTGGCTTGCAGGTTCTGAACAGGCCGTTAGTCCAATACGGCCTCTCGGCTCGGACCATGGATACCATCGGGGCGTCGTGTCGAGAGTCCACAAGGCGAAGATACCGCTCGCATATTAAGAAGTGGGAAGCCTACTGCAGCCGCTCTCGCATCACGTACGATGACGTGACAATAACCGACGTCCTGGAATTCCTCGCGGGGTTGCACCATGATGAACACTTAAGTTACAGTGCCATCAACAGCGCCAGAAGTGCGCTATCATTCTACCTCAAGATTGGGGTAGGATCCAACAGGCTAGTGTCCAGACTCATGCGGGGTATATTCAATATGAATCCGCCTACACCACGCTATAATATCACCTGGGATGTCAGGGACGTATTAACCCTGCTCAGGACGTGGTCTCCCATGGAAGGGCTCCAACTGGACCAACTCACCATGAAGCTGGTGATGTTACTAGCGCTGACTTCAGCTCAGAGGGTACAGACACTACACAAACTTCGTGTCGACAGAATGACATCTACCCCTACAGAAGTAGTCTTTTTCGTTGACGAGCTACTAAAGCAGCACAGACCTGGGTGCACAGGGCTGCAGCTGAAGTTCCCGGCGTACCCCGCAGATGCTAGGCTACGTTAGCCTCACATATCCGCCACTATGTCAAGGTGACGGCACGCATCAGAGGAATGGAGAGATACCTGCTTGTCACTCATAAGAGACCTCATCATCGAGTGACAGTCCAGACGATATCCAGGTGGCTTCGAGTCGTCTTGGGTAAGTCAGGTATCGACACTAATGTGTTCAAGTCTCATTCCACCAGGGCTGCATCGACGTCAGCGGCGAGGGTCATGGAGGTGCCCATGGACCAAATTCTCGCCACAGCAGGATGGGCTAATGAAGCTGTGTTCCAGCGTTTTTATAACAAGCCTGTTGCTGCTCCTCTACAGTTCGCAGAAGCCGTGCTGAATGCAGGTCAAGAACGTGGAGATGTCCCCGCATGAGGGGTTTTTGATTTGTTATTAATAACTCTGCTCTTGTTTTGCAGTATGAACTGTTGAGCAAGTTTGTTCCTCCCATCCATCCCTGGTAGTGGTGTGTCAGCATGGACGTGGTCCAGGGCGTGTAATCACAGAAGCTTTGAAGTCCTCACGAAGTCACTCACGTGACTCCGAAATGAAATAGTAAGATTGAATGAGAACTTACCAGTTCGAAGGTTGATCTTTATTTTATGAGGAGTCGAAGTGAGGGATTTCGTGCCCTCCTCGCCCAACCCTCAATTACCTTCATCTGGTAATCTTAGTCACTTCAATCTTACTATGCGAATTCATTTCTTTTGTTGGTTTCTGTGATTCCACGCCGCTACTTTGAAGTATGTCGAGCATGCGCGCCGGCGGGCTCTTCACGAAATCCCTCACTTCGACTCCTCATAAAATAAAGATCAACCTTCGAACTGGTAAGTTCTCGTTCAATCTTACTATTCTCTGCCTCAGAGGGCGGTGGAGGCCGGTTCTCTGGATGCTTTCAAGAGAGAGCTAGATAGGGCTCTTAAAGATAGCGGAGTCAGGGGATATGGGGAGAAGGCAGGAACGGGATACTGATTGGGGATGATCAGCCATGATCACATTGAATGGCGGTGCTGGCTCGAAGGGCCGAATGGCCTACTCCTGCCCCTATTGTCTATTGTCTATTGAGGTGTGCTGGTTCATGAGAGGAATCTATCGGGTAGACGCGCAGAGTCTTTTGCCCAGAGTTGGGGAATCGCATTGAATGGCGGTGCTGGCTCGAAGGGCCGAATGGCCTACTCCTGCACCCGTTGTTTATTGTCTATTGTCTATTGACTCATTTTTTAAAGACGTCCCAAGAGAGAGAGAGAGAGTGTGTGTGTGTGTGTGTGTGTGTGTGTGTGTGTGTGTGTGTGTGTGTGTGTGTGTGTGTGTGTGTGTGTGTGTGTGTGTGTGTGTGTGTGTGTGTGTGTGTGTGTGTGTGTGTGTGTGTGTGTGTGTGTGTGTGTGTGTGTGTGTGTGTGTGTGTGTGTGTGTGTGTGTGTGTGTGTGTGTGTGTGTGTGTTAATCAAATCGTTACAAATAAAGTGAAACCAGGCGTTCAGTTTAAGTAAAGGATTTCCATCGCGCACACACACACACACAATTTGATTATCTGCCTCATCTGGAGTTTGTCGCAGATAACATTCGCTTTGTCAGGCTGATTAATGTTTTGCGTGGCAGTTCCCATAACATAAAGCACGTATCAGAGTTAGCTTGAACATCCCAACGTGCCGTAGGATTGTTAAGCTGAGGAGATAAAGCAATTTACAAAGCCCGATTAACATCGGCTACGGAAAGTGCTTAAGCTAATTTTTTAATGAGAAAGCAAAACAAAACAGACATCCCATAGAGGTGATTGAATCGGGATGACATCATCTGCACGAGTTGTAAAATGGATCTGCATTGATCCCAAGTAGATAACACAGTGGAATCTGAGCATTGAGCATTGTATTACTGCTTACATAGAAACATAGGTGCAGGAGAAGGCCATTCGGCCCTTCGAGCCTGCACCGCCATTCAATGTGATCATGGCTGATCATCCAACTCAGTATCCCGTACCTGCCTTCTCTCCATACCCCCTGATCCCTTTAGACTTGTGGCTTAGTTTAGTTAGTTTAGTTAGTGTAGTTAGTTAGTGTAGTTAAGTTTAGTTAGTCTTTTTCACACAGAGAGTGGTGAGTTTGTGGAATTCTCTGCCTCAGAGGGCGGTGGAGGATGGTTTTCTGGGTGCTTTCAAGAGAGAGCTAGATAGGGGCTCTTGAAGATAGCGGAGTCAGGGGATATGGGGAGAAGGCAGGAACGGGGTACTGATTGGGAATGATCACCCATGATCACATTGAATGGCGGTGCTGGCACGAAGGGCCGAATGGCCTCCTCCTGCACCTATTGTCTATTGTCGATTGTTTCGTTAGTTTAGTCTATTGTCACGTGTAGCGAGGTACAGTGGAAAGCATTTTGTTGCGTGCGCACCAAAGACAATACATGATTATTGCCCACAGTGGCGCAGCGGTAGAGTTGCTGCCTGACAGCGCTTGCAGCGCAAGAGACCCGGGTTCAATCCCGACTACGGGTGCTGCCTGTACGGATTTGTACGTTCTCACCCGAGACCTGCGTGGGTTTTCTCCGAGATCTTCGGTTTCCCCCCACACTCCAAAGGCGTACAGGTTTGTAGGTTTATTGGCTTGGTGTATGTGTAAGTTGTCCTTAGTGTGTGCGGGATAGTGTTAGTGTGCGGGGATCGCTGGTCGGTGCGGACTCGGTGGGCCGAAGGGCCTGTTTCCGCGCTGTATCTCCGATTACAATCGAGCCACTCAGTCCTGAAGTACTGTGGGATTATCTGTGATCGGACCACTGGCTTTGACATTAATGCCTTTATCGTGTATCCGTACACAGCGGACCGCTCGATTGCCATCATGTATTGTCTTTCTGCTCGAAGATAGACACAAAATGCTGGAGTAACTCAGCACCTCTGGAGAGAAGGGAATGGGTGGCGTTTCGGGTCGAGACCCTTCTTCGGACTTTCTGCTGGCTGCTCGGAACGTAACGAAAGCTTTTCACTGTAATATTTCACGCGTGCCAATAAACTAAAACACTCGAGATTTCACTTGACTTAAATTCTTTCAGGTCAATCTCAAGCACAATAGGTGGAGCAGAGGCAGCGCTAGTTCTGAATGTAACTCACCTGAGGCTGTTATCCCATCTCAGTGTCGACTGCAGTCTTGGATTCACTGAAATGGAATTGGCAATCCGAACATATTGTCTGTCTCCAGGGGGAGGTTTACCTTGGCAAATATTGCTCAGTGTAGTATTTACGTATATGTATGCACACGCTGCGATTAGTTTAACACATCCTTCTCATGTCGTTGCTTAAAGATGAGTTGCAATCTGTCCCGTTCTGTTCCCACTGTCAGAGACTGGTACCGCATGAGCACCATTAACCAATTTGGGCCGTGCCACCTTGACTGATTCAGGAAATCCTGCTCACACACATCTCCCCCGCGCTGAATTTTCCCACTTCGTCACGCAGAAAAACACTGCCGTCTCCAGCCGCTTCACAGGATAACGACACAGCTCACAAACTCACAAAGGTGTGTGTGTGTGTGTGCGCATCAGTGTGTGTGTGTATCTGTGTGACACTGGGTGTGCGTGTGTGTGTGTGTGTGTGTGAATGCGTGCGTATCTGTGTGCATGTGTGTCGCTGTGTGTGTATGTCTGTGTGTGTATCTGTGTGTATGTGTGTACGTATGTGAGTGTGTGCGTCTGAGTGTGTGCCTGTGTGTGTCTGTGTATCTGTGTATCTGTGTGTATGTATACGTGAGTGTGCATTTGTGTGTGTGTATTTGTGTGTGTGTGTGTATGTGTGTACATATGTGAGTGTGTGCATCTGAGTGTGTGTCTGTGTGTGTCTGTATATCTGTGTATCTGTGTGTATGTATACCTGTGTGTATATGTGGGTCTGTGTGTGCATTTGTGTGTGTGCATTTGTGTGTGTGCATTTGTGTGTGTGTATTTGTGTGTGTATTTGTGTGTGTGGCTGTATCTGTGTGTATGTGTGTATGTGTGTGTTTGTCTGTGTATGTACATGTGTGTCTGTCTGTGTTAATGTGTGTATGCGTGTCTGTGTATGTACATGTGTGTCTGTCTGTGTTAATGTGTGTCTGTCTGTGTTAATGTGTGTCTGTCTGTGTGTATGTGTCTGTCTGTCTGTGTGTATGCGTGTGTCTGTCCGTGTGTGTGTGTGTGTATCCGTGTGTGTGTATGCGTGTATCCGTGTGTGTGTGTATGCGTGTATCCGTGTGTGTATGCGTGTATCCGTGTGTGTGTGTGTGTATCCGTGTGTGTGTGTGTGTGTATCCGTGTGTGTGTATGCGTGTATCCGTGTGTGTGTATCCGTGTGTGTGTGTGTGTATCCGTGTGTGTGTGTGTGTATCCGTGTGTGTGTGTGTGTGTATCCGTGTGTGTGTATGCGTGTATCCGTGTGTGTGTGTGTGTGTATCCGTGTGTGTGTGTGTGTATCCGTGTGTGTGTGTGTGTGTATCCGTGTGTGTGTATGCGTGTATCCGTGTGTGTGTGTGTGTATCCGTGTGTGTGTATGCGTGTGTCTGTCCGTGTGTGTGTATGCGTGTATCCGTGTGTGTGTGTGTGTATCCGTGTGTGTGTATGCGTGTATCCGTGTGTGTGTGTGTGTGTATCCCGTTTGCATCTATATGGTATATCTGATCTCTAGACCGCTTTAGACTTTAGAGGTACTGCACAGAAACAGGCCCTTCGGCCCATCGAGTCCGTGTCGACCAGCAATCCCCATACACTAGCACTATCCTACACACTAGGGACAAAGTTTTCAAATTGACCAAAGCCAACTAACCTGCAAACCTCCATGTCTTTGGAATGTGGGAGGAAACCGGAGCACCCGGAGAAAACTCACAAGGTCACAGGGAGAACGTGCAAACTCTGTACAGACAGCACTCATATTTCCTAAGACCATACGTTCTTAAGTTATTGTCCACTCCGCCATTCACTCATGGCTGATCTATCTCTCCCTCTCAACCCCATTCTCCTGCCTGCTCCCCAGTGCCTGACACCAGCACTCATCAAGAACCTGTCAATCTCTGCCTTAAAACTATAATTGAAAAATACCCATCTCCAGATTCCCCGCCCTCTGACAAAAGAAATTCCTCCTAATCTCCTCCCTGAAGGTGCGTCCTTTTATACTTCAGTCAGGATCGAACCCGGGTCTCAGGCGCGGTATGGCAGCAACTCTACCGCTGCGCCACTGTGCGCCCCTGCTACGCTCTGCATGCAAAACGACGCTTTCACTGTACCTCGGCACGCGATACAACGATAAACCTAAACCCAACGTGAGGTGAAAGAGATCGGGGGCGACACGGTGGCGCAGCGGTAGAGTTGCTGCGGGAGACCCGGGTTCGACCCGTGACCTGCGTGGGTTTTCTCCGGGTGCTCCGGTTTCCTCCCGCACTCCAAAGACGTGCAGGTTTGTAGGTTAAAGGGCCTGTCCCACATGTACGCTACAAGACACCCACAACCACTACGGACATTCTCCGAGTTCGAATCAGGGGAGAACTCGGGAGAACTCTTGAATTACCTCGTACAGTGGGACAGGCCCTTAATTGTCTTTGGTAAAGATTGTCTATTCTCCCTAGTGTGTGCAGGATAGTGCTAGTGTACGGGGTGATCGCTGGTCGGCGCTGACTCAGCGGGCCAAAGGGCCTGTTTCCACATGCTGTTTATCTAAATTAAACTAAACTAGATATAGGAGCATAGAGGTCCTTCCGCAGTTGTACAGGGCCCTGGTGGGACCACACCTGGAGTATTGTGTGCAGTTTTGGTCTCCAAACTTGAGGGAGGACATTCTTGCTATTGAGGGAGTGCAGCGTAGGTTCACCAGTCTAATTCCCGGGATGGGGGGACTGTCATATGCTGAGAGAATGGAGCGGCTGGGCTTGTATAGAAGTTTAGAAGGATGAGAGGGGATCTTATTGAATCATATGAGATTATTAAGGGTTTGGACACGCTAGAAAACAGGAAACATGTTCCCAATGTTGGGCGAGTCCAGAACCAGGGGCCACAGTTTAAGAATAAGGGGTAGGCCATCTAGAACCAAGACTTTTTCACACAGAGAGTGGTGAGTCTGTGGAATTCTCTGCCTCAGAGGGCGGTGGAGGCCAGTTCTCTGGATATCTTCAAGAGAGAGCTAGATAGAGCTCTTAAAGATAGCGGAGTCAGGGGATATGGGGAGAAGGCAGGAACGGGGTACTGATTGTGAATGATCAGCCAAGATCACATTGAAGGGCCGAATGGCCTACTCCTGCACCTATTGTCTATTGCCTAAATAGGGGTGAGGTTGGCATTGAATGTGAGCCAGTTTTTTGAATGAATACTGTACAATCTGACATTGTATGATGATTTATAATAACTATTTTCTGCAGTGTCACACACACATATAGTCAGGCTTGGCCTGCCTGCTAATAATTCAACACTGTGACCAAATTGCATCTCAGACACATCTTCATTTCTATCTTTACCAAGCTAGTAAAACGCCTGTAAAAGAATCACCTGTGGAGTTAAAATATTGCACGCTGTACGGATTTTGACAGGTGAATTAATCGCTGGGCGGTGTTAATGATATTAACGGCCTCATCAGGACATCAGTGGCATATTTAAACTTGGTAGCTTCCGATGGATCATTCAATTAATCCCTTCAGACAGGTCAATTGTGGGAGTGCAGTGACTCCGTTTACAACAGTCCCCCGCTTCTAGCGAATGATCGATTGCGGAGCGAGCATTTCTCATGTATAGTGAGGTAAATGACACACACACACAGAGCGTGGAGCCAACGAATGAACTCCACGCTTTGGGGATTCATCGTTAAACGAGCTCCCTTTCCCCATTGGGGTGCGGCACGGTGGAGCAGCTGCCTCACCTGGGCGCCAGAGACCAGGGTTCGATCCCGACCCCGGGTGCTGTCTGCGGGGAGTTTGCGTGTTCTCCCCCGTGACCGCGTGGGTTTGTGAGGTAATCGGCCCTCTGTAAACTGGTCCTAGTGTGCAGGGAGTGGATGAGAATGTAAGATAACACGGAACTATTGTGTACAGGGTGACATGAGAGTTAAGGGACAGAAGTTTAGGGGTAACATGAGGGGGAACTTCTTTACTCAGAGAGTGGTGGCTGTGTGGAATGATCTTTCAGCGGAAGTGGTGGAGGCAGGATTGATTTTAACATTTAAAAGTAAAGTGGATAGTATATGGACGGGAAGGGAATGGAGGGGTATGGTCTGAGTGCAGGTAGATGGGACTAGGGGAAAATAAATGGTCGGCACGGACTGGAAGGGCCGAGAAGGCCTGTTTCCGTGCTGTAATTGTTATATGGTTATATGGGTGATGGCTGGTCGGCGTGGACTCGGTGGGCCGAAGGGCCTGTTTCCGCGCTGTATCTCCAAACAGAATTAAAGATTCCTCGTGTCTACATAGTATAGAGGAGCTGGGGAGAGTAGATGGGGGGGGGGGGGGGTTTGTTCTTGGATAAGCCCACATCCGACATGTGGGAGAGTGTGTGTGAAGGAACTGCAGATGCTGGTTTACACCGAAGATTGACACAAAGTGCTGGAGTAACTCAGAGGGTCAGGGGGCATCTCCGAAGAGAAGGAGTAGATAACGTTTCGGGTCGTAACCCAGAACCTCGGGTCGGGAGAAGAGTTTTTACCTTTGGGCCTGACTCGCTGAGTAACAGAGTCATAGAGTTATGCAGCGCGGAAACAGGCCCTTCTGCCCAACTCGTCTATGCCGACCAAGATGTCTTGAGCTCCAGGCTTCTTCAAGACAGAATAACTTAAATTCACTGGACCTACACAGCTCAGAATCAGGCCCTTCGGCCCAATTCCACCATGCTTACCCAAATGCTCATCTAAGCGAGTCCCAATTGCCTGCATTTGGCCCATATCCCGCTAGACCTTTCATATCCATGTGCCTGTCAAAGTGTCTTTTTAATGTTGTTATTGTTCCAGCCTCAACTACTTCCTCTGGCAACTCGTTCCACACACTCGCCACCCTCTGTGTGAAACAAATGTGCCTCAGATTCGTGTTAAATCAGTCTGAGAAACAAGTCCGTTCCGACCAGCGATCCCCGCACACAAACACTATCCCACACACACTGGGGGACAATTTACAATTTTACAGAAGCCACTTAACCTACAAACCCACACGTCTTTGGAGTGTGGGAGGAAACCGGGGCACCCGGAGAAAACCCACGCGGGTCACGGGGAGAACGTGCAAACTCCGCACAGACAGCACCCGTGGTCGGGATGGAACCCGGGTCTCGTGGGCTGTGAGGCAGCAACCGGACTGCGCCACCGTGCCGCAAATGCAGCATATCTCGGCATCGCAATGAAGGGTCAGTGTCACGCATGCCCTCATGTCTTGCGATTGGGATTTGAAGCCATGGGGCCAGAGAGTTAGCGCTGATTGTAGACTGCACGAGTGTCATTCTGGGCCGCACTTCACCCTGGAAATAGCAACCGGTGCCAAAGTGCCCACGAGGTTATTCAAAGCGATTCAGCATTCCAACTATTTGAACTATTCCCGCCCAGGGACCTCCTTGCCTTTCCACAAGTATTCACCGGTAAAAGATTATTATATGGCTGCATTTTATTCTCTGATTGTTTATGCTCGAGCTGCACTCCATGGGACTTGAACAGTACTTGTGTATATTTCTGTGGCATGTTTACTTTAGACTTTGGCCTTACGAGATACAGCACAGAATCAAGGCCCTTAGGCCCACTGAGTCCACGCCGACCAGCGATCCCCGCACGCTAGTTAGTCGACTGCACGGTGACAATAGACAATAGACAGTAGGTGCAGGAGGAGGCCATTCGGCCCTTCGAGCCAGCACTGCCATTCACTGTGATCATGGCTGATCATCCACAATCAGTACCCCGTTCCTGCCTTCTCCCCATATCCCCTGACTCCGCTATCCCTAAGAGCCCTATCTAACCTTCTCTAGAAAGCATCCGGAGAACCAGCCTCCACTGCCCTCTGAGGCAGAGAATTCCGCAGACTCACCACTCTCTGTGTGAAAACGTTTTTCCTCATCTCCGTTCTGAATGACTTACCTCTTATTCTTAAATTATGGCCCCTAGTTCTGGACTCCCCCAACATCGGGAACATGTTTCCTGCCTCTAGCGTGTCCAAACCCTTAATAATCTTATATGTTTCAATAAGATCCCCTCTCATCCTTCTAAACTCCAGAGTGTACAACAAGCCCAGCTGCTCCATTCTATCAGCATATGACAGTCCCGCCATCCTGGGGATTAACCTTGTAAACCAACGCTGCACTCCCTCAATGTCCTTCCACAAGTTTGGAGACCAAAACTGCACACAATACTCCAGATGTGGTCTCACTAGGGCCCTGAACAACTAACTGTAGGAAGACCTCGTTGCTCCTATACCCAACTCTGGTGCTGCGGTAGAGTTGCTGCCTCACAGCGCCAGAGACCTGGGTTCGATCCTGTCTGTGGGTGCAGTTCGTACGGAGTTTGTACGTTCTCGTGCGACCTGCGTGAGTTCTCCGGGTGCTCCGGATTCCTCCCACACTCCAAAGACGTACCGGTTTGTATGCTGATTGGATTCAGTAAAATGATAAATGTTCCCCACTATGTAGGATGGTGTTAGTGTGCAGGGAATTGCTGGTCGGCGTGGATTCGGTGGGCCGAAGGACCTGTTTCTGCGCTGCATCTGTAAACTAAACTAAACTAGTCCTATCCTACACACTAGGGACAATTTACCAAAGCCAATTAACCTACAAACCTGGGTTACACAAAAAGCTGGAGAAACTCAGCGGGTGCAGCAGCAGCATCTAAGGAGCGAAGGAGATAGGCGACGTTTCGGGTCGAGACCCTTCTTCATTTGTCAGGGATCAGGGAAACGAGAGATATAGACGGTGATGTGGAGAGATAAAGAACAATGAATGAAAGATATGCAAAAAAGTATCGATGATAAAGGAAACAGGCCATTGTAAGCTGTTTGTGGTGTGAAAATGAGAAGCTAGTGCGACTTGGGTGGGGGAGAGATAGAGAGAGAAGGAATGCCAGGGCCCTAGGGCTGAGGGAGAGGTGGGAAGGGGAGGAGACAGCAAGGGTTAACAGAATTGAGAAAATTCAATGTTTAAGCCCAGAGGATGCAGACTCCCCAAGCGGAATATGAGGTGCTGTTCCTCCAACTTGCGGTGTTGCTCACTCTGGCCGTGGAGGAGGCCCAGGACCGAGAGGTCGGATACGGAATGGGAGGGGGAGTTGAAGTGCTGAGCCACCGGGAGGTCGGGTTGGTTATTGCGGACCGAGCGGAGGTGTTTGGTGAAACGATCGCCCAGCCTCCGCTTGGTCTCACCGATGTAGATCAGCTGGCATCTGGAGCAACGGATGCAGTAGATGAGGTTGGAGGAGGTGCAGGTGAACCTCTGTCGGACTTGGAAGGTCTGCTTGGGTCCCTGAAAGGAGTGGATGGGGGAGGTGAAGGTTTTGGAGTGTGGGAGGAAACCGGGGCACCCGGAGAAAACCCACACGGTCCCGTGCAAACTCCGCAGACAGCGCCCGCGGTCAGGATCAATCCCGGGTCTGTGGAGCTGTGAGGCAGCAACTCTACCGCTGCCCCACCCTGCCGCCCCTGTCCTTACATTTATTTCACTTTTTCAATTGTACTGCCCCCATCAAACACTAACACCAACCCTCAACATATCTCTCCCTCAGCTGTATTTACCTATCACTTGCCAGGTTTTGTCCCAGCCCCATCTCTCCTCCAGCTTCCCCCCCCCCCCCCCCAGTCCCCCAAGAAGCAGTTTGAAGAAGGGTCTTGGCCCAAACCATCACCTTTCTATGTTCTCCAGAGATGCTGCCAGACCCACTGAGTTATTCCAACACTCTGTGTTCTAGGCATGTCTCCAATGACTTAATACTTTCTACAGATGTCCCCCAGAACATCGATGTTCCCAACGGAAACATCGAATCTGAATGCTTCACAGCTTGGGATGTGCAATAAATCACAGTGTTGTGGACACAGCCCACTCCATCAACAAACCAGCCTCCCCCCGCCCCATCAACCTCACCTCCGCTTCATGTTACCTCGGGAAGGTCGACCGCGCAGTCAAGGACTGCTTGTTGTCGAATCTCCTCTCTCCCATCAGGCAGAAGTGTCACAGAGTGATACAGTGTGGAAACAGGCCCTTGTCCATGCCGCATCTACACTATGTAGATTACCTGCCTGCGTTTGGCCCATGTCCCTCTAAGTTACTCCAGCATTTTGTGACTATCTTTGGTGTAAGCTGGCATCTGTAGCTCCTTCCTACGCGCTCGCCTGGGATCGCTCCGGCCGCGGCCTGCGGACTTCACATCGGGCGTTCGCAGTCTCGCGAGAGGCCGTGGGTGTCGTGAGCACCAACGTCGCGGAAGGTGCGCCCAGCCCTGACACGGGGTTCCATCGCCCGGCGTGGGGGAGCTGGCATCCCCCCCCGATGCGGGAGTTTGAACGCCCCGATGTGGAGGGCCCAAACGCCGCCGGCTACGGGAGTCACGATCGTCCTCGAGGCCTCTGACTGCGGGAGAACAAAGAAAGGGACGAGATGGAACTTTATTTCGCCTTCCATCACAGTGGGGAGCGTGGAGGTCAATGTGGTGGATGTTTATGTTAAAATGTGTTTTGTGCGTTCCGTTGCTTTTTATTGGTATGACTGTACGGCAAATGAAATTCCTCGTATGTTGCAGAACATACTCGGCCAATAAAGTATTATTGTTACTGTCATTCATGCGTGCACTCAATCCAACATTCCCCTCACCACGCAACCAATGCTGGTGAGTGGGGTTAGCAGGGGACTTGATGGGCCAAAGGCCCTGCTGCTGCGCTGCGCGACTCTCTGGGACGTGGACACCGCATGTTAATGGTCTCCTCGGCTTCCACTGTAATAACTGCTGAGTCACACAACCTTCAAACAAGGTCAACATCCTTGGTGTCAACACAGCACATTGGTCATGCGAATCCATCCATCAAATTGTTACTGGAAGCAGCAGGCTGAATTAATGTCGAGCTCAGCTCGTGAGATTAATTAAACACATCTGACAAACAAATACGCTTCGAAACCGATGCACAATGCAACGATTCAATCTTGAAGAAGGGTCTCGACCCGAAACTTCACCCATTCCTTCTCTCCAGAGATCCCGCTGAGTTACTCCAGCATTTGGTGCCCAGCAAAGATTCAACCCTTTCATCTCGTGAGGAGCCACAGCACGGATAATAGACAATAGGCAATAGGTGCAGGAGTAGGCCATTCGGCCCTTCGAGCCAGCACCGCCATTCAATGTGATCATGGCTGATCATCCACAATCAGTACCCCGTTCCTGCCTTCTCCCCATATCCCCTGACTCTGCTATCTTTAAGAGCCCTATCTAGCTCTCTCTTGAAAGCATCCAGAGAACCGGCCTCCACGACCCTCTGAGGCAGAGAATTCCACAGATTCACAACTCTCTGGGTGAATAAGTGTTTCCTCGTCTCCATTCTAAATGGCTTAAGGGCCTGTCCCACCAGCATCCGACTCCATGCGATGAGCGCGACCAAACTAGAAGCGGGGGCCGCGCAGAGGTCGAGTATAGGGCCGTTCCCACCAGCATGCGCCTGCATGCGGCGAGCGAGCCCAAACCGGCAGTGAGGGCCACGCGGAGGTCAGGTGAGTGGCGCGACGCGGCACGAAATGGCGTGAAGTTGGAGCGAAGTCCGCAAGGTAAGTTCGCCAGGACAGAGAGGGACACACAGAGAGGGTCACGGAGGCACACAGAGAGAGGGTCACGGAGGCACACAGAGAGAGGGTCACGGAGGCACACAGAGAGAGGGTCATGGAGGCCCACAGAGAGAGGGTCACGGAGGCCCATATAGAGAGGTTCACGGAGGCACGACGTCGAGGCGGTGTGTAATGCGTCCAGGCGACTGCGAGCCGACAAGCCGTTGCCACGCGGAATTTTTGAACATAGTCAGTTTTTCGGAGCCCCGCGCGATGTCGGGACGAACTCCGCACAATTCCGCACGGCTCCGGCGATCGAAGTGGGACCGGCCCCGCGACGCCGGACGGCTCAAGCGACCACGTTAGGTCGCGCTCATCGCATGGAGTCGCATGCTGGTGGGACAGGTCCTTTACCCCTCATTATTAAACTGTGGCCCCTGGTTCTGGACTCCCCCAACATCGGGAACACTGCATGCGTTATTGTCCTGGTTTTATGTCCTATAACAACATTTCAAAGACATTTGGACGGGTATGCGGTTAGCATGGTTTAGTTCAGTTTCGAGATACAGCACGGAAACAGGCCCTTCGGCCCATCGAGACCGCGCCGTCCAGTGAGCCCCGCACACTAACACTATCCTACACCCACCAGGGACAATTTTTACACCAAGCCAATCAACCTACAAACCTGCACGTCTTTGGAGTGTGGGAGGAAACCAGAGCACCCGGTGAAAACCCACGCGGGTCACGGGGAGAACGTACAAACTCCGTACAGACAGCGCCTGTAGTTGGGATCGAACCTGGGTCACCTGGGTCACCGATGCTGCTAACACTGTGAGGCAGCAACTCTACCGCTGCGCCACCGTGCGGCCCATGTTTAGATACAAAGAACTGCAGAAGATGGTTTAGACAGTAGACAATCGGTGCAGGAGTAGGCCATTCGGCCCTTCGAGCCAGCACCGCCATTCAATGCGATCATGGCTGACCATCCCCAATCAGTACCCCGTTCCTGCCTTCTCCCCATATCCCCCGACTCCACTATCTTTCAGAGTCCTGTCTAGCTCTCTCTTGAAAGTATCCAGAGATAAGGCACAAAATGCTGGATCTAACTCAGCGGGTCAGGCAGCATCTTTGGCGTAATAGGATGGTTGCCGTTTCGGATCGGGGCCCTTCTTCAGTCTGAAAATCGAGGGGGGGGGGGGGGGGAGTGAACTAGAGGTAGGAAAAGACCAGGACAAATCAGACTACGGGTGCTGCCTGTACGGAGTTTGCACGTTCTCCCCGTGACCTGCGTGGGTTTTCTCCGGGCGCTCCGCACTCCAAAGAAGTAGGTTAATAGGCTTTGTTATAAATTGTAAATTGTCTCCAGCGTGTAGGATAGCGCTAGCGTACGGGGTGATCGCTGGTTTCCACGCTGTGCTGTATCTCTAATCGCAGAACGCAACGTGTCAGCTCTCCGAGCAATTTTAAACCAACAGAAGTAATGAAGCTGAATTGTATTGCAATAGCAGAATAATTACGCCCCTCATTATCTAGCACGGCCCCGTGGACGATGTACTAGGAACGATGACAAACGTGCCAATATCGCACATCGTTCCACTGCGGAAACTTCCATCAACTTGCAGCACCGACACCGATGCTCGTCTCAGACGCAGGGAGCAGCTGTCAGTGATTCCCCGCGGCTCGGCAGGGTGTGTTGATAACATCTTCACAGATATAAGCAACACGGAGTTCGTGCGATCAACCTTTGAAGTATTATTCACACACTAAACATTAGTAGAAGAAGCTGAGTCGAGGTGAATGTGGGATAACAATTTTCAGTGACATACTAATTATTGCTGAGCAAACGCTTTTGACCTGATAACTATATCAGTTATATATCTATAACCACACCAGGGATTCTATTCCCTGGAGCCCAGGAGGATGAGGGGTTCATGTGTGTACCAAGGTACAGTCAGATATTTCTTTAGTCTCCCCTCACCCTGAACCTGTCCTCTGGTCCTCGATTCCCCTACTCTGGGCAAGAAACTCTGTGCGTCTACCCGATCTATTCCTCTCATGATTTTGTACACCTCTATAAGATCTCCCCTCATCCTCCTGCGCTCCATGGAATAGAGACCCAGCCAACTCAACCTCTCCCTGTGGCTCACACCCTCTAGTCCTGGCAACATCCTCCTAAATCTTCTCTGAACTCTTTCAAAAATTAACATCTTTCCTCTAGCATGGTGCCCAGAACTGAACACAATGTTCTAAATGCGGTCTCGCCAACGTCTTATACAACTGCAACATGACCTCCCGACTTCTATACTCAATACTCTGACTGATGAAGGCACAATGTGCCAAAATGTGATGTCAGAGATCAAATGAGATCAGTTTAGTGGATTGCAGCGTGATTCACAAGTCTACAGTCACTGCGCAGCAGCGGTTGCACTTTCTGTGCCGGATGAGAAGAGCTCACCTCCCCCATCCCATCCTCACTACTTTCTACAGGGGCACCATAGAGAGTATTCTGACCAGCTGTATCTCTGTCTGGTTTGGGGACTGTAGAGCCTCCGACTGGAAGTCCGTGCAGAGAGTGGTGAGGACAGCGGGAAAAATCATCAGGACCTCTCTCCCCTCAATCGGGGATATTGCGACCAAACGTTGAGTGTCCAAGGCCAGCAGTATTATAAAAGACCCCACACATCTCCATCACGGTCTGTTCACTCTGCTGCCCTCGGGAAAAAGATATCGTGGCATAAGGAGCAGAACATCAAGGTTCTGCAACAGTTTCTTCCCACGAGCCATCAGACTCCTGAATGCCATGTAATGGGCTGCCACCATTAGCTATTTATCCTTTTATCCTTCTTATCCATTTTATCCATGCCTATCCTTCTGCTAATTTATCGTGTTGCACAGGGAGCCAAATGCAACGTAATTTCGTTTGGAACTGCATATATCAATGTATTTCTAAATGACAATAAAGTTTGTCTGACTTTTGACTTTTGCCTTGACTTTTGATTCAATCACAAAGGGTGGCGGGTGTATGGAACGAGCTGCCGGAGGAGGCAGTTGGGGCTGGGACTATCGCAACGTTTGAGAAACACTTGGCCAGATACATGGACAGAGGGCAGGTTTGGAGGGGCTATGGACCAAGCGCAGGCAGGTGGGACTAGTGGAGCTGGGACATGTTGGCCGGTGTGGGCGAGTTGGGCGGAAGGGCCTGTTTCCACGCTGGATCACTCTATGGTTCGATGGTGTTTTTAACATGTTAAGCATGGAAACATAGGTCTTGGTAAAGGGGGAAGAAAAACTGTTGAGTCGGTAGATTCCTTTTGCAAGATGTTTATAATAAAGTAACGGGCTTTTCTTTTTTCTTTCTCTATTTTTCCCTCTGTCTTATTTTTTCCTCTCCAGGGTCTATCTCTGAATTCCCGTTGCTAACTCTACAAGGGTTTCCTTTCCCTCTGTCACGCTCTGGCACATGTCACACCTCTTTTTCACCTCTCTACCTTCTTTTTTTTGTTACATTTTTAAAATTAGAAGTAACTACATAATAAAAAGCAATTTGTTGGTCGTAGACATACATTATCAATATTATTTCTATTCACAATTGCATGGTAACTGTACTTCTCTATATTTTTTCCAATTTTTATAAAGATAGAAATGAATAGAGAGAGAGAGCAAACAAAAAAAAGGGGGAAAAGTTGAGCGAGAATGGGGCGTTCAATAGAAACATAGACAATAGGTGCAGGAGTAGGCCACCCGGCCCTTCGAGCCTGCACCGCCATTCAATGTGATCATGGCTGATCATCCAACTCAGTATCCCGTACCTGCCTTCTCTCCGTACCCCCCGATCCCTTTAGCCACAAGGGCCACATCTAGCGCCCTCTTAAATATAGCCAATGAACTGGCCTCAACTACCTTCTGTGGCAGAGAATTCCAGAGACACACCACTCTCTGTGTGAAGAATGTTTTCCTCATCTCGGTCCTAAAGGAATTCCCCCTTATCCTTAGACTGTGAGCCCTTGCTCTGGACTCCCCCAACATCGGGAACAATCTTCCAGCATCTAGCTTGTCCAACCCCTTAAGAATTTTGTTAAAGAAGGAACTGCAGATGCTGGAGAATCGAGGGTTACACAAAAAGCTGGAGAAACTCAGCGGGTGCAGCAGCATCTAAGGAGTGAAGGAGATAGGCGACGTTTCGGGTCGGGACCCTTCTTCAGAGTCTGAAGAAGGGTCTCGACCCGAAACGTCGCCTATCTCCTTCACTCCTTAGATGCTGCTGCACCCGCTGAGTTTCTCCAGCTTTTTGTGTAACCCTTAAGAATTTTGTTAGTTTCTATAAGATCCCCCCTCAATCTTCTAAATTCCAGCGAGTACAAGCCGAGTCTATCCAATCTTTCCTCATATGAAAGTCCTGACATCCCAGGACTTTCATAATAGATCACGCGCCGTTGGAGATATATCCGCATTTTATGAAACGTAATTCTTCATCTATTCCTTGATTCAGGTTTCAGTCGGGTTCTCATGCCGAACCAGTTTGCCCCTTCAAATATTCAATGAATGGGGACCATATCATTTGAAATAGTTCTTCCATTAAGACAAATCTTAATCTTTCCATATATAGGGTCTCCGACATTTCTGTAATCCACATTTTAATTGTGGGGTTTATAGGACCTTTCCAAAATTTTAATATTAATTTTTTCCCAAATTATTAAACTATAATCAATAAAGGTTCTTTGATTCGAAGTAATGAATTGATTTTGTTCTGTTATTCCTAATATTATTAATTTTGAGTCAGGGACCAGTTTTGTATTGACGACTTCCGAGATTATCTTTAAAATTTCCATCCAAAAATTATTAATTTTTATACAGCTTATGAATGTGTGCGTTAGATTAGCCTCTAAATGTTGACATTTGTCACAAATAGGGGAAACACTTGGAAAAATTCGATTCAATTTCTCTACTTTCTATGCTGCTATTTTTCTCTCTGCTCTCTCTTTTCTAAAGACTTAAAGTAAAAATTAAAATTAAGGGGTACAATGACTGTAATACAATACAAGGGATGGACACTGATGTAACTTACAGTACCGCTAATAAATAAAGATATTTAAAAAAAAACAAAAAAAACATAGAAACATAGAAAATAGGTGCAGGAGTAGGCCATTCGGCCCTTGGAGCCTGCACCGCCATTTAATATGATCATGGCTGATCATCCAACTCAGTGTCCCGTACCTGCCTTCTCTTAGATAGATACAGATACAGATAGATTTTATTTGTCACATGTGCCAATTGGCACAGTGAAATGAGGTCACTATACAGCCAAAAATAAATAAAGAACACCACACAGAGTAGACAGAAATTCAACATAAAACATCCCCCCACAGCAGGATTAAAGCTTCCCACTGTGAGGGAAGGCACCAAAGTCAGTCTCTTACCGATGCTCCCCGCTGTTCCCCCGTGGTCGGGGCCTCTCCCAGCCCTCCGCTGTCGCCGCTCCAGGCGGCCCGATGTTCAGGCCCCGCTCCCCGGGGTGATGTAAGTCCGATAGTCCGACATCGGGGCTGGGGGACGTCCTCAGCGGCCTGGACCCTGAGTCGGCTCCCTCCTACCGGAGTCTGCGGCTCCCAAATTCCGCAGGCCGCGCCGGGTGGAGATTCAACGCTGGAGGCCCTCGGCAAAGGGCCCCAGGACTCCACGATGACGGTCAGCGCCGCCCGAGTTGGGAGCTCTCCCCAAACCAGAGCTCCACGATGTTGGAGCAGCGGGCCCAACGCTCCGGAGCTCCAACGGCGACCCAAGTAGGCATCGCCCGCTCCGTGGTGACTCCAGCGCCGCCGCCGCTGTTGCAGCTCTGATCCGGTTCCCGGTCCCCGGCAGGAAAGGCCGCTCCGATCCAGGAGGTAGGCCGCGAGGTGGGGGGCGAGGACGCGACTCGGAGAAATAGTCGCGTTCCTGCCAGGAAGCGACTGGGAGTTAGTTTCCCCCTTACCCTGCCCCCCTCCCCCACATAGAAAAGTCAAAGTTTCCCCCAAAAAAACACACTTTAAACAAACTAAAAATTTAAAAAACAGAGGAAAAACAAACGGGCTGCAGGCAGAGGCTGCTGTCAGTGCAGCGCCCCTAGTAGATCTGCATACCCATCTTCATACCTATCTCCATACCCCCTGATCCCTTTAGCCACAAGGGCCACATCTAACTCCCTCTTAAATATAGCCAATGAACTGGCCTCAACTACCTTCTGTGGCAGAGAATTCCACAGACTCACCACTCTCTGTGTGAAAAATGTTTTTCTCATCTCGGTCCTAAAAGACTTCCCCCTTATCCTTAAACTGTGAACTTAAATGGATTCAGTAGGCGAGGAATCCAGAACAAGGCACGTCGTTCTAGAATGACAGCGTGATGGCATTCAGCAATGGTGCCGGGAAGCTCAGAGATGAAATCTAGAACTTCAAAGGTTACACAAAAAGCTGGAGAAACTCAGCGGGTGCAGCAGCATCTAAGGAGCGAAGGAGATAGGCGACATTTCGGGTCGAGACCCTTCTTCAGACTGGTCAGGGATCAGGGAAACGAGAGATATAGACGGTGATGTGGAGAGATAAAGAACAATGAATGAAAGATATGCAAAAAAGTATCAATGATAAAGGAAACAGGCCATTGTAAGCTGTTTGTAGTGTGAAAATGAGAAGCTAGTGCGACTTGGGTGGGGGAGAGATAGAGAGAGAGGGAATGCCAGGGCCCGAGGGCTGAGGGAGAGGTGGGAAGGGGAGGAGGCAGCCTGGGTTAACAGAATTGAGAAAATTCAATGTTTAAGCCCAGAGGATGCAGACTCCCCAAGCGGAATATGAGATGCTGTTCCTCCAACTTGCGGTGTTGCTCACTCTGGCCGTGGAGGAGGCCCAGGACCGAGAGGTCGGATACGGAATGGGAGGAGGAGTTGAAGTGCTGAGCCACCGGGAGGTCGGGTTGGCTATTGCGGACCGAGCGGAGGTGTTCGGCGAAACGATCGCCCAGCCTCCGCTTGGTCTCACCGATGTAGATCAGCTGGCATCTGGAGCAACGGATGCAGTAGAACTTCAAACGCAGCTTAAAGAAAGGGCCTGTGAAGTTTCAGGTCAACTGAAGGTTTCAGCGAGGGGGTGTGCTGGAGTTTAGTTGGGGTACGTCGACCCAGGGAAAGGGGGGAGCAAGTGGATCGGCACAACAGATCGGCGAGGATCTAATTGAATACTGGAGATGCCCCTGAAAATGTGATATTAAATGTCAAAGTCGGAAAATCTGAAAGACTCGCAGTGTTATTGTGCAGGCTGGCGATTATTGACTAAATGGGAAACGTTATAGTGAGATACTTTATACCAAAATGAGTTTTAATTCCATTGAATCGGGTTAGTTGGTAGCAAAGTGTCACACACAGATGAGAATGGCAGTGACATTTTAACAAAGGCTTTCAAGCTGCTAAAGAAATGAGGGGTTGTGTCTGGCGGAGATAAGGGAGAGCCTGTGAGAAATTTGGTATCAGGAATTTTCATTTCTTTCCCACTCTTTTTTCTTCATCAAAGTGATTGGCATTAATCTACAAAGGCGAAGAGCGATGGAATATGACGCAGGGGTTTTTTTTTCTCCACCTCCCCGCTATGTAGATTGCCCGTGACTGACAAAAGTGATCGTCGGAGAATCTTATCACCGCAGTGCGGGGGCTGACGGAGGTTTTTTTTTTTTGCCGGGGGGTGGGGGGTGACACGCGTCAGCTGCGGGTCTTTAGCGACCTTGCCGCGCGTTAACCTGCCTCCGGGGGGCGGGGGCGGGGGTGGGGGGGGGGGCTCAGAGAGAACGTCGCAATCAAGCGTCGGAGGTGCTGGCAGCCTGTGTTAATAGGGGTGTAATCACCAGGGACAGAGGGCAGGGCGACTGTTTTCACTCGGTGACAACCAGCAATGAAAGCCCGCTTGATTGAACACAATGATGAGTGATTTGGTCCCCAGCCGCACTGCACTAAGCCTGTTATTAGAGGAGTGAGAGGGGGAGAGAGAGAGAGAGGCCGAGACCTTTCTCTGACAGGGATATTTCCAGCTGTGCCAATATTATGGGGTTTCCATTCTGGAAGGCAACCTATTGGAACTTAATGATTAGCAATCAATAAACACTGATAACTGGGTACGGAGAGAATAACGTTCGTGTTCTTTATCTCTCTACATTCACCGTCTATATCTATCGTGTCCCGAATCCCTAACCAGCCTGAAGAAGGGTCCCACCCATTCCTTCTCTCCAGAGACTCTGCCTGACCCACTGAGTTACTCCAGCTTTTTGTGCCTATCTATCTGAGGATAACGTTCATATTTTTCACGTTAATTAATCCCACATATTATTGTCTTTTTCTTGTGGCGCAGCGGTAGAGTCGCTGCCTCACAGCGACAGAGAACCGAGTTCGATCCTGACTACGGGCGCTGTCTGTACGGAGTTTGTACGTTCTCCCCGTGACCTGGTGGGTTTTCTCCGGGTGCTCCGGTTTCCCCCCACACTCCAAAGACGTGCGGGTTTGGAGTTAATTGGCTTCTGTAAGATTGTAAATTGTCCCTATCTCGTAAAGAAGTCACAGCAGCGGCTATATTTCCTGAGGACTCTGCGGAGAGCAAAGGTCCCACAGCAGCTGCTGCTGTCCTTCTACCGGTGCGCTGTGGAAAGCATCCTCTCCTATGGCATCCTGGTGTGGTTTGCTAGCTGCACTGTGGCTGGAATGAAGGAAGGCACTACAGAGGGTTATTAAAGCAGCACAGAGCATCACAAACACTCAACTACCCTCCCTGGAAGACATTTACAAGGCCCGATGTTTACGCCGGGCGACAAACATCACACAGGCCTCATCCCACCCTGCCAACCACCTTTTCACTCTGCTGCCCTCCGGGAGGCGATACGGGTCTTTGAAGGCCCGCACTTGCAGACTTAAGGGCCTGTCCCACCAGCATGCCAACTCCATGCGATGAGCGCGACCTAACGTGGTCGCTTGAGCCGTCCGGCGTCGCGGGGCCGGTCCCACTTCGATCGCCGGAGCCGTGCGGAATTGTGCGGAGTTCGTCCCGACATCGCGCGGGGCTCCGAAAAACTGACTATGTTCAAAAATTCCGCGCGGCAACGGCATGTCGGCTCGCAGTCGCCTCGACGCATTACACACCGCCTCGACGTCGTGCCTCCGTGACCCTCTCTGTAGGTGCCTCCGTGACCCTCTATGTGTGTGGCTCCGTGGCCCTCTGTGTGTGTGTGCCTCTGTGCCCCTCTCTGTGTGCCCCTCTCTGTCCTGGCGAACTTACCTTAAGACTTCGCTCCAAGTTCGCATCACTTTGCGCCGCGTTGCGCCACTCACCCGACCTCCGCGCGGCCCTCGCTGCCGGTTTGATTTAGTGTGCGCAGGACAGAACCATTCTAGGGGGGATAGCTGGTCGGTGCGGACTGGGTGGGCCGAAGGGCCTGGTTCCACACTCTAGCTCTAAATTAAACTAAACATAGACATGTAGAGCACTAGAACAGGCCCTTCAGCCCGCAGTCTGTGCCGAACATGATGCTGATACTATCTCATCTACCGGTGCATAATCCATATCCCGCCGTTCTGCGCATTCGCACGTGCCTATCCAAAAGCCTCTTAAACACCACTCTCATAACTGCCTCTGCCACCACCCCTGGCGGCAGGTTCCAGGCACCCACCACCCTCTGTGTGAAACATCATATCTGTACATCTTTAAACTTTGCCCCTCTCACCGTAAATCTACGGCTTTGAGGGTATATTCTGGACTTCTACTCTTCCTCCCACCCTGCTTCCTGTAAGGACTCCATCCCCTATTCCCAATTCCTCCGTCTACGCCGCATCTGCTCCCAGGATGAGGTGTTCCACACCAGGGCATTGGAAATGTCCTCGTTCTTCAGGGAACGGGGTTTCCCCTCCCCCACTATAGATGAGGCTCGCACCAGGGTCTCCTCCATACCCCGTAACACTGCCCTCTCTCTCCCCATCCCCCCACTCGTAACAAGGGCAGAGTCCCCCCTAGCCCTCACCTTTCACCCCACCAGCCGGCGCATACAACAGATAGTCCTCCGCCAGTTTCGCCACCTCCAACGTGACCCCACCACTCGCCACATCTTCCCATCTCCCCCCCTGTCTGCTTTCCGCAAAGACCGCTCCCTCCGTAGCTCCCTGGTCAATTGTTCCCTTCCCCCCCGCACCACCCCCTCCCCGGGCACTTTCCCTTGCAACCGCAGGAGATGATACACTTGTCCCTTCACCTCCCCCATCCACTCCATTCAAGGACCCAAGCAGTCGTTCCAGGTCCGACAGAGGTTCACCTGCACCTCCTCCAACCTCATCTACTGCATCCGCTGCTCTAGATGTCGGCTGACCTATATCGGTGAGACCAAGCGGAGGCTTGGCGATCGTTTCGCCGAACACCTCCGCTCGGTCCGCAAGAACCAACCCGACCTCCCGGTGGCTCAGCACTTCAACTCCCCCTCCCATTCTATATCCGACCTCTCGGTCCTGGGCCTCCTCCACGGCCAGAGTGAGCAACACCGCAAGTTGAAGGAGCAGCACCTCATATTCCGCTCGGGGAGTCTGCATCCCGGTGGCCTGAACATTGAATTCTCCCAATTCCGGTAGCCTTTGTTGTCTCCTCCCCTTCCTACCTCTCCCTCAGCCCTCGGGCTCCTCCTCCTCCTTTTTCCTTTCTCTCCCCGCCTCCCCCCACCCCCCATCAGTCTGAAGAAGGGTTTTGGACCAAAACGTCGCCTATCTCCTTCGTTCCATAGATGCTGCTGCACCCGCTGAGTTTCTCCAGCATTTTTGTGTAACTTTGACTAAAGGGCCTGTCCCACGTGGTGATTTTTTTCGTGCGACTTCCGGCATAATTTATTTGGCGCATCACCGAAATGTTTGCGGCGGTGACGCGGCATGGTGACATAGCGACGTGCGGTGTTTTTCAAGCGTCACAACATTTTTTTTTTCGCCGCTGGATTTTGAAATGTTCAAAGCCTTTTGGCGACACTGATGTTGCGCCGACAGTCGTGGAAAATATCGGCAAGCGGGACAGGCTATTTATGCATGAAATTGTGGACGCAGCCCGGACCGTCACACAAACCAACCTCCCTTATACTGACTCCATTTACACCCCACGCTGCCTCGGCAAGGCCAGCAGCATCATCAAGGACCAGTCGCACCCCGGCCACTCCCTCTTCTCTCCCTCGCCCATCGGGCGAAAGGTACAGAAGTGTGAAATTGCACACCTCCAGATTCAGGGACAGTTTCTTCCCGGCTGTTATCAGGCAACTGAATCATCCTACCACAACCAGAGAACGGTCCTGAACTACTATCTACCTCATTGGTGACCCTCGGACTATCCTTGATCGAAGTTGGCTGGCTTTACCTTGAGCTAAACGTTATTCCCTTATCATGTATCTATACACTGTGAATGGATCGATTGTAATCATGTGTTGTCTTTCCGCTGACTGGTTAGCACGCAACAAAAGCTTTTCACTGTACCTCGGTACACATGACAATAAACTACACTGAACTGAAACAAATGGAGCTGCGGCATGTTGGTCAGCATGGGCAAGATGGGCCAAAGGGCCTGTTTCCACGCTGTGTGACTATGACTATAAAAATATCCAAGCCACTGGCAAAGATAGAGAAAGAAGGATGCTGGTTGACGAAACATGAACACAAAGTGCTGGAGTAACTCAGCGGGTCAGGCAGCATCTCTGGAGAACATGGATAGGTGACGTTTCGGGTCGGGTCAGATCATGGTAACGCAAGTACATCAGTGGTGCAAAATAGACTATAAACAAGACTGTCGAATGTAGCGTTACCACTCCAGAGAAAGTGCAAGTACAAAAAAAAGTCCACAACAAGGTAGGTTGGAAGATCGGGAATTCATCCTCAGCATGTGATAGGTCAATTCAAGTAGCGATCACAGTGGGGAAGAAGCTGTTCTTAAATCCGGTGGCACGGGTTTTCAAGCTTTTGTATATTCTGTCTGACGGGAGAGGAGAGAGGAATAACTTGAACCATGAGTGGAGAGGCCGCAGAATGGTCCCGACCCAAAACATCTTCAATCCATCTTCTTCAGTGATGCTGCCTGACCCGCTGAGTTACTCCAGCACTTTGTCTTTTACTCCGGTTTCCGGTATCTGCAGTTCCTCGCATATCCACAAGGTTATGCAATTGTAATAGAATTTTCTTAAGGAAACATATAAAATTCTTCCGGGTTTGGACAGGCTAGATGTGCGAAAAGTGGTCCAGAACCAGGGGTCACCGTTTAAGAATAAGGGGTAGGACTGAGATGTGGAAAACTCTTTTCACCCAGAGAGTTGTGAATCTATGGACTTCTCTGCCACAGAAGGCAGCGGAGGCCAATTCACTGGATGTTTTCAAGAGGGAGATAAATATAGCTCTCAGGGCTAAAGGAACCAATGGATGTGGAGAGAAGGCAGGAACGGGGTACTGATTGTGGATGATCAGCCATGATCATATTGAATGGCGGTGCTGGCTCGAAGGGCCGAATGGCCTACTCCTGCACCTATTTTCTACGTTTCTATGTAAACATGGAACAGTTCGATACTTGTAAAGTTTGGTGTTCCAGTTGGAGGTTTGAAAAGTGCTGATCGGGCTCGTAAGCAGAAATGCAGCCAGCATCGTAAGCTGCTGCAAATAACCGCGTGGCTTTTCTCCGAGATCTTCGGTTTCCTCACGCACTCCAAAGACGTACAGGTATGTAGGTCAATTGGCTTGGTAAATGTAAAAATTGTCCCGTGTGTGTGTGCGTGTGTAGGATGGTGTTAGTGTGCGGGGATCGCTGGTCGGCCTGGACTAGGTGGGCCGAAGGGCCTGTTTCTGCCCTGTATCTCTAAACTCTAAGACCACACCTGGAGTATTGCGTACAGTTCTGGTCTCCAAATCTGAGGAAGGACATTATTGCCATAGAGGGAGTGCAGAGAAGGTTCACCAGACTGATTCCTGGGATGTCAGGACTGTCTGATGAACAAAGACTGCATAGACTCGGTTTATACTCTCTAGAATTTAGGAGATTGAGAGGGGATCTTATAGAAACTTACAAAATTCTTAAGGGGTTGGACAGGCTAGATGCAGGAAGATTGTTCCCGATGTTGGGGAGGTCCAGGACAAGGGGTCACAGCTTAAGGCTAAGGGGGAAATCCTTTAGGACCGAGATGAGAAGAACTTTTTTCACACAGAGAGTGGTGGGTCTCTGGAACTCTCTGCCACAGAGGGTAGTTGAGGCCAGTTCAGTGGCTATATTTAAGAGGGAGTTAGATGTGGCCCTTGTGGCTAAAGGGATCAGAGGGTATGGAGAGAAGGCAGGTACGGGATACTGAGTTGGATGATCAGCCATGATCATATTGAATGGCGGTGCAGGCTCGAAGGGCCGAATGGCCTACTCCTGCACCTAATTTCTATGTTTCTATGTTTCTAAACTGAACTAAATTGAATAGTCTGAGTTAAACGTTGGCATGAAATATCAAATGTCATTTGAGGGGTTTCTCCCTGTGACCACGAGGGGTTTCTCCGGTTTCCTCCCACACACCAAAGATGTCCAGGTTTGTAGGTTAATTAGCACTTGGTAACGTTGCCCCTTGTGTGTAGAGACTAGGTGTGAAAGTGGCAAACCTAGCACTTGTGTGAATAGGTCAATCGATTCTAGCTCCATCCATATCCTACACAATTTACAGAGCTCCAATTTATCTACAAACCCGCACCTTATTAAGGGTTTGGACACGCTAGAGGCAGGAAACATGCTCCCGATGTTGGGGGAGTCCAGAACCAGGGGCCACGCATAGTTTAAGAATAAGGGGTCGGCCATTTAGAACGGAGACGAGGAAACACTTTTTCTCACAGAGAGTTGTGAGTCTGTGGAATTCTCTGCCTCAGAAGGTGGTGGAGGCCAATTCTTTGGATGCTTTCAAGAGAGCTAGATAGGGCTTTTAAAGATAGCGGAATCAGGGGATATGGGGAGAAGGTACTGATTGGGGATGATCAGCCATGATCACAGTGAATGGTGGTGCTGGCTCGAAGGGCCGAATGGCCTACTCCTGCCCCTATTGTCTATTGTCTATAACCTTAGGATGTGGGAGGAAACCCACACAGGTCACGGGGAGAACGTGCAAACTCCGTACAGACATCGCCCGTGGTCAGGATCGAACCCGGGTCTCTGGCGCTGTGAGGCAGCGACTCCACCGCATCGCTGCCCCACATATGACCACGATGAAGAAGGACAGGTGCGTGGGAGCAACGTTGGCACAACATTCACAGCGTTATTCAGTCCAGTGATCAGAGCGCTGCCTGGCTTATTGAGCAGACGCCAGCAGTGAGGTGAGCTTTCTCTGCGGCTTGCCAAGTCAGGGCTGCTGCACTCGATTACCGAGCAAGCACTCAGTCTTCAGCAAGTCACAGGTTTGATATTTCTATTCCCCAAACCAGTCGCCCTGGTGGCTTGTGTACATGCGGCCGCTATTAGTGTGGCACCGCCAAACCGGCTCAGATAGATGCGACACGTAAACTTCACTGGAGCCATGCAGCGGGGAAACAGGCCCTTCAGCCCATCGACCAGCGATCGCCCTGAACACTAGCGCTGTCCTACACGCCCGGGACAAGTTACACTTGACATATATATTTATCTGGCCAGTGGGCAGGTGCTATAGACCTGCAAGGCTCCCGCCCCCACGAGTCACGGGCAGATGGGTCTCGTCAGCCTGGGAAGGCAGTCCATCTAGGAGAGGGAAAACTCTGATTTAAAACCTCCACTGCCTTGTGGCCATATCCAGTCATGGAAAAGGCTCCAGGAGTACACCTCAAGAAAATCCGGAGTCGGAGCCCCTAAGGCAGTTCGCCGTTGTCTACAACCTCGCTCTGGCAGCTCCTGCGACGGCGCTTGTGCCAAACTGTAACGGCCCTGCTGTTCCTTTGGATCGATCAGCGACGTGGAGAGGGGGGACGTGCGGCATGTGCAACAGCCTGTCCTCCATATGACATCGCCCAGGCTTGCATCCGACCAGGATGCATCACCCATGGTCAGCCATGACCGAGGAGGGCCTACTATATATATGTGTGTGTGTGTGTGTGTGTGTGTGTGTGTGTATGTGTGTGTGTGTGTGTGTGTGTGTGTGTGTGTGTGTATGTGTGTGTGTGTGTGTGTGTGTGCGTGTGCATGTGTGTGCATGTGGGTGGGTGTTCCTGTGTACATGTACACAGGAACACACACCCACACCCACACACACATGCACATTGAATGGCCACCAAATTCAAGTACAGTTTCCGACCACTTCAAGCAGGATGCAAGGCCACCAAATTCAAGTGCAGTTTCGTGCCACTTTAAGCAGGATGCAAGGCCACCAAATTCAAGTGCAGTTTCATATCACTTCAAGCAGGGTGCAAGGCCACCAAATTCAAGTGCAGTTTCATACCACTTCAAGCAGGGTGCAAGGACACCAAATTCAAATGCAGTTTAATACCATTTCATGCTGGGTGCAAGGTCACCACATTCAAATGCAGTTTCATACCATTTCAAGCAAGGTGAAACCACCATAAAACCACCATAAACCCACACAAAACACTGCAAACCTCATAAACACCACACTCACAGTTCTGTAGACATTCAGTATGTTCAGTTGATTCACAGCTCAGACAGATTTGTAACCTCTCCCTCCCCCACCTTGCAGAGACTGAGCCACACCCACAGTTCCGGGTTATATAATCCATTGTTCCACCCACCGGAGGGGGCGTGGCCTTCATGGCGTGATTGACAGTAGAGAGATTCTCAAAATCTTTTAACACTAATGACACTTTTATTTTTCATTGATGGGAAGAATCCTCTGCACTTGATGAGTGGAGGGGGACTGAGTAAGATGGCCAAAAAACACAGCCGTAAGTGGTAGCATTTTATCTAAAATCAATATACAGTGCAAACTGGAAGTTGTCAACTTTAGACTTTTAATCATTTGCCATTTCAAACCAACCACCACCAACCATTTGCTGTGGTTTATTTCAAACCAACCATTTGCTGTGCTTTATTTCAAACCAACCACATTAAGGGCACTCAAGGTAAGTAAAACCGCACTCACAGCTAAGTAGACATGTGTTCGGTTTATTTACAGCTCAAACTGTGAGATGTGACCCTCTCGCTGCCCCATCTTGCAGAGATTGACTGAGGCACTCAACGCTTTCGGGTTTTATAGTCCCTCCGGAAGGGGCGTGGCCTTCAGGAGAGAGAATCTCAACATTTTTTAATCACTAATATCTCTTATATTTCTAACTGAGGCACTCAACGCTTTCGGGTTTTATAGTCCCTCTGGAAGGGGCGTGGCCTTCAGGAGAGAGAATCTCAACATTTTTTAAACACTAATATCTCTTACATTTCTAATTGATGGGAAAAATCCTCGTCCTGCACAGCGGAGGGGGACTCTGAGTAAGATGGCCAAAATTCACAGCTGTAAGTGGCAGCGTTTTTTCTAAAATCAATATACAGAAGAACAGAAAGTGGTCAAGATCAGACTTTTAGCAATATAGATTTTTTTGTATATATATAAAATAGATATATATGTGTGTGTGTGCGTGTGTGCGTGTGTCATGTGTGCATGTGCATGTGTGTGTGTGTGTGTGTGTGTGTGTGTGTGCGTGTGTATGTATATGTGTGTGTTTGTGTCGTTGTGTGTATGTGTGTATGTACATGTGTGTGTACGTGTGTGTGCATGTGTGCACGTGTGTACATGGGTAGACACAAAGCACTGGAGCAACTCAGCGGGACAGGCACAATCTCTGGAGAGAAGGAATGGGTGACGTTTCGGGTCGAGACCCTTCTTCAGACTGTGTACGTGTGCACGTGTGTGCGCGCACATATATTTTGTTGTCATACGTCCAAGACCGAACAATGAAAATTCATGCAGCAGCATAACTGAATATGGAAACATAGTATCCTGCAAACAATAAATAAATATATATATATATACACATAATGAATTCCTTTTCATTCATCATATTGTTTACAGCGTACTATGTTTACAACCAAGACCTCGATGACCTCCAAGAGGACGATGGCTGACCTTAGTGGAGCGTCACAACGGCTGGGAAGGCGGATGAAGGCTGCAGCAGGAAAGGGTCTCCGGTCGTCTTGGACTCCATGCCACTGGATCCTGACCCAGGCCTGTCAAGGACCGTGGAGTGGCTGTCTGTGCACCAGTCTCCCCACGTTCAACAAAGTCACGCACAGGCGTCCTCCATATAGGGACTAGCACCCTGGAGACACGGCCGAAGAGGTTGTGCTGCTGCAAGTAGGAATGTCATTGTCCTATCTAGGACAAATACGACAATAAAACACTCTTGACTCTTGCCTTTGGAGTGTGGGAGGAAACCGGAGCACCTGGAGAAAACCCACCAGGTCACGGGGAGAACGTGCAAACTCCGTACAGACAGCGCCCGTAGTCAGGTTTGAACCCAGGTGTCTGGCGCTGTGGTTTTGGTCTCCAAATCTGAGGAAGGACATTATTGCCATAGAGGGAGTGCAGAGAAGGTTCACCAGACTGATTCCTGGGATGTCAGGACTGTCTGATGAAGAAAGACTGCATAGACTCGGTTTATACTCTCTAGAATTTAGGAGATTGAGAGGGGATCTTATAGAAACTTACAAAATACTTAAGGGGTTGGACAGGCTAGATGCAGGAAGATTGTTCCCGATGTTGGGGAAGTCCAGGACAAGGGGTCACAGCTTAAGGATAAGGGGGAAATCCTTTAAGACCGAGATGGGAAATACTTTTTTCACACAGAGAGTGGTGAGTCTCTGGAACTCTCTGCCACAGAGGGTAGTTGAGGCCAGTTCATTGGCTATATTTAAGAGGGAGTTAGATGTGGGGATCAGGGGGTATGGAGAGAGGGCAGGTACGGGATACTGAGTTGGATGATCAGCCATGATCATATTGAATGGCGGTGCGGACTCGAAGGGCTGAATGGCCTACTCCTGCACCTAATTTCTATGTTTCTCTGTGTTTCTATGCGAGGCAGCGATTCTACCGCTGCGCCGCCGTGCTGCCCGCAACAATGTGCGCTGCGATTAATCATCTGCAGCCTCTGCCCGTGATCAGTTTGCCTGCCAGAACCAGCACGACAGCACCGAATGCTTCATCTAATGTCAACGGAAATAATGAAGGTTTCACAGGAAAACAGACCAATAGTTCCTCTTGCCACAAAGTGTCCTTCACTTCTTCCCAACGACCATCGAACACTACAAACACCAAATAAACTTAGAACTAAAGGAAACAAGGAACTGCAGATGCTGGTTTATACCGAAGATAGATATCAAGTGGTGGAGCAGCTCAGCGTGTCAGGCAACATCTCTGGGGAGAATAATGGGTGATGTTTTGGGTCGGGACCCTTCTTCATTGTTCAGCTAAGAACTGTTTTGGTTGCACTAAGGACTTCGGGATTTTACGTAGAAAAGTACAGGACAAGAAAAGGCCCTTCGGCCCATAATATGTGTGCGGAACGCAATGTCAAGACCAACTGCTTGCACGTAATCCATATCCCCACCACTCTCTGCACAACCATGAGCCTGTCCAAAAGTCTCTTCACTGCCACTAATGTATCTGCTTCTATCTGCGGGTAAAACGTTCAACTTTGCCCCTCTCATCTTAAAGCTATGACTGAGTCCACGCCGACCAGCGATCACCCTGTACACTAGCACTATCCTACACATCAGGACCAATTTATAATTTACAGAAGCCAATTAACCTGCAAACCTGTACGTCTCTGGAGCGTGGGAGGAAGCCGGAGCTGCTGGAGAAAACCCACGCAGGTCACGGGGGGAACGTGCAAACTCCGTGCAGACAGCACCCGCAGTCAGGATCGAACCCGGGTCTCTGGCGCTGTGAGGTAGCAACTCTACCGCCGTGCCACTGTGCCACCTTCTGCGGTAATCGTGGCATCCAGCTGGGGTGAAGGGAGTGGGAGGGGAGGGCAGAGAAAGGATGGCAGTGGTGAGGTAGGTGAGAGCGGGTGGAAGGACGATTTACGGCAGAACAGCCCTGTCTGCAAAATAACTAAAGCTGGAGTAACTCAGCAGGTCAGGCAGCAGCTCCAAGGAACATGGATAAGGTGAGTTTTTGAGTAGGGACTGATGATAATATTAAAAACTTCAAAAAACAATACTGTGATAAGTCAGCTAAACATTTTTGGGTTTGCAGCTGAGCTGGCTGTCAAGCCTAATAAAAAGTATGAATGTTTCTGATATATAAATATATATATAAACACCATTCAAAGTTGGAATAATTAGCTCAATATGCATCAGGCTTTGAAAGATAACCAAGTACATGACAATTAACTTTAATTCTACCCTGGCCTTCCACCTGCAAATGAGAGAAATGGAGAAGAGAAGCCTGCAGGAAGGAACTGCAGATACTGGTTCACACCCAAAAATAGACACAGAGTGCTGGAGTAACTCAGAGGGACAGGCAGAATCTCTGGAGAGAAGGGGCAGGTGATGTTTCGGGTCGACACACTTCTTCAGCCTCTATCAGACCCCTTGAGTCTGAAGGAGGGTCTCGAGCCAGATGATCACACATTGCTTCTCTCCAGAGATGCTGCCTGTCCCGCTTTGCATCGGTCAAAAAAAAACTTGTGTAGGATTTGTACGATTGTGAATTTTGACGACCTGCTTTGATGACAACCAAAATGTTTAAAGCTTTCACAGAACAGATATTTAGAAACATAGAAAATAGATGGAGGAGGAGGCCATTCGGCCCTTCGAGCCACACCGCCATTCATTGTCATCATGGCTGATCATCCACAATCAGTAACCCGTACCTGCCTTCTCCCCATATCCCTTGATTCCACCAGCCCCTAGAGCTCTATCTAACTCGCTTTTAAATTCATCCAGTGAATTGGCCTCCACTGCCCTCTGTGGCAGGGAATTCCACAAATTCACAACGTTTAAGAAACAGTTAGATAAGTGAATGGATAGTGTAGGAAGGAACTGCAGGGTTACACAAAAAGCTGGAGAAACTCAGCGGGTGCAGCAGCACCTAAGGAGCGAAGGAGATAGGCGACGTCTCGGGTCGAGACCCTTCTTCAGAACTGCAGATGCTGGTTTAAACCGAAGAAAGATGTGAAAAGCTGGAGTAACTCAGCGGGACAGGTCGCATCTCTGGAGCGAAGCATTGGGTGACGTTTCGGGTCGAGACCCTTCTTCAGACAAGGTCAGGTTTGGTGGGATAGTGGGCCAAGCGCAGGCAGGTGGGACCAGTGCAGCTGGGACACGTTGGCCGGTGTGGGCAAGTTGGGACGTGGGGCCTGCTTCCGTGCCGTGGCTCAAATTGTGGTATCCGTTGACTGATTTGATACTTGTAACGACATTGCTGTCATATTTTCGTTGGACCACAGGGTGGTGGATGGATGGAAGGAGCTACCAGATGAAGTAGGTGAGACACGGACTGTATACGACATTTGGCCATGTTTCAGACCGCAAGTCCAAAGAGTTTCAGATTATGAATGGCGGCCTCTGCTGGTCAGAGAATAGAAATACGATAATGATACGATAATGATATGATACGACGGAACTTTATTTATCCCAGGAGGGGAATTGATCTGCCAACACTTTACCCCACAACAGAAGGGGGAGGGGAGTGTTACAGTTTGATAGCCACAGGGAAGAAGGATCTCCAGTGGCGTTCTGTGCTGCATCTTGGTGGAACCAGTCTGTTGCTGAAGTTGCTCCTCAGGTTGACCAGTGCGTCACGGAGAGGGGGTGAGCTGTGTTGTCCGGGATGCTCCGCAGTTCGAGGAGCATCCTCCCCTCCAAGACCAATGCAAAGCTGTGGAACTAAAACCAACGCTGGAACTTAGCTGGGGAATTATTGTGGAGGTTTCAAATAAACTTTAAATCAGAGACACAAGGTGAGATGGGAAAAGACTGTTAAGGGACTGTCCCACTTTCAATCCAAATCCTCTGCCGAGTTTAAAGGACCTAAAAAAAAAATCAAGATTTTGATAAACTACGAACTCCTATGACCTTCCACGAATATGCTCACGAACTGGAATTACAGAAACATAGAACATAGAACATAGAAATTAGGTGCAGGAGTAGGCCATTCGGCCCTTCGAGCCTACACCACCATTCAATATGATCATGGCTGATCATCCAACTCAGTATCCCGTACCTGCCTTCTCTCCATACCCTTTGATCCCCTTAGACAGAGACAATAGAGAATAGACAATAGGTGCAAGAGTAGGCCATTCGGCCCTTCGAGCCAATGTGATCATGGCTGATCATCCCCAATCAGTACCCCGTTCCTGCCTTCTCCCCATATCCCCTGACTCCGCTATCTCTAAGAGCCCTATCTAGCTCTCTCTTGAAAGCATCCAGAGAACCGGCCTCCACCGCCCTCTGAGGCAGAGATCACATGCTGATGCTGACTTAAGCTGATTTTTTCACTCACCTTTTTTTCTCTGTCCATCTGCCGAGCTACGAGTACCCACGAATATCTACGAGTACCCATGATTGCTTACAACTATCCTCACGGCCTAGTGGGGTCTGCCCACGAACTAACTACGAGGAAGAAATTGCAATTTCTTTCATCCCGAACATTTTTTTAACTTGTGGACATTTTTCATCGGGCTGGAAAAAGCGTCCCGCCTTACCTGATGCCCCGGGTGCCTACGGCCGGCATAGCGAGCCGCTACGATATATCTACGAACTCCTACGGACTCTCTACGAACTTTCTGCGAGTTTGCATCAAGGGGACAACTGGGGAGAATTCGTGCATTACCCCGTGAAAGTGGGACTAGGCCCTTTAAGCTGGAGTAACTCAGCGGGTCAATTGAGTTACTCCAGCATTTTGTGCATTTCTGCGGTTTCGACCAGCACCTGCAGTTCCCTCCGACACCCTCTGCTCCTCGGTCGACCTCTTGCTCAGTGCAGAGTTCCATGGGGGAAAATGCCCAACAGTTCAGCATGATAGTTACTATTGGGTGGGCAAGTTTGGTTTGGCTATGCTGCTCCCTGGCTGAGCTGAGGTAAATTTATTTGGGGAAAAGTTGAAGTTATTTGGCTGATTCCCCACCAACTCAGGGACTGGATGTGGGTGGGAAGTGCGGTCAGCATCGCCCTCTCCTGTCCAGAATGTGTTACAGCAATTAGATATCATGTCAGGCATTCAGGCAACTGAACAGCAAATTTTAGTTTTGCGACGCAGGTCCCTTCGGCCCACCGAGTCCACACCGACCAGCGATCCCCACACATTAATACTACCCGACACACACTCAGTCTAGTTTATCCTCACGTGTACCGAGGTACAGTGAATAGCTTTTTGTTGCCTGCTAACCAGTCAGCAGAAAGACAATACATGATTACAATCACGAATGAGAGGACACTGAAGCTCTCGGAGAAAACAGGGAGAAAGTAGAAACTCCGTACAGACAGCACCCATGGTCAGGATCGAACCCGGGTCCCTGGAGCTGTGAGGCAGCAACTCTACCGCTGCGCCACCGTGCCGCCCATGCAGATGCTGGTTTGCACTGAAGATAGACGCAAAGAGCTGGAGCAACGCAGCGGGTCAGGCAGCATCACTGGAGAAAAAGAATAGGTGACATTTCGGGTCCCAATAGACAATAGGTGCAGGAGGAGGCCATTCGGCCCTTCGAGCCAGCACCGCCATTCAATGTGATCATGGCTGTTCATCCCCAATCAGTACCCCGTTCCTGCCTTCTCCCCATATCCCCTGACTCCGCTATCTTCAAGAGCCCTATCTAGCTCTCTCTTGAACGTATCCAGAGAACCGGCCTCCACCGCCCTCTGAGGCAGAGAATTCCACAGACTCACAACTCTCTGTGAGAAAAAGTGTTTCCTCTTCTCCGTTCTAAATGGCTTACCCCTTATTCTTAAACTGTGGCCCATGGTTTTGGACTCCCCCAACATCGGGAACATGTTTCCTGCCTCCAGCGTGTCCAACCCCTTAATAATCTTATATGTTTCAATAAGATTGAACCACAGACAATGGTACATTCGGGACTGAAGAAGTAGCAACGTTACATCATTTTGAGATTAAAAAAATCAAGTCTGCAATTTATCCCATCAGATAAAGCATAAAAAGAAGTTTAATTTGACACCTAATTCACTTTCATATCTTCAGTATTAAAAAAGATATGGCCATTTAAATACTCGGAAATTAGCATCTTGTTCCCCATTGCTTTTCCATTGACTTAACACAAAAGCTGTGATCGAGGACAGTCAAAAGCCCATAACTTTCTTAAAAATTAAGAGAACTGAATGAAATTTTCAGTTATTATAAATTGAAGCATTCTGAAACAAATATAAGACATCTTACTTGGATGATCTGAAAGTAAAGCATATAATTAGTTAATTACCTAATTGTAGCGAATTACAAAATTGACCGTTGTGACGGAAATAGTAATAAACACCCAGACTGCCTTGAAAATTCAAAAATGTGATATTCTCAAGATCAGAACTTTAATATTATTGTATTATATGCTGTAAGTCCGTAACAGATAGGTAAATAAGTTACAATTTCTCATCATAGACCAAGTCTTTATGGAGAAGATCAGCTGCTAGCTGGTACATTGGCATATCATAATCAGTAGCATCATCGTACTCCTCAGATTGTAACCAATAAGCAACTCTGTACACCTTGTTTTTCCTCAACTTTTCAATGTTGGCAAGTTTTCGCTCGTCAAACCACACATGACATGCCTTTTCGCCCACTACTTCCCCATTAACAATGCTCTGTAGATCATCACATTTGGAGTAGTCCAAATTCGGATAATCTCTGCGAATGCTGTCTCAATCAGTCTCTTTTGCTGGGCATTTGGATTGACAACTTTGCATTTCTTTTTCAGAGACATCCGTTTAAAATGTAAAGGAAAAAAACATTGAACAGCATTAACAGAAACAAGTTATTATTTGCAGTTTTAGAAAATAGGTAGAAATGATAAAGTTAAACGCTAAAACGAATAGTCAATACCCAACAAAAAATTCATATTCATCAGTTTCATCTAATCAATTAAATTCATCTAAATTACTGGATCTAAACATCTATCCATTTCTTAAGAAAAGGTTTTTTTTTAATAACCGAAGTATCCAAATAACAAACTAATCCCATTCACACAAGAATTCACAATATAACATGATTTTAAATCTCACTCTCATGAATTTATATGCCAAATGAAAACAATTTAATGTTTAATTCCCATAAATTAATCTAGAAACATCTACTCTCAATATAATCAAAATTATTATTTTTTGCACCATACATGTGACGAAAACTGTTGTGGATATTTAGTATAAAAATATTGATTATGGCTAGACAATTACACAAAATATAGACGATTTATGACATGATTGTCCAAAAAGAAAGAGAATTTTAATCATCTTGCGAGTGGGTGTTTCTGGAATGCGATCGATTGGAACGTTGTCGTTGCCATGAATTTTAACCCCATATCGGCAGGCAAAGACATGGCCGAATCGTTTGGAGACTAAATAACATTTTTGCATCATAACATTAGACACTCCAAGAAGCAAGATTATATGTGAAATAAACGACTTACCCTTTGTTTTGTCCTGATATTACGATCCGTCACATTGTAGGCGTTGAGGGTGTTCAAAGTCGCTTTTTACTTTAATCCAACTATTAAGTTGTCCAGCGATTTAAAAAAAAACGGGAACTGATATCCGATCAATTTTAAACTAGCAGCCCGAGGAAATCCATCTCCGACAAGCGATACAAACCTGCATTTTAATCCCCCCCCCCCCCCCCAAGGCGCTGGAGTCACGCACACGGCCAGTGGCAGAACTGCAGAGCCGCTGAAAGTAGGTTTTGTAACATTGCTAGAAGAAGGGTCTCGACCTGAAACATCACCCATTCCTTCTCTCCAGAGATGCTGCCTGTCCCACTGAGTTACTCCAGCATTTTGTGTCTATCTTCGGTTGAAACCAGCATCTGCAGTTCCTTCTTACACAATGGTCCATTGCTGGCTGTGGTGGAGGTGAGGACGTGTTATGCAGACAATGAAACTACCACAGCGACTAGGGTGGGGGAGGGGGCAGAGAGAGAGGGGATGCAAGAGCCACTTGAAGGTAGAGTCGGGTTGTAAACTGCCCAAACGAACTATGAGGTGCTGTTCTTCCATGTTGCATCTGGGCTCACTCTGACCCTTCCTACGCTGTGTGTTTCTAATGTCAATATTCTACATTCATCTCATTCAGTTACTCCTAATGCAATTCATAGACCAGAGAGTTAAGGCTTGTGTAGATTTGAGATGTAAATTTTGGCCATCTTGAATGAGAAAGTAGGTGCAGATTAGCAAGATTGCAGAAAAGTGAAAAATCAGTCGATAAATGACGGCGGCACGGTGGCGCAGCGGCAGAGTTGCTGCCTCACAGCGCCAGAGACAAGGGTTCGATCCTGACTCAGAGTTTCTACGTTCTCCCTGGGTGCTCCGGTTTCTTCCCACACTCCAAAGACGTACAGGTTTTGAGGGTTAATTGGCTTCAGTAAAATGAGTGTGTAGGATAGTGTTAGAGTACGGGGTGATCGCTGGTCGGCGCGGACTCGATGGGTCAAAGGGCCTGTTTCCGCGTTGTATCTCTAAACTAAACTAAACTACAAATAGTTTGTCTCAATAGACAATAGACAATAGATGCAGGAGTAGGCCATTCGGCCCTTCGAGCCAGCACCGCCATTCAATGTGATCACGGCTGATTATCCCCAATCAGGACCCCGTTCCTGCCTTCTCCCCATATCCCCTGACTCCACTATCTTTAGGAGCCCTATCTAGCTCTCTCTTGAAAGTATCCAGTGAACCGGCCTCCACCGCCCTCTGAGGCAGAGAATTCCACAGACTCACCACCCCCTGTGTTGAAAAAGTGTTTCCTCGTCTCCGTTCTAAATGGCTTACCCCTTATTCTTAAACTGTGGCCCCTGGTTCTGGACTCCCCCAAAGTATGGAGCATGTTTCCTGCCTCTAGCGTGTCCAAACCTTTAATAATCATATATGTTTCAATAGGATCCCCTCTCATCCTGCTAAATTCAAGCCCATCCGCTCCATTCTCTCAGCACATGACAGTCCTGCCATCCCGGGAATGAACCTCGTAAACAGGATGCAGGGGGACATTGGTCACCTGGAACGTGGGAAGAGGGAATTTAAACCAAACAGTTGTTAGTTTGAGAAGATTAGGACTTTATTCCTTGGAGCACAGGAGGATGAGGGGGTGATCTGAAAGAGGTGCGTAGAATCACGAGGGGAATAGATCAGGTGAATGCACAGAGTCTGTTACCCATGTTGGGAGCATCAAGAAACAGAGGTGGTAGGTTTAAGGTGAAGGGGTGAAGGGGGAACAATTTAATAGGAGCCTGAGGGGCAACATTTTCACTCAGAGGGTGGTGGGTGTGTGTTTTGAGTCGCCAGAGGAGGTAGTTGAGGCAGGTACTATAACAGTATTTTAAAACACATTTGGACAGGTACATGGATAGGAAGGTGGTGGCTCGTTGGCGCAGCGGTAGAGTTGCTGCCTCACAGCGCCGGAGACCCAGGTTCAATCCCGACTACGGGGTGCTGTCTGTACAGAGTTTGTACGTTCTCCCCGTGACCTGCGTGGGTTTTCTCCGAGATCGTCGGTTTCCTCCCACGCTCCAAAGACGTACAGGTTTGTAGGTTAATTGGCTTTGGTAAAAATTATAAATTGTCCCTCATGTGTGTAGGATATTGCTAGTGCACAGCGCGGACTCGATGGGCTGAAGGGCCCCTGTTCCCACCGTATCTGAATGTTTCATTAAAAGTCTAAATGGGTTTAGAGGGATTGATGCCAAGTGCAGGCAAATGGGATGATCTTAGATATGGGTCGGCATGGACGAGTTGGGCCGAAGGGCCTGTCTCCGTGCTGCATGACAGGAGGCTGTGGAGGCCAAGTCAATGGGTATTTTATGGCAGAGATAGATAGATTTGTGATCAGTACGGGTATCAGGGGTAATGGGAGAAGGCAGGAGAATGGGGTTGAGAGGGAGAGATAGATCAGCCATGATTGAATGGCGGGGTAGACTTGACGGGCTGAATGGCCTGATTCTACTCCTATAACCTATGAACTGCTGACTCTTCCACGTTTCTACGACTCTCTGAACCCTGGGGTCGGAGTTGAGGGGTTAAGCGAGGCTTGAATCTTGGATTTGGACGGGGGGAGCAAGTAGGAATTTAGGATATGAGACCAATGCAGGATTTGGGCTCCAAAAAGCCCTCTGCGATGTGCCAATTATTACAGAAGAATAATTGTCCCAAGACATTTGTAAAACAAAAACAAATGTATATATTTTTCAGAATACAATGGAGTGCAAGCCAGCACTGTTGGAAACTGGAACACCATGTCCTTGCTTCTCCCAATTCATTGAGTCAACACACACTCATCTCCCTGGGACCTTGGACAAGCAGGGTCTGTGGAAGAGGAGATGGAAGGTGCTGAGGGGTCGGATGGTTGGTGTGGAGTGTGGGACTGTGTAGGGGACACCCCGCTGTATCCACCCCCATAAACTACAGACGTGGCCCCTGCCCCTTTTCCCCCTCCCCCCCCCCCCCCCCCCCCCTCGCCTCCACCCAAGGACATATAACATTCGTGAGGTGTTTAAGAAGGAACTGCAGATGCTGGAAAATGGAAGGTAGACAAAAGTGCTGGCGAAACTCAGCGGGTGCGGCAGCATCTATGGAGCGAAGGAAATAGGCAACGTTTCGGCCCGAAATGTGGCCTATTTCCTTCACTCCCGCTGTTTCTCCAGCGCTTTTATCTACCTAAAACTCGTGAGGGATTGGTCAGGCTAGATGCAGGAAAAATGATCCCGATGTCGGGGCAGTCCAGAACAAGGGGCCACACAGTTTAAGAATTAGGGGACGGCCATTTAGGACAGAGATGAGGAAAAACTTTTTCACCCAGAGAGTTGTGAATCTGTGGAATTCTCTGCCACAGAAGGCAGTGGAGGCCAATTCACTGGATGTTTTCAAGAGAAAGTTAGATAGAACTCTTAGGGCTAACGGAATCAAGGGATTATGGGGAGAAAGCAGGAACGGGGCACTGATTTTGAATGATCAGCCATGATCATATTGAATGCTGGTGCTGGCTCGAAGGCCTGCTCCCGCACCTATTTTCTATGTTTCTATGTCAATCCCAGCAGTCCTTCCAGGTGAGACAGAGACTCACGTGCACCTCCTCTACCCTTTGGTCTTTATTGACGATTTATTTATCCGCGCCGACCTGTGATCATCCCGTACACTAGAACTATCCTCCACACACTAGGGACAACTTACAATTTTTTTACAGTAGACAATCAACCTACCAACCTAAGATCGACACAAAACGCTGGAGTAACTCAGCGGGACGGGCAGCATCTCAGGAGAAGAAGGAATGGGTGATGTTTTGGGTCGAGACCTTTCTTCAGACTGAGAGTCAGGGGAGAGGGAAACGAGACGTATAGACGGCGAGGTAGTGGGATTTAGAACAAATGAAGGAAAGATGTGTAAAAAAAATAACAATGATAAAGGAAACAGGCCATTGTTCACAGTGAATGGCGGTGCAGGCTCGAAGTGCCGAGTGGCCTACTCCTGCACCTATTGTCTATTGTTAGCTGTTAGCTAGCGACCTCTACATCATACAGTCATGCAGTGTGGAAACAGGCCCTTCGGCCCAACTTGCCCACACCAACATGTCTAATCTACACTGGTCCCACCTGCCTGTATTTGGCCCATATCCCTCCAAACATGTCCTGTCCATGTACCTGTCTTGGCTGTCCCACTTGGGTGACCTAATTGGCAAGTTTAGAAGAGTTTGAAAAAATGACATGTAGAAGACCTCCTTCGACCTCCTTCGACTATGTTGAAGACTAGCTACGACTAGCTACGACTAACTTCAGGAAAATTGGACACCGAATAGTGGAGAGTGAAGACAGCCTCCTTCGATCTCCTTCGACCTCCCTTCGACTATGATGAAGACTATCTACGACTACCTTTGACTACCTTTGGTCGCCCAATTATAGGAAGGATGTCAACAAAATAGAGAGGGTACAGAGGAGATTTACAAGAATGTTGCCTGGGTTTCAACAGCTAAGTTACAGAGATAGGTTGAATAAGTTAGGTCTTTATCCTCTGGAGCGCAGAAGGTTAAGGGGGGACTTGATAGAGGTCTTTAAAATGATGAGAGGGATAGACAGAGTTGATGTGGACAAGCTTTTCCCTTTGAGAGTAGGGAAGATTCAAACAAGAGGGCATGACTTTAGAATTAAGGGACAGAGGTTTAGGGGTAACATGAGGGGGAACTTCTTTACTCAAGAGAGTGGTGGCTGTGTGGAATGAGCTTCCAGTGGAAGTGGTGGAGGCAGGATCGTTGGCATCATTTAAAAATAAATTGGATAGGCATATGGATGAGAAGGGTATGGAGGGTTATGGTATGAGTGCAGGCAGGTGGGACTAAGGGAAAGAAGTTGTTCGGCACGGACTTGAAGGGCCGAGATGGCCTGTTTCCGTGCTGTAATTGTTATATGGTTATATGGTTATACCTTCGACTACCCTCAATTACCTACGACCAACATGCCAACCTACAACGACCTACCACGACTAAACCAACGAGTAAAAATAGTATCGGTTTTTTCCATGGCGAACTTTTTTTTACGCGACCTAGCTGAGGCCTCGAGTACGCGGAGACCACTCTCGAGCGTGAAGGAGAGTTACAAAGACCTCCTACGACCTCGCGAGTATGAGTCGAGGGCAAAATCGGCAGAACTTGCAGATTAGGACGCCCAAGTGGGACAGCCCCTTAATTGTTTCTTAAACGTTGTGATAGTCCCAGTCTCAACTACCTCCTCCGGCAGCTCGTTCCATGCACCCACCACCCTTTGTGTTCTCCAGTAACGTTACTTAACCTGCTGAGTTCCTCCAGCACTGTGTCTTTTTTATTTTGTAAAACCAACATCTGCATTTCCTTGTTTCTATACGGTGAAGAGCTTGTGTTGGGAAAGTAAATGTCCATGACGAAGTGAAGTGCACACAAAGGTTTTGACTCTGACCGCATTGGTGTAAGTTAATTCCACACAGCTCGCACATAGGCTGGTGGGCGTATGGAATGAGCTGCCGGAGGAGGCAGTTGAGGCAGGGACTTTCGCAAAGCTTAAGAAACAGTTATAAAGAGGGAACTGCAGAAGCTGGAGAATCGAGGGTACACAAAAAGCTGGAGAAACTCAGCGGGTGCAGCAGCATCTAAGGAGCGAAGGAGATAGGCGACGTTTCGGGTCGAGACCCTTCTTCAGACTGGTCAGGGATCAGGGAAACGAGAGATATAGACGGTGATGTGGAGAGATAAAGAACAATGAATGAAAGATATGCAAAAAAGTATCGATGATAAAGGAAACAGGCCATTGTAAGCTGTTTGTAGTGTGAAAATGAGAAGCTAGTGCGACTTGGGTGGGGGAGAGATAGAGAGAGAAGGAATGCCAGGGCCCGAGGGCTGAGGGAGAGGTGGGAAGGGGAGGAGACAGCCAGGGTTAACAGAATTGAGAAAATTCAATGTTCAAGCCCAGAGGATGCAGACTCCCCAAGCGGAATATGAGGTGCTGTTCCTCCAACTTGCGGTGTTGCTCACTCTGGCCGTGGAGGAGGCCCAGGACCGAGAGGTCGGATACGGAATGGGAGGGGGAGTTGAAGTGCTGAGCCACCGGGAGGTCGGGTTGGTTATTGCGGACCGAGCGTTTTTAGTTTAGTTTAGTTTAAAGATACAGACTGGAAACAGGCCCTACGGCCCACCGGGTCCGCGCCGACCAGCGATCCCCACACACTAACACCATCCCACGCACACTGGGCACAATTTTACACTTATACCAAGACAATTAACCTACAAACCTGCAGACCTGTCCTTTGGAGTGTGTGGGGAAAACCTGTGCACCCGGAGAAACCCCACGTGGTCACAGGGAGAACGTACAAACTCCGCACAGACACCACCCATAGTCGGGATCGAACTCGGGTCTCTGGCGCTGTGAGGCAGCGATTCTACCACTGCGCCACCGTGCCGCCCGGTGTCGTGTAGATGGGACATGTTGGCCGGTGCGGGCAAGTTGGGCCGAAGGGCCAGTTTCCAAACTGTGTGACTATAACAAAGCATGATAAGAGCTTGATTTTCATCATCAAGAGCTCTTGAAGATAGCGGAGTCAGGGGACATGGGGAGAAGGCAGGAACGGGGTACTGATTGTAGGTATGTTACAAAACTTACCTTGAGCAGCGCTGTGGTTCTGCCGTTCCCCGTGTGCGTGACTTTGGCGCCTTTCAGAGGGGGGCGGGCTTAAAGTGCCGTTTTTCTGCAGACTGGGAAAATCGATCCATGTCGGGCGATTTCGTTGCGGAAGAAAAATCGCTCCAACATTTCATTCATGAAGGTATTTTTAAATTACGCTAGATTATTTATTAACTAGAGTAATTTTAAAAATCACCTTCAAAAGCCGTGAGCGCCGACAACGGGAAGGATTTTGCGTAGGGGAGAAAAAAAGGTACACAGTTTATTTTTATATTAAAAGTTGTTTTTTATGGAGGCTTTAATCATATTTTCATGTTGCGAAATGGGGTCCAAAAAAAATGTATGAACCAACAGTATTTTTCCTCCCAACCTCACCGCAAACTGCAACGTTCCAATCCACCGCATTCCACTAAAACCCACTCGCTAGTTGATTTAAATGGCCATTAATTTACAGGCATTAAACACTAAATTCCTTCCATTTGGCCCAGAAATTCATGAAAATGAGATTTTAAAATTATGTTATATTGTGGATTATTGTGTGAATGTTATTTGGACACTTAGGCAATTTAAAAAAAAGTTTATCTTTTCTTAAGAAATGGATAGATGTTTAGATCTACTCATTGAATTTTGTAGTTAGCTACAATTAGATAACTAACTAATGATATGCTTTAATTTCAGGTCATCCAAGTAAGATTGTTTCATATTTGTTTCAGAATGCTTCAATCTATAATAACTGAAAATTTCATTGAGTTCTCTTAATTTTTAAGAAAGTTATGAGCTTTTAACAGTTCTAGATCACAGCTTTTGAGTTAAGTCAATTGAAAGGCAATGGGGAACAAGATGCTAATTTCCAAGTATGATAATGGTCATAACTTTCTTAATACTGAAGATATGAAAGTGAATTAGGTGTCAAATTAAACTTCTTTTTATGCTTTATCTGATGGGATAAATTGCAGACTTGATTTTTAAAATCTCAAAATTTTGTAACATTGCTACTGATTGTGGATGATCAGCCACGATCACATTGAATGGCGGTGCTGGCTCAAAGGGCCGAATGGCCTACTCCTGCATCTATTGTCTATTGTCTATTGTCTATAGTCTCTCTAAGGCAGTGATAGCTAAACCTGCCTTGATATTTTATTTTGGCTCCGGGCCTTTTCCAACTGTTTGTGTCAGATTCTGTCGTCACTGATCCGAGCGGCGAGTGAAACCGCGGAGGGGATGATGATCGGATCTTTCGTGGTGCATTCCGCAACGCTTCGTCTAACCCTTTCCAAAACAATCACTCCACAGCTGTCAAACCCGTGGAAGGGAAATGATTTCCACAGCGCTAGAACAACCTGTACCTGTCGGATTACAACTGTCTGAACACATAGGCTAGGTCCATTTCCCCTCTTTTGTTTTGTATCCAAAAATAATTTATTTAAATTCCAACACGATACAAAAAACCAAAAAAACCGAGATAATAGACAACAGACAATAGGTGCAGGAGGAGGCCATTCGGCCCTTCGAACCAGCACTGCCATTCAATGTGATCATGGCTGATCATCCCCAATCAGTACCCCGTTCCTGCCTTCTCCCCATATCCCCTGACTCCGCTACCTTCAAGAGCTCTTGATGATGAAAATCAAGCTCATCACGCTTCGTTATAGAGTTACACAGTTTGGAAACTGGCCCTTCGGCCCAAAGTATCCAGGGAACCGGCCTCCACCGCCCTCTGAGGCAGAGAATTCCACAGACTCACAACTCTCTGTCAGAAAAAGTGTTTCCTCGTCTCCGTTCTAACTGGCTTACTCCTTATTCTTAAACTGTGGCCCCTGCTTCTGGACTCGCCCAACATCGGGAACATGTTTCCTGCCTCTAGCGTGTCCAATCCCTTAACAATCTGATATGTTTCAATGAGACCGTGGTGACATGCCCACCACCATGTTACAAAATCATTAAACAACCATTTTACAAATATTCTAATAACTACTGTACAACCCCGGTAAAGGGGCGAGCATCTGGCATGGGCAGAGCCCTCTTCTGCCAAGGCCGTGACTCGAGGATGGGCAGCTTGACCGGGCCTAGGAGCAATCCAATCAAGGACATCCTTGGCCTTGCCCCACTCCCTAGATCCCGTCACCAGTCCTTCGGTCGCTGAGGGCAGAGCCACTCCTCCCCTTGTGGACTCTAGGAGGAGATGCGGTGCCCCTTGCCCTCTGGACCCTGGCCTCGCTCGACTGGTCCCATCAAATTTCCCTCCTTGGCAAGAAGATGAATATTTACGGTGCACTTAACCTTTGAATACCTGCAGATCCTTTCAACTGAGATAGACTTCAGTTTGGCATTATTAGTTTAGTTTAGTATCAGGATAGAGTGCAGAAACAGGCCCTTCGGCCCACCAGTCTGTGCTGACCAGCGACCCCCCCGTACACTAACAGCACTTTATAACAATGCCAAACTACAAATCTGTACATCTTTGAGGTAGAATATGAGGAGAAACATGGAAAATAGGTGCAGGGGTAGGCCATTCGGCCCTTCGTGCCAGCACCGCTATTCAATATGAATCATGGCTGATCATCCCCAATCAGTACCCCGTTCCTGCTTTTTCCCCATATCCCTTGATTCCTTTAGCCCAAGAGCTAAATCTAACTCTCTCTTGGAAACATCTGGCAAATTGGCCTCCACTGCCTTCTGTGGCAGAGAATCCCACAGATTCACAACTCTCTGGGTGAAAACGCTTTTCCTCATCTCAGTCCTAAATAGCCGACCCCTTATTCTTAAACTGTGTCACCCCTAGTTCTGGACTCCCCCAACATCGGGAACATTTTTCCTGCATCTAGTCTGTCCATTCCCTCACGAATGTTATATGTCCTTGGGTGGAGGCGAGGGGGGGGGGGGGGGGGGGGAGGGGGAAAAGGGGCAGGGGCCACGTCTGTAGTTTATGGGGGTGGATATAGTGGGGTGTCCCCTACACAGTCCCACACTCCACACCAACCATCCGACCCCTCAGCACCTTCCATCTCCTCTTCCACAGACCCTGCTTGTCCAAGGTCCCAGGGAGATGAGTGTGTGTTGACTCAATGAATTGGGAGAAGCAAGGACATGGTGTTCCAGTTTCCAACAGTGCTGGCTTGCACTCCACTGTATTCTGAAAAATATATACATTTGTTTTTGTTTTACAAATGTCTTGGGACAATTATTCTTCTGTAATAATTGGCACATCGCAGAGGGCTTTTTGGAGCCCAAATCCTGCATTGGTCTCATATCCTAAATTCCTACTTGCTCCCCCCGTCCAAATCCAAGATTCAAGCCTCGCTTAACCCCTCAACTCCGACCCCAGGGTTCAGAGAGTCATAGAAACGTGGAAGAGTCAGCAGTTCATAGGTTAACCATATAACCATATAACAATTACAGCACGGAAACAGGCCCTCTCGGCCCTTCCAGTCCCTGCCGAACATTTATTTTCCCCTAGTCCCATCTACCTGCACTCAGACCATACCCCTCCATTCCCTTCCCGTCCATATACCTATCCACTTTACTTTTAAATGTTAAAATCGATCCTGCCTCCACCACATCTGCTGGAAGATCATTCCACACAGCCACCACTCTCTGAGTAAAGAAGTTCCCCATCATCTTACCCCTAAACTTCTGTCCCTTAATTCTCATGTCATGCCCTCTTGTTTGAATCTTCCCTACCCTCAATAGGAAAAGCTTATCCACGTCAACTCTGTCTATCCCTTTCATCATTTTAAAGACCTCAATCAAGTCCCCTCTTAACCTTCTGCGCTCCAAAGAATAAAGACCTAACTTGATCAACCTTTCTCTGTAACTTAGTTGCTGGAACCCAGGCAACATTCTAGTAAACCTCCTCTGTACTCTCTCTATTTTGTTATAGGAGTAGAATCAGGCCATTCGGCAAGTCAAGTCTACTCCGCCATTCAATCATGGCTGATCGATCTCTCCCTCTCAACCCCATTCTCCTGCCTTCTCCCCATAACCCCTGACCCCCGTACTGATCAAGAATCTATCTATCTCTGCCTGAAAAATATCCATTGACTTGGTCTCCACAGACGTCTGTCACGCAGCACGGAGACAGGCCCTTCGGCCCTTCTTGGTCATGTCGACCAACCTGGGGAACATTTTTCCTGCATCTAGCCTGTCCAATCCTTTCAGAATTTTACAGGTTTCTGTAAGATCCCCTCTCACCCTTTTAAATTATAGTCCAGTCGACCCATTCTTTCATCATATGTCAGTCCCGCCAGCCCGGGAATTAACCTGGTGAACCAACGCTGCACTCCCTCAGTAGCAAGAATGTCCTTCCTCAAATTAGGAGACCAAAACTGTACACAAGACTCCAGGTGTGGTCTCACCAGGGCCCTGTACAACTGCAGTAGGACCTCCTTGCTCCTAAACTCAAATCCTCGCACAATGAAGGCCAACATGCCATTTGATTTAGCATGCCTTTGAATAGGGTGGTAAAGAAAGCTTTTGGTGTGCTGGCCTTTATAAATCAGAGCATTGAATATAGGAGTAGGGAAGTAATGTTAAAATTGTACAAGGCATTGGTAAGACCAATTCTGGAGTATGGTGTACAATTTTGGTCGCCTAATTATAGGAAGGATGTCAACAAAATAGAGAGAGTACAGAGGAGATTTACTAGAATGTTGCTTGGGTTCCAGCAACTAAGTTACAGAGAAAGGTTGAACAAGTTAGGTCTTTATTCTTTGGAGCGCAGAAGGTTAAGGGGGGACTTGATTGAGGTCTTTAAAATGATGAAAGGGATAGACAGAGTTGACGTGGATAAGCTTTTCCCCTTGAGGGTAGGGAAGATTCAAACAAGAGGGCATAACATGAGTATGAAGGGACAGAAGTTTAGGGGTAACATGAGGGGGAACTTCTTTACTCAGAGAGTGGTGGCTGTGTGGAATGATCTTCCTGCAGAAGTGGTGCAGGCAGGATCGATTTTAACATTTAAAAGTAAAGTGGATAGGTATATGGACGGGAAGGGAATGGAGGGGTATGGTCTGAGTGCAGGTAGATGGGACTAGGGAAAATAAAAGGTCGGCACGGACTGGAAGGGCCGAGAAGGCCTGTTTCCGTGCTGTAATTGTTATTTGGTTATATGTTTATATGGTTATATGATTTCATCACCGCCTGCTGTACCTGCATGCTGACTTTCAGTGACTGATATACAATGAGTGTAGGAGGAAACCGGAGATCTCGGAGAAAACCCAACGCAGGTCACGGGGAGAACGTACAAACTCCGCACAGACAGAACCCGTAGTCAGGATTTAACCCGGGTCTCTGTCTACTCAATCTAAAGAAATTCTTCCTCATCTTCTTCTTAAAGGAACATCCTTTAATTCTGAGGCTGTGGCCTCTGATCCTAGACTCTCCCACCAGTGGAAACATCCTCTCCACATCCACTCTATCCAGGCCTTTCACTATTCTGTATTTTTCAATGTGCTCCCCACACCCCCCCCATCCTTCTAAACTCCACCAAGTACAGGCCCAGTGCTGTCAAACGCTCATCATACGTTAACCCAATCATCTATGGGATCTCCCCGATAAGGTCGATCGTAGTTCAGGACTGCTCTCTGGTTGTGGTAGGATGATGGTTCATGGTACACCAGTCATTGAAAGTAGGCAGCAGGCAGTGAAGAAAGCGAATGGTATGTTAGCATTCATAGCAAAAGGATTTGAGTATAGGAACAGGGAGGTTCTACTGAAGTTGTACAGGATCTTGGTAAGACCACACCTGGAGTATTGCGTACAGTTTTGGTCTCCAAATCTGAGGAAAGACATTCTTGCCATAGAGGGGGCACAGAGAAGGTTCACCAGACTGATTCCTGGGATTTCAGGACTTTCATATGAAGAAAGACTGGATAGACTCGGCTTGTACTCGCTAGAATTTAGAAGACTGAGGGGGGATCTTATAGAAACTTACAAAATTCTTAAGGGGTTGGACAGGCTAGATGCAGGAAGATTGTTCCCGATGTTGGGGAGGTCCAGGACAAGGGGTCACAGTCTAAGGATAAGGGGGAATTCCTTGAGGATCGAGATGAGGAAAACATTTTTCACACAGAAAGTGGTGAGTCTCTGGAATTCTCTGCACAGGAGGTAGTTGAGGCCAGTTCATTGGCTACATTTAAGAGGGGGTTAGATGTGGCCCTTGTGGCTAAAGGGATCAGGGGGTATGGAGAGAAGGCAGGTACAGGATACTGAGTTGGATGATCAGCCATGATCACATTGAATGGCGGTGCAGGCTCGAAGGGCCGAATGGCTACTCCTGCACCTATTTTCTATGTTTCTATGTTTCTATGGTTCAGTTGTCTGATAACAGCCGGGAAGAAACTGCCCCTGAATCTGGAGGTGAGCGTTTTCACACTTCTGTACCTTTTGCCCGATGGGAGAGAGGAGAAGAGGGAGTGGCCAGGATGCGACTGGTCCTTGATGATGCTGCTGGCCTTGCCGAGGCAGCGTGAGGTGTGAATGGGTGTCAATGGGTTTAAACAATACATCATTGCTTAAGTTCCAAACACATTAATTCACATTCCCATTCCCACACTGACCTTTCTGTCCTGGGTCAAATGCAAATTGGAGGAACAGCATCTCACATTTCGCTTGAGCAGCTTACACCCCAGCGGTATCAATATTGATTTCTTGTACTTCAAGTAACCCCTGCACCCCCCTCTGTCTCCATCCCTCCCCACCTAAGTCCTACCAGCTTCAAAGTAGTCCCTTGTCAATTCTTCCCTTCCCTCCCGTTCCACCCCTTCCCCGGGCACTTTCCCTTGCAACCGCAAGAGATGTTACACTTGTCCCTTCACCTCCCCCATCCACTCCTTTCAGGGACCCAAGCAGTCCTTCCAAGTCCGACAGAGGTTCACCTGCACCTCCTCCAACCTCGTCTACTGCATCCGCTGCTCCAGATGCCAGCTGATCTACATCGGTGAGACCAAGCGGAGGCTGGGCGATCGTTTCGCCGAACACCTCCGCTCGGTCCGCAATAACCAACCCGACCTCCCGGTGGTTCAGCACTTCAACTCCCCCTCCCATTCCGTATCCGACCTCTCGGTCCTGGGCCTCCTCCACGGCCAGAGTGGGCAACACCGCAAGTTGGAGGAACAGCACCTCATATTCAGCTTGGGGAGTCTGCATCCTCTGGGCTTAAACATTGAATTTTCTCAATTCTGTTAACCCAGGCTGCCTCCTGCCCTTCCCACCTCTCCCTCAGCCCTCGGGCCCTGGCATTCCCTCTCTCTCTATCTCTCCCCCACCCAAGTCGCACTAGCTTCTCATTTTCACACCACAAACAGCTTACAATGGCCTGTTTCCTTTATCATCAATACTTTTTTGCATATCTTTCATTCATTGTTCTTTATCTCTCCACATCACCGTCTATATCTCTCGTTTCCCTGATCCCTGACCAGTCTGAAGAAGGGTCTCGACCCGAAACGTCGCCTATCCCCTTCGCTCCTTAGATGCTGCTGCACCCGCTGAGTTTCTCCAGCTTTTTGTGTAACCCTCAAAGTGGTCGTGTTGTGTCTCATTGTCTGTAACTCGTTTTCACCTAGCCCACAGCTAACAATGGCCTGTTCCCTTTGTCATCGTTACTGTTTTTGCATATCATTTCATTCATTTGTTCCCTATCTCTCTACATCACCGTCTATATCTCTCGTTTCATTCTATCTCCCCTGACTCTCAGTCTGAAGAAGGGTCTCGACCCGAAACGTCACCCATTCCTTTTCTCCACACATGCCGTCTGACCCGTTGAGTTACTCCAGCTTTCTGTGCCTATCTTCGCTTTAAACCAGCATCTGCAGTTCCTTGCGACACTTCTGAAGCTCCCTTGTTGATCATTTCAAATGCTGTGTTATGATAGTTCAACACTTCTTTTGCATCAAAAGAAATGGAAGTCATTATGGACTTTAACATGCCGGAGAGATCAAAGGAGGACTACTGTGCCTAAGCACTATGATCCGTGAATTTGTGTAAGTACTTGAGTAAATGTCCTTCACCTAGCATAAGACATGCTTTTGAAATTGTGTTAATATCCTCGTTTTCATGCTGAGACAAGCATATAAGCATTTGTGGTGACATTTACTGCAAGAGTCTTTTGAATAGGTGTAAGCACCTCTCAGGATATGGATTGTGTGGAGGCGGATAACAGCTGTTGCTCAGAAGATCTGTGATCAGTCTCAAGAAGAGTCCCAGCACGATAATGTCATCTACCCTTCCCCCCCTCCGCAGATACTGCCTGAGAGCATCGTACAGCGTGGAAACAGGCCCTTCGGCCCATCTCGCCTACACCGACCTTCTGTACTAGTCCCGCCTGCCTGCGTTTGGCCCTTATCCCTCTGAGCCAGTCCTATCCATGTACCTGTCCAAATGTTTCTTAAACTTTGCAATACTACCTGCCTCAACCACCTCCTCCGGCAGCTCGTTCCACACACCCCCACCTATTCCCTATTAAACATTTCCCCCTCACCTTAAACCTATGCCCTAAGGTTCTCGTTCCTCTACTCTGGGCAAGAGACTCCCCGATCTATTCCTCTCATGATTTTGTACTGCTGAATTCCTCCAGCACTCCATTTTCTGGTGTTAAGTGGGGCCTAGTGTTTTTATACACAAAACAAGAGTCATAGAGTTACTGCAAAATGGAAACAAGCCATCCATGCCAACATGGTGTGTACGGGAACTTGTCACACCTGTCCGTAGTTGGCCCATTTCCCTCAAAACCTTTCCTATCTATTTACCCGTCTAAATAGCTCCTAAACTTTGCAATTGTACCTGTCTCTAGTTTAGTTTACTTTAGAAATACGGCAGAGAAACAGGCCCTTCGGCCCACCGAGTCCGCACTGACCAGCGATCCCAGCACACTAACACTATCCTACACACACTAGGGACATTTTACTTTTATATCGAAGCCAATTAACCTACAAACCTGAACGTCTTTGGAGTGTGGGATGAAACCGAAGATCTCGGAGAAAACCCACACAGGTCACAGGGGGAACGTACGAATTCTAAGCTGAAATATTATTAACCATATAACCATATAACAATTACAGCACGGAAACAGGCCTTCTCGGCCCTTCCAGTCCGTGCCGACCATTTATTTTCCCCTAGTCCCATCTACCTGCACTCAGACCATACCCCTCCATTCCCTTCCCGTCCATATACCTATCCACTTTACTTTTAGATGGGAAGGAATAGGTGACATTTTGGGTCTTGAAGAATGGTCTCGACCCGAAATGTCACCTATTACCTTCCCTCCGTAGATGCTGCCTCACCCGCTGAGTTTCTCCAGCATTTTTGTCTACCTTCGATTTTTCCAGCATCTGCAGTTCTTTCTTAAAGAATTATTCACCTGGCACATCACTCCATACACACACGTTTAAATCGTAAAATTTTAAACATGTACATTTTTTCATTGCATACATGTAAAAAAGAAATCCTCTCAGCCCCCCCTTCAGCCCAACTTGCCCACGCCAGCCAACATGTCCCATCTACAGGGTACACAAAAGGCTGGAGAAACTCAGCGGGTGCAGCAGCATCTAAGGAGCGAAGGAGATGGGCGACGTTTCGGGTCAAGACCCTTCTTCAGACTAGATGTCCCACCTGCCTGTGCTTGGCCCATATCACCAAAACCTATCCTATCCATGTACCTGTCCAAGTGGCTTTTAAACATAGGGATAGTCCCAGCCTCAACTACCTCTTCCAGCAGCTCGTTCCATTCACCCATCATCCTTTAAAAAAGCTGCCCCTCGGCTATTTATCATATTTTCACACAAGGGGCGGTGGGTGCGTGGAACGAGCTGCCGGTGGAGGAAGTTGAGGCAGGTACTAACGCAACATTTACGAAACATTTAGACAGGTGCATGGATAGGACCGGTTTGGAGGGATATGGGACAAATGTAGGCAGGTGGGATTAGCGTAGATGGGACATGTTGGCCGGTGTGGGTAAGTCTGGCCGAAGGGCCTGTTTCCAAGCTGTAAGGCTCCACGACTGAAACTTTCCCCCCCTCACCTTAAACCTATGTCGACTGATTCCTGAATTCCCGATCCTGGGTAAAAGACTGTGTGCATTTACTCTAACTATGGGGTAGGGGTAATTCAAACAGTGGGGTCTAGGAAAGAGCGTTGACGGATTTGCGGCCCTGTTTCCACCAATCTTTCCACCACCACGCACAAGAAGCGACAAGACAGACACCATTGAGTTCAGCTCTGGCTGAACATCTCGTGTGTGGACTCGATGAGAAGAAGAGAAATTCAAACAGAACACCCACTCATAGCAGGACCATTCAGAAGCCTGACGACAGAGGGGATGAAGCTGTTCCTGAGTCTGGCGGTGCGCGCTTTCACGCTTCTGTACCTTCTGCTGGTACGGGGAGCGGGGAGAAGAAGGAATGACTGGGGTGGGTCAAGTCTTTGATTGTGTTGGCTGCTTTTGCAAGGCAGAGTGAAGTGTAGATGGAGTCAATGGTGGGGAGTCTGGTCTGTGCTGCCTGCGGTGCCAAAATTAAGTCTTGCATTGCCAAAGGTGACACAACCCAAGCGAAACGAAGGCAGGGACTTGCATGCCTGTCGCCCCATTAGTCTTACCAAGTTCAACGCAAGCTGTCAACACCACCCATGCAGGAATGTGAACAACTATTTCTGATTTACCTCTGCCCTGTATCAAATCTAGTGCCGCACAGGAGCTTTCTCTCCAGATTTCGGAATCTATCTTGTAGGAGAAAAATGGAAAGGCCAGGCAGAGTTGGTGTTTGAAGTTATGGGCGATTTATTAAACCGGCGCGCACCAGAACGCCAGCCGAAGCTGACCGGTCAAGTGTGACTTTGGTACATTTTTTATATTCACAGATGACAAGCTTACTCAAAAACTTGATTAACAGTAAATCGAGGTATTAATCACAGAAACTTGATTAACAGTAAATCGAGGTATTAATCACAGAAACTTGATTAACAGTAAATAGTAAGATTAAATGAGAACTTACCAGTTTGAAGTTTGATCTTTATTTTATGAGGAGTTACGATGAGGGATTACGTGAAGACCCCGCCAGCACGCATGCGCGACATTCTTCAAAGCAGTGGTGTGAAATCACAGATAGCAACGTAGACTAATATAGTAAGATAAGAGGGAACTTCCATACCAGTTGAACTTTATAATAGAGGGTTCTGGGAGCGGAGGGCACGTAATCCCTCATCGTAACTCCTCATAAAATAAAGATCAAACTTCAAACTGGTAAGTTCTCATTTAATCTTACTATTTTACTTCGGAGTCACGTGAGTGACTACGTGAAGATTTCAAAGCTCTGTGATTTCATGCCCTGGAACGAGTCCATGCTCACACACTGCCATGGTAGTGATGGAGGATGAACGTATTTCAGACATGATACTGTGCTGAAAAACAAAGAAGGTATTTATTCATACCTAAAATGATATGCCCCACATTGGGTAAATCATGTAACAGAAACTTAACATTATCCCCTGCAAACGTCTCAGGAGCGGCCACGGGTTTATAATAGAAGTGCTGAAAAGTCCGTTCACTGCTCCAACCCGCTGTAGCAAGGATGTGGTCCATAGGAACTCCCATCATCCTAGCCGCTGACGTGGATGCAGCCCTGGTGGAGTGAGATTTAAATCATCAGTGTCCATCTCCGCTGCACCCAATACCACCCTTAACCAACTCGAAGTGGCTTGCACTGTGACCTTATGACGAGGGCGTTTGTGGCTTATGGGTAAAGTCCTCTCCGTGCCCCTAGATTCTTGGTTCCTTCTATATCGTAAAATATATGTCACAATGCAGAGATGACTATCTGCAGGGTAGGCCAGAATGATAATTTTAGGCCAGAGGAACTGGGTCGATATAGTTTGAGTACCCCTGTATCAGAAGGTTATCTACCATAGGTAACACATGGCATACATACTTAGCTTTATAAAGACTGGACCCGTTGTGCTGTTACAAGTGCCATAAACATAACCATATTATATGTAGTTATCCAGAGATGATAATCCCCGATATTGGTGTCCATCCTCGAAGCATAGTAAATTCTATGCCTAAGTCCCATGTATGGGTGTATCTGGCCCTGGGGGAATAGAATTAATACCCCTCATCAGTTTGATACCAGTGGGTATGATCCTATAGGCAGGTGATCACTCCCTCTGTCCAGGTTAGTAGGTAGGGCACTCCTTGCAAATTTAATGGCACTGTAGCTCAAACCTTCATGGAAATGAAGGGTGGCCAGAACTCCAGCACTCCAGTGATGGTGGCCGAGTCATATGAAGTGTTTGTTCTGAAGCAGAAACACTCCCATCTTCTGACATATGTCAGTGCTGTCCCTGGTGGACTCCCTGCACGACGATGTGATGACATTGATCGTCCTGTCGGAGTCCGAAGTCCAGAAATGGCCTGTTCAGAATCAGCATCAATAGGTTCATGCGATCATGGCACGGATGACTTACCCGTCACAGGGTGTGCCAACAGGCCCGGCCGTTTGAGGATCCGAAAGCAGTGTCCTGCGGCCATCTTTGTACTGCTGGGGACCATGGTTAAGGTAGGCCAGTCGGAAAACCCGAAATACCCGTTGCGGAGTCTATTTAATTTTGTAAGACCCGACTGATGAGGCAGAAGGGGGGAAATGCATAGCAAACAATCCCCCCAATGCAGCGAGAAACATCCATCGCTGCTGGCCCCGGGTCCCGATCCAACATCCATTCAATGTTGTCGTTGAATTGCATGACCTGGTGTTCGCCACCGTATTTAGTTTACCTGAAAGGTAAGTGGCTGAGATCCAAATCTCTCTATCCAGACACCAGTGCCAGATGTAAGTAGGCAATTCATCACATGATATCGATTTTATTCCACACATATGATTAATATAGGCCACCACTGTGGTATTATAATTTGTAACCGTACATGCAACTGGTGCATATCTAAGCAGTAGGCCCGGAGTCCATGAAATGCCCCCAGCATTCCTAGATAATTAATCCCTAGTGCTCCCAACAGGGTTAAATCTTGTGCACTCCATCTGCCACCACAACTAGTGGTGGTATTAGCTGCTCCCCACCTTTAACACTGGCATCAGTCTGTAATGTAACCGAGGGATTTATGATAGTGATGGGTTTGGAACAGAATTGAGCATTTTCCATCCACCAATTTAATTCAACTCTTGCCTTTTCTGATAACTTCATAGGCCTGTCGAAATGGCATGACTTTTGAGAGCTATAATTTTAGCTCTTTGTAGGTTTTGATAATGTAGTGGTCCGAATTGCGCTGCGGGAAAAGCAGCTACTATCTTCCCAATTACCATGGCCACCTCCCGTATGGATGGATCCCTGATGCCAGTAAGGCTTCTGCAAGCTTCTATCAAGTCCACCACCTTGTTCGGTGGTAAGGTGGTAGACATTTGCACCAAGTCAATGGTGAACCCCAAGTAACCCATGGTAGTAGAGGGTTCCAACTTTGATTTATCTGGATGTATGATGAACCCCAGCTTTTGAAAGAGATGTTTTGTGGCTAGAACTGCCAATGTAGCCGTTTCCAAATTCTCCCCGACAATGAGGATATCATCAAGATAGGCCATAACAGTATGATTATGTTTCCTTAATTAGGCCAAAGCTGGTTTCAATAATTTGGTGAACAGCCTGGGTGCTGATGATAACCCATTGGGTAAGGCTTTATATTGCCATAATTGTCCCATCCAGATAAATGTAAGGTATTTCCTATGATCCTTGTGTATTGGTACTGAATAGTATGCATCTTTGAGGTCAATGCATGCCATGTAGTACCCATTAGCTATAGCTGTCTGGCTGTGTCGAAAGTGTCCATTTTGAAATGAACATACTGAACAGAAGTATTCAGTTCGGTCAGGTCTATGATTATGCAGCATCCGCCATCTTTTTATTTTTGGTAAATATATTAGATACGAACTCCTGTGATTCTCTGGTGGTTCTCTCAATTACCCCTGCTAATAGTCTTAATAGTTCAGCATGGCCCGCCGTTCTTTCTTTGGTGAAAGTATAAACTTTCGGCTAGGCGAATGCTGGACCGGGGTAGGGAGTTCGTAAATGAATTCAATTTTATAGCCCTGAATACTTCCGAGTATGTAAGGATCAGAGGTAAAAGTGCGCCATACTCATAAAACAAGTGCAACCGGCCTCCCACATAAGATGAATTTAGACAAACGATGTTCCTGGGGGAGGCAGACCCACCTACCTCCAAGGTTATTGCCGGTGTTGCGGTCTTTGCCCTTGTTTCTTCTGTTGAGTTGCTGCGTTGTAGGGGTGGCGCATTTTCCAAGAAGGCCGGGCTGGGCCATGGCCTAAAAAGGCTGTTGTGCAGGTGGGCCGGCCTTCGAGCTTTCACCACCGGACGATCTGTTGTGATATTGCTGTCCGGTGGGTGTGTAGGGGTGCTGTCGCTGTTGGTAGTGCGGTTTGGAGGTACTGGGTACCTTTATCAGGCCTATGGCCTTGGCCTTTTCGTCCAGGTCTTTCACCTGTTTGGGGAGGTTATCTCCGAACAGCAGATTTGGTGATTGAGCGTGACCTGGTTTGCATAACCCCGCAATTTTGGGGTTGAGTGCCGGTTTGATAATGCTCTTCCTGTAGTTATTTATCTCAAACTGTGTGTTACACAGTAAGGCCAGAGCATCCTGTAATTCTTCCGGTAGCTCTATTCCCACCACAGTTCTGGCCACTGCCGTAATTCCGGCGGTCAAAAGCTTCAGGATCCTCTGAAGTTTGACTTCTTGCCCTCTAATCGTAGGGCTCATGTTCCCCCAAATAGGGTTATTCACCGCGGGAACAATCAGCGAGTTACAATTTTCAGGAGCAAGATACTTATCAGCTGTAGCATTGATGGCTTGCTCCTGAAGCTGGTTTGTAGTCATATAATTGATACTAGCTGCCAGCTTAGGGTGGATAGGTAGGCCTTTTTGAGAAGGAACTGCATGTTTGCTTACCATATCCAGTAACTCTTCTTGCACCCCTGACACTGTTGGTTGTTCAGCCAACTCCCCCTCTTCAGGGTCAGCCCAGTTCTGACCCCCAATGCACCCCTGCGAAGAGGGTGAGACATTAGGCAGTCCATAATAGGATCCTGCCGTGGGCCTGCGAAGAGGCCCACCGTGACCCTGCCCCTCCAATTGCTCCACCATCCGCTCCATGCGGGCAAGACGACCTCCGTCGCTAACAGCGAACGGGGTGTCCTCGGGACTGGACCCAGCTGAGTCGGCAGTCCCGTCCGGCTTCCGGGTGGATTTACCACCTGTCCGTGGCAAACCAGCGGCCCTCACGGGCGAGAAGTCGGGAGCTGCAGGTAGCACCTGCAGCTCAGGAGAAGCGGCACGCTGCTGGCTGCTCTCTATGGCAGCAGCTCTTGCCGCTGCTCTTTCGCCACGCTCACCACTCCGGTGAGTCTTACCTGTCGTAAGTTTTAGAACTTACGCTGGAGGAGCCCCGCTCCTCCCGACTGTCGCTTCCGCATGCGAACGACGATATATGTCGCGCATGCGTGCTGGCGGGGTCTTCACGTAGTCACTCACGTGACTCCGAAGTAAAATCGAGGTATTAATCACAGAAACTTGATTAACAGTAAATCGAGGTATTAATCACAGAAACTTGATTAACAGTAAAACGAGGTTTTGCACGAACACTTCATTAACAGTAAAACTAGGCGTTCATTACAGAATGGAACCCAGAAATACTAAATTTGGTCACAAACAGAATGAGGTGATTGACCGCAAGTCTAAATTCGTTAACAGTAGATCCAAATTTCTGTTACAATGATGGGTGAATGCATGATCAATGAAATCCCTGTTAGGTTTGGTCTGCTGTTTCCTGTCACCATATTAGCACAATCCATGTCCCTATTCACTAATTATTACACCTCACTATTGCTTACCCTACACCATATCTCTGTTTATTCCAGGCATTGATAGAGTTGCCAATTAGGTAAGACAACAGCCTGAAGAAGGGTCTCGGCCAGAGGTAGTTTTGGGTTCCAAATTTGTGGAAGGACATTCTTGCTATTGAGGGAGTGCAGCGTAGGTTCACGAGGTTAATTCCCGGGATGGCAGGACTGTCATATGCTGAGAGAATGGAGTGACTGGGCTTGTACACTCTGGACTTGAAAAGGATGAGAGGGGATCTTATTGAAACATATAAGATTATTAAGGGTTTGGAGAGGCAGGGAGGCAGAAAACATGTTCCCAATGTTGGGGGAATCCAGAACCAGGGGTCACAGTTTAAGAATAAGGCCTTTCTGAACGAAGATGAGGAAAAACATTTTCAGAGAAAGATTTGTCAATCTGTAGAATTCTCTGCCTCAGAAGCCAATTTTCTGGATGCTTTCAAGAGAGAGTTAGATGGAACTCATAGATAGCGGAATCAAGGGATATGGGGAGAAGGCAGGAACGGGGTACTGGTCGCAGGTGATCAGCCATGATCACATTGAATGGCGGTGCTGGCTCGAAGGGCCGAATGGCCTACTCCTGCACCTATTGTCTATTGTCTATTGAAAGGTCACCCAGTGATGCTGCCTGACCCGCTGAGTTACTCCAGCTTTTTATGTCGATCCGTAGATCTGTGGCCAGAGAGATCTCACCATCCGTTCACACAAAGGACCAGCCGTACTGCAGATAGACACAAAGAGCTGGAGTAACTCAGTGGGTCAGGCATACTCTTCCTTATCTATCAGCCTACCATTTGTTCTATACCTCTCCACATCACCGTCTATATCTCTCGTTTCCCTCTCCCCTGGCTCTCAGTCTGAAGAAGGGCCTCAACCTGAAACGTCACCCATTCCTTCTCTCCAGAGATGCCGTCTGTCCCGCTGAGTTACTCCAGCTTTTTGTGTCGATCTTCGGTGTAAGCCAGCATCTGCAGTTCCTTCCTGCACGACCCCAGTTCACATTGACTCGCATGTTCTGGCAACCAGCACTCTTCCACTGTAGTATGCGCCGTTCCAAATCAACAACAGATTCCTTCCACATTACGAATAGCAATATCAGGGCGGAAAATAAAATTCCTACAAAGGAAGACGGTTCCTACTTAGACCTGCTCGGATGTCAACGGCTGCATTGGCCAGCTACTGAACCAGCAGCAGGGTGGCACGGTGGCGCAGCGGTAGAGTTGCTGCCTCACGACGCCAGAGACCCGGGTTCGATCCTGACCACGGCCGCTGCACGCACGTTCTCCCCGCGACCGCCTGGGGTTTTCCCCGGGTGCTCCGGTTTCCTCCCAAGTTTGTAGGTTAATTGGCTACAAACTGGTTATATTGCAGGTAGATGGGACCTGCAGTATGGTTATATGGTTATACAATATGGTTATATTGCAGGTAGATGGGACTAGGGGAAAATAAATGGTCGGCACGGACTGGAAGGGCCGAGAAGGCCTGTTTCCGTGCTGTAATTGTTATATGGTTATATGGCTTCGTATGAATGTAAAAACTGTCCCTAATATGTGTAGCGTTAGTTAGTGTACGGGGATCGCTGGTCGGCGCGGACTCGGTGTCCCGTGTCTCCGCGCTGTATCTATAAACAAAAACTTGGGGACCTGTGGTAAATGTTGACTGACAGCGTGAACATTCAGTGGTGAATCATTACTCCCAGCGGGAAGTATAAGGAATTTCACATAGAGTACCCCATGTGTACGGTGAACTTTGGGTTTTTGAAGAACCAAATGCACTAGCATTGGCGTTATTGATTTATTCATTTTTTGTTCACGATATATTACCTCTGAGTTGTGTTTACAGGCCTGTGTAGTTCATTTAGTTTGGACACACAGCATGGAAACAGGCCCTTCGCCCCAGCGTGTCCACACAGACCAGCGATCCCCACGCACTAACACTACCAGACACATACTAGGGACAATTAAAGGGCCTGTCCCACCAGCATGCAACTGTATGCGAAGAGCGTGACCTAACGTGGTCGCTTGAGCCGTCCGGCGTCGCGGGGCCGGTCCCACTTCGATCGCCGGAGCCGTGCGGAATTGTGCGGAGTTCGTCCCGACATCGCGCGGGGCTCCGAAAAACTAACTATGTTAAAAAATTCCGCGCGGCAACGGCTTGTCGGCTCGCAGTCGCCTTGACGCATTCCGCACCGCCTCGACGTCGTGCCTCCGTGACCCTCTCTGTGTGTGGCTCCGTGGCCCTCTGTGTGTGTGCCACTGTGCCCCTCTGTGTGTGTGTGTGCCTCTGTGCCCCTCTCTTTGTGCCCCTCTCTGTCCTGGCAAACTTACCTTTAAATGTAAATTGTCTCGTGTGTGTGTGTGTGTGTGTGTAGGGATCGCCGGTCGGCGCGGACTCAGTGGGCCGAAGGGCCTCTTTCTGTGCTGTATCTCTAAAATGAACTAAATTAACAATGTAAATCTATGATAGACAATAGACAATAGGTGCAGGAGTAGGCCATTCGGCCCTTCGAGCCAGCTACACCATCAGTACCCCGTTCCTGCCTTCTCCCCTGGCTCCACTATTTTTAAGAGCCCTGTCTAGCTCTCTCCTGAAATTATCCAGAGAACCGGCCTCCACTGCCCTCTAGGGAAAGAAGTCCACAGACTCACCACTCTCTGTGAGAAAAAGTGTTTCCTCGTCTCCGTTCTAAAATGGCTTACTCCTTATTCTTAAACTGTGGCCCCTGGTTCTGGACTCCCCTAACACCAGGAACATGTTTCCTGCCTCTAGCGTGTCCAAACCCTTAACAATCTTATATGTTTCAATGAGATCCCCTCTCATCCTTCTAAACTCCAGAGTGTACAAGCCCAGCTGCACAATTCCCTCTGCATGTGACAGTCCCGCCATCCCGGGAATTAACCTTGTAAACCTACGCTGCACTCCCTCAATAGCAAGACATAAAAAGCTGGAGTAACTCAGCGGGACGGGCAGCATCTCTGGAGGGAAGGAATGGGTGACGTTTCGGGTCGAGCACGAAGAAAGATCTCTACTCGAAACCTCACCCATCCCTTCCCTCCAGAGATGCTGCCTGTCCCACTGAGTTCCTCCAGCGTTTTCGTGTCAATCTTCGGTTGAAGCGGCATCTGCAGTTCCTTCCTGCAAGGGGGTGCCGCGCCAGGCATCACGATGGCCAAACCCACCCACCGATTTCCAACCAGGAACTAAAAGTCTTAAATGAGTTCCCTTAATGTTAACCGCAAGGCTTCTCCTGATTACACACAGCCCTTCCAGTCGAGCGTGACAAAATCAAAACAGACGAATTACCCGATCCAAGTGGACAGCGTGGTTTAACAATGGACAAAGGAGCCACAAAATCACTTGAAGGACTTGATTTTCTTGGTGTTGAATTAATTAAATGACGCTCAGAGGTCCGTGAGACTCCAGCACGGTTTAATCAATGTCGTTTCTTGTGGAGAATAGCGTGACTTACCAACTGCCAAAATAAACCAGCGTCTTGCTTTGTGGGGCTTGGCGCTGGAAAATTACACTGGGCAAACTAGCAGGAATCCTCCCACAAGATTGCCGGCCACATCTACTTCTCCTCGCTAACAATAATCCAGCCAACATCTTCCTTGAGCCTCAGCTCTCTTTTGGTGGGGGCGGGAGATTGCAACCTTCACGTGGTCCGCCCTGTTTCGACGAATGCAATCAACCTGGCGTGCACAATCAAATAAGATCAAATAGAACAAGTTGTCCTGCAACTTAGGGCTGTGCTCGCCATACGCAAGAAGAAGTGGATAGGTATATGTAGGTATGTTACAAAACTTACCTTGAGCAGCGCTGCAGTTCTGCCGCTCCCCGTGTGCGCGACTTTGGCGCCTTTCAGAGGGGGGCGGGCTTAAAGTGCCGTTTTTCCACAGGCATGAAAAATCGATGAATGTCGGGCGATTTCGTTGCGGAAGAAAAATCGCTCCGACATTTCATGAATGAAGGTATTTTTAAATTACTCTAAATTATTTGTTAACTAGAGTAATTTAAAAATCACCTTCAAAAGCCGTGAGAACCGACAACCGGAAGGATTTTGCACAGGGGAGAAAAAAAGGTAAATAGTTTATTTTTATATTAAAAGTTGCTTTTTCAGGAGGCTTTAATAATATTTTCATGTTGCGAAATGGGGTTCAAAAAAATGTATGAACCAACAGTATTTTTCCTCCCGACTTCACCGCTAACCGCAACGTTCCAATCCACCGCATTCCACTAAAACCCACTCGCTAGTTGATTTAAATGGCCATTAATTTACAGGCATTAAACACTAAATTCCTTCCATTTGGCCCAGAAATTCATGAAAATGAGATTTAAAAATTATGTTATATTGTTGATTATTGTGTGAATGTAATTTGGACACTTAGGCAATTTAAAAAAAGTTTATCTTTTCTTAAGAAATGGATAGATGTTTAGATCTACTCATTGAATTTTGTAATTAGCTACAATTAGATAACTAACTAATTATATGCTTTAATTTCAGGTCATCCAAGTAAGATTGTTTCATATTTATTTCAGAATGCTTCAATCTATAATGTGAAAAATTCATTGAGTTCTATTAATTTTTAAGAAAGTTATGGGCTTTTAACTGATCCAGATCACAGCTTTTGAGTTAAGTCAATTGAAAGGCAATGGGGAACAAGATGCTAATTTCCGAGTATGAAAATGGTCATAACTTTCTTAATACTGAAGATATGAAAGTGAATTAGGTGTCAAATTAAACTTCTTTTTATGCTTTATCTGATGGGATAAATTGCAGACTTGATTTTTAAAATCTCAAAATTTTGTAACATTGCTAGATACTGCTGCCTGTCCCGCAGTTACTCCAGCATTTGTGTGTCTATCGTCGGTGTAAACCAGCATCTGCAGTTCCTTCCGACTAAGATGAATGTTTGTCCAACATCAATGGCAATGTGAATGGTGGAAGATAAGGTGAAAGGCTCGCAGCCCAGATTCAGGGAGAGTTTCTTCCCAGATGTTATCAGGCAACCGAACCGTCCTCTCATCGGCCAGAGTGTGGTCCTGACCTCCCACCTGCCTCATTGGAGAACTTCCAGCTGTCGTCCAACTAAACAGACCAGATAATACGCGTGGATGCTGGTTTGGACCAACAGTGGACACAAAACGCTGGAGCCACTCAGCGGGACAGGCAGCATCACAAGTCTGAAGGAGGGTCACGAATGAAGCAACTCCTATTCCCTCCAAAGATGCTGCCTGGCGTGCTGAGTGACTCCAGCATTTTGTGCAATGTCCCTCTTTATATCTCTCGTTACCCTCTCCCCTGACTCTCAGTCTGAAGACGGGTGTCGACCCGAAATGTTACCTATTCCTTCTCTCCAGAGAGATGCTGCCTGTCCCGCCGAGATACTCCAGCATTTTGTGTCTATCTTTACTCGAACCTTTGTTAAGGGCCTGTCCTACCAGCATCCGACTCCATGCGATGAGCGCGATCAAACTAGAAGCGGGGGCCGCGCGGAGGCCGGGTGATCCCTGTACAGGGCCGTTCCCACCAGCATGCGCCTGCATGCGGCAAGCGCAACCAAACCGGCCGTAGGGGCCGCGCGGAGGTCGGGTGAGTGGCGCAACGCGACGCAAAGTGAGGCGAACTTGGAGCGAAGTCTAAGGTAAGTTCGGCAGGACAGAGAGGGGCACACAGAGAGGGGCACCGAGGCACACACACACACAGGGCCACGGAGCCACACACATAGAGGGTCACGGAGGCACCTACAGATAGGTTCACGGAGGCACGATGTCGGGGCGGTGTGTAAATGTCGAGGCGACTGCGAGCCGACAAGCCGTTGCCGCGCGGAATTTTTGGACATAGTTAGCTTTTCGGAGCCCCGCGCGATGTGGGGACGAACTCCGCACGGCTCCGGCGATCGAAGTGGGACCGGCCCCGCAACGCCGGACGGCTCAAGCGACCACGTTAGGTCACGCTAATCGCATAGAGTTGCATGCTGGTGGGACAGGCCCTTTAGACTTTAGGCTTCAATGTTATATCTTGCACTAAATGCTGTGCCTTGAGCACTGTGGATGGCTTGATTGCATTCACGTAGACTGTTCTTTGGCTGTTTGGCAAAACCTTTCAACCATACCTTGGTACGTGTGACAATAATAGACAATAGACAATAGGTGCAGGAGTAGGCCATTCGGCCCTTCGAGCCAGCACCACCATTCAATGTGATCATGGCTGATCATCCCCAATCAGTACCCCGTTCCTGCCTTCTCCCAATATCCCCCGTCTCCGCTATCTTTAAGAGCCCTATCTAGCTCTCTCTTGAAAGTATCTAGAGAAACGGCCTCCACCGCCCTCTGAGGCGGAGAATTCCACAGACTTACACCTCCCGCTGCCTCGGCAAGGCCAGCAGCATCATCAAGGACCAGTCTCACCCCGGCCACTCCCTCTTCTCCCCTCTCCCATCGGGCAAGAGGTCTTCTTCTTCTACTCGAGTCCACACACCAGATTAGAAGCTGTTCAGCCAGAGCTGAACACACTTCTCGGCGTCTGCACGCGCTGGTGTCTGTCTTGTCGCTTCTCGTGCTTCTTGTGCGTGGTGGGGGAAACAGGGCCGCAACGTGAGCGCTCTTTCCTTGACCCCGGGCAAGAGGCACAGAAGTGTGAAAACGCACACCTCCAGATTTAGGGACAGTTTCTTCTCAGCTGTTATCAGGTAACTGAACCATCCTACCACCAACTAGGTCCTGAACGACTGTCTACCTCATTGGAGACCCTCGGACTATCTTTAACTGGTCTTTATTTTGCACTCAATTTTATTTGTTTTTTCCTTTATCTGAGCACCGTGAACACTTTGATTGTAATCGTGTATAATCTTTCCTTTGACTGGATGGCCGCAAACCAAAGATTTTCATTGTACCACGGTAAACGTGACAACAATAAGCCAAACAAAACTAAACAAAAAATGATTCGGTCTTGGATGGAGCTGTTCCCAATCCATGCTGTGATGCATCCTGATAAAATGCTTTCTACAATGCATCTGTACCTTTAACAAGAGGTGGAATTTCTTTGGCCAAGGGATGATGAATCGGTGGAATTCATTGTCATAGGCGGTGGTGGAGGCCAATTCCACAGATTCACTGCCCTCTGGCGAAAGACATTTCTCCTCATCTTTCTAAAGGTATGTCCTTTTATTCCGAGGCTGTGCCCTCTGGTGCGAGACTCTCCCACCACTGGAAACATCCTCTCCACATCCGCTCATTCCAGGCCGTTCACTATTCGGTGGTTTCATTCAGGTCCCCCCTTCTAAACTCCAGTAGGTACAGGGCCCGGTGTCGACAAACGCTCATCGTGCGCTAACCCAATCATCCCTGGGTTCATTCTCGTAAACCTCCTCTGGACCCTCTCCAGAGCCAGCACATCCTTCCTCTGATGTGTGGCCCAAACCTGCTCGATGTACATGTTTGCTGCTTGATTGCACTCACCTAAAGCCAGTTACCAACGACAAAGATAGGTTGGTGGGGGCGCTGCAAGCCGGCAGCCCTGTCAGCAGTGTGTTTTTTTAGTGTGTTTTAAAGTGTGTTTTTAATGTTTCTTTGTGTGTCTTGTGTGGGGGGTGGTGTGGGGGGGGTGGTCTGGGGGGGGGAGGGGGAAACCGTTTTGGTCGCCTCCTTCACGGAGAGCCGTTCCAGGTCGCCTCCCCCGTGGCCTAACAACGAGGATCGAGCGGCCTTTCCCGGAGCCGTGCCCGGGGCTTCAGCGGCGGGCGCAGCGCGGACTCTCGGCGGGGAGCAGGTAAGCCCTCGCCGGAGGGGAGCGCTCTGTTTCGCTGGTCCGCGGCAGCCAGCAGCCTGAAGCCGCGGTCTGCAGAGGTCCAGCTGGCACAGAGTCCCCAGCCTAGGACCCCCCCGTTGGGGACCCGGGAGAAGAAGAAGCTTCCACCGCCGGCCCGCGGCCATCTTCTACCGCGGGCCCGGCGTGGACTTACCATCAGGAGCGGGGTCCCTCACCGGGGACCCCTGGAGGGGAGCTCAGACTGCCGGCCCTGCGGTCTGCGGTACTTCTGGCTGCAGCGCGGCGGGGACTTTAAATCTTCGACCGCCGGCCTGCGGCCTACACCAACCTGAAGCCGCGGTCTCCGGTGGGGAACAGCCAGTTCTGTACTTACCTGGACTTTTACCTGTTTCCACATATGGATGCCCGTAGCGGCGGCTGCGGAGGATTGAGGTCCCGACCACGGGGAAAAATGGAGGACTGGCCAAATTTTGTGCCTTCCACCACAGTGATGTATGCTGTGGTGGATGTTTGTGTTAAATTTTTAGTGTGTTTTTGTGTGTTCTTTATCATTGTACCACTGCTGACAAATTCATTGCACTTGCACTTTATGTGCAATGTGACGAATAAAGCTGATTGATTGATTGATTGACATAGATATGATACCAGTTGAAAGCACAGAAAAGTAGACAATAGACAACTGGTGCAGGAGGAGGCCATTTTGGCCCTTCGAGCCAGCACCGCCATTCACTGTGATCACGGCTGATCATCCCCAATCAGTACCCCGTTCCTGCCTTCTCCCCGTATCCCCTGACTCCGCTATCTTTAAGAGCCCTATCTAGCTCTCTCTTGAAAGCATCCAGAGAACCGGCCTCCACCGCCCTCTGAGGCAGAGAATTCCACACAGACTCACAACTCTCTGCGTGCAAAAAGTGTTTAAAGCAAACATATACTTGGGGTGCACGGTGACGCTGAGGTAGAGTTGCTGCTATACAGCGCTTACTGTCTGTACGGAGTTTGTACGTTCTCCCCGTGACCTGCGTGGGTTTTCTTCAAGATCTTCGCTTTCCTCCCACACAAAGACGTTCAGGTTTTCAGGAAAATTGGCTTTGGTATAATTGTAAATTGTCCCTAGTGTGTATAGGATAGTGTTAGTGTGCGGGGATCGCTGGTCGGCGCGGACTCGGTGGGGCGAAGAGTCCGTTTCGGCGCTGTATCTCTGAACCAAACTAAAATAGGTAGCCATGAAAACGATATTCAGTTGAGCTCAGAGACACAGCGCGGAAACAGGCCCTTCGGCCCACCGGGTCCGCACCGACCAGCGATCCCCGTACACTAACACTATCCTACACACACACCAGGGACAATTTACATTTATACCAAGCCAATTAACCTGCAACCTGCACGTCTTTGGAGTGCGGGAGGAAACCAAAGATCTCGGAGAAAACCCACGCAGGTCACGGGGAGAACGTGCAAACTCCGTACAGACAGCACCCGTGGTCAGGATCGAACCGTAGTCTCTGGTGCAACTCGACCGCTGCGCCACCGTGCCGCTCAGACGTGGACAGAGGCTGGTTTGTAACAAAATTAAAAAAATAAGGAAGTAATTAGCCATGTCAGTAAAGGGCCTGTCACACTAGCGCGCAATTAGACGCGACAAGCGCGACCTACCGTGGTCGCTTTAGTCGTCCGGCCTCGCGTGACCCTGTCCCACTGCGATCGCCGGAGTCTCGTGGAGTTGCGCGGACTCGTGTGGAGCTGGTGTCGACATCGCGCGTAGTGTCCAAAAACCGACACTGCTTAAAAATTACGCGCGGCAAAATCCTGTCGCGCAGAACGTGATGACGTTTTGACGTTGTGCGTCTTCAGCGTGGCGTTGCGTGATGACGTCACTGCCCGACGTCGTGCAACGCGCATGCTCATGCGCATCGTCATGTGATGAAAAATAACGTCCTTCCTTCGGACGTCGCGCGTGTAATCGCGCGCTAGTGGGACAGGCCCTTAAGGGTCATAACTCTGGAATATACACTGGAGAAAGAGTACACTGTGTACTTTGTACACAGCTTCCTTCCCTATGGTTGGTTTTCCGAGATCTTGGAATTCCGCACTCGCCTCACCTGTTTACTCCAGGGCCCACGAAAACCAGAGTGGAAGCAAGACATCCTCGATTCCAAAGCCGTCTCTGAGCTTATTTATCCAAATCCTGGCCAGAAATAAAACTAGGAGAAATTTTTTTTGTTCAAGAGAAAAACACCAGGATCTCTTCAGCGAGCCATGTCGCTGGAGTTTAGAAGAGAGAGGGGGGACCTCATTGAAACGTACAGAATAGTGAAAGGCCTGGGTAGAGTGGATGTGGAGAGGATGTTTCCACTAGTGGGAGAGTCTAGGACCAGAGGCCACATCCTCAGAATTAAAGGACGTTCTTTTGGGGAGGAGGTGAGGAGGAATTCCTTCGGTCAGAGGGTGGTGAATCTGTGGAATTCTTTGCCACAGACGGCAGTGGAGGCCATCAGTGGATATTTTGAAGGCAGAGATAGATATATTTTTGATTAGTGCGGGTGTCAGGGGTTACCGGGAGGAGGCAGGAGAATGGGGTTGGGGTTAGGAGGGAGAGATGGATCAGCCACGATTGAATGGCGGAGTAGATTTGATGGGCCGAATGGCCTAATTCTGCTCCTATCACATATGACCTTATGACCTTATGTAAGACCCAGGTTGCTGCAGGCCAACCCTCTCCTTGCCCGACCGACTCTGCGTCTCGGGGGGGGGGGGGGGGGGGGGGGGTATAATGAGCAAGCAAGCAAGTTTAGTTATACAGCCCCATTTCAGCAACAAGGCAATCCAAACTGCTTTACACAAAGCATTAAAGAGCAATCAAAAGCAATTAAAAAACAGTCATAAAAATGAATAGAAAATCCAAACAAGCTGAAATAGAATGACAAGTCTAAAATACAAGAATATAAGTTACTGGAGAAACTCAGCGGGTGAGGCAGCATCAATGGAGTGAAGGAAATAGGCGACCCGAAACGTCACCTATTCCTTCGCTCCATAGATGCTGCCTCACCCGTTGACTTTCTCCAGCATTTTTGCCTACCTTCGATTTTTCCAGCATCTGCAGTTGTTTCTTAAACGGAATAAAAGTTACAGCGCAGTGTAAGAAATTAATTATTATTTAATTTAATTAAAGACAGCGTCAAACAGAAAAGTTTTCAGCCCCGGTTTTAATGAACTGAGAGTTGGAGCGGACCTGGGTTTGGTGGAAGTTTGTTCCAAACACGTGGTGCATAAAAACTAATCGCTGCTTCTCGACTTGTCCACTTGTCCCCAGTTTACTTCTGACTGGGGACAGAAAGCAGGTTTGTCCCAGAGGATCTCAGAGGTCTGGATGTAGCAGAAGATCGGAAGGGTCTCGACCTGAAATGTCACCTTTTCCTTCGCTTCATAGATGCTGCCTCACCCGCTGAGTTTCTCCAGCATTTTTGTCTACCCTCGATTTTTCCAGCATCTGCAGTTCCTTCTTAAACAGAAGGATTCCTGGGATCGGCAGGACTTCCATATGAAGAAAGACTGGATAGACTCGGCTTGTACTCGCTAGAATTTAGGAGATTGAGGGGGGATCTTATAGAGACTTACACAATTCTTAAGGGGTTGGACAAGCTAGATGCAGGAAGATTGTTCCCGATGTTGGGGAATTCCAGAACAAGGGGTCACAGTTTAAGGATAAGGGGGAAGTCTTTTAGGACCGAGATGAGAAAATCATTTTTCACACAGAGAGTGGTGAATCTGTGGTATTCTCTGCCACAGAAGGTAGTTGAGGCCAGTTCGTTGGCTATATTTAAGAGGGAGTTAGATGTGGCCCTTGTGGCTAAAGGGATCAGGGGGTATGGAGAGAAGGCAGGTACAGGATACTGAGTTGGATGATCAGCCATGATCATATTGAATGGCGGTGCAGGTTCGAAGGGCCGAATGGCCTACTCCTGCACCTATTTTCTATGTTTCTATGTTTCTAAGATCAGAAATATATTTTGGCCCTGGACCATTCAGTGCTTGATAAACCAACTGCAATATTTTGAAATCAATTCTTTGACGGACAGTGTAAAGACCTCACTACTGGAGTGATGTGATCCGCTTTCTTGGTGTTCGAGAGGACTCGAGAAGATTGTGTTGGTGTGACCCTGGAGCCAGCCTACATTCCTGAAGAAGGGTCTCGACACGAAACGCCACCCATTCCTTCTCTCCTGAGATGCTGCCCGTCCCGCTGGGTTGCTCCAGCTTCTTGTGTCCATCTTCGGTTTAAACCAGCACCAGGTAGTTCCTTCCTACACATTTCCAAACCTGGCTATTATTGCGGTCTCACACTTGTAATGATGAAAAGATTTACGCATCAAGAACTCTAACGTGCCGGTGGAATTCACGCCCTGAACACGATGTTTAGTTTCGTTTACAGTTACAGCGCGGAAACAGGCCCTTCGGCCCACCGAGTCCGTGCCGATCACCCCGTACGCTAGCACTATCCTCCACACACTAGGGACAATTTACAGAAGCCAATTAACCTGCAAACCTGCACGTCTTTGGAGTGTGGGAGGAAACCGGAGATCCCGGAGAAAACCCACGCAGGTCACGGGGAGAACGTACAAACTCCGCACAGACAGCACCCGTGGTCGGGATTGAACCGGTGTCTCTGGCGCTGTGAGGCAGCGACTCTACCGCTGCGCCACCGTGCTGAGTTCCTCCAGCACTTGGTGCTTTGCTCAAGATTCAAAACACCTGCAGTTCCTTGTGTCTATTTATCTCATTCCTGGAGACTCGCGACATTAGGAAGATCGCAAATACTATTTAATCCATTCCATTAAATGCTATTTAATGGTGTTTGAAAAGTGGTCAGGTCTGTCAAATCTACAGGCTTGTGGCTTCATAAACCACTCAGACTTGGCTGATCTCTTGCCCATTCAATGTTGACACATTTTGTGGACTCATTTTATATTCCATGTCTAATTACAACCAGAGTTGTGCTTTACTACATAGAAGCAAACAGCACGGAAACAGGCCCTTCGGCCCAACTTGCCCACACCGACCAACATGTCCCGTCTACACTAGTCCCACCTGCCTGCATTTGGTCCATATCCCTCTAAACCTGTGCTGTCCACATACTTGTCCAAATGTATTTTAAATGTTGTTATACAGTGCCTCATCTACCTCCTCAGGCAGGTCATTCCTAGTAAATCTCCTCAAATTCCTAGTAAATCTTAATCTTAAACCTCTGGTTCTTGATTCCCCTACTCTGGTTAAAAGACTTTGTGCATCCACCCCTATCTATTCCCCTCATGATTTTGTACTCTTGTGTAAGATCACCCCTTCATCCTCCTGCGCTCCAAGGAATAAAGTCCCAGCCGGCCCAACCTCTCCCTGTAGCTCAGGCCCTCGAGTCCTGGCAACATCCTCGCGAATCTTCAAGTTCAACACGCACATCGTGGGCCGAAGGGCCTGTTCCTGTGCTGTACTGCTCGATGGTCTGTGTACGGCACACATATTGTGGGCCGAAGGGCCTGGTCCTGTGCTGTACTGTTCGATGGTCTGTGTACGGCACACATATTGTGGGCCGAAGGGGCTGGTCCTGTGCTGTACTGTTCGATGGTCTGTGTACGGCACACATATTGTGGGCCGAAGGGCCTGTTTCTGTGCTGTACTGTTCGATGGTCTGTGTACGGCACGCACATCGTGGGCCGAAGGGCCTATTTCTGTGCTGTACTGTTCGATGGTCTGTGTGCGGCACAGATATTGTGGTCCGAAGGGCCTGTTTCTGTGCTGTACTGTTCGATGGTCTGTGTACGGCACGCACATCGTGGGCCGAAGGGCCTATTTCTGTGCTGTACTGTTCGATGGTCTGTGTGCGGCACAGATATTGTGGGCCGAAGGGCCTGGTCCTGTGCTGTACTGCTCGATGGTCTGTGTACGGCACACACATCGTGGGCCGAAGGGCCTGTTCCTGTGCTGTACTGCTCGATGGTCTGTGTACGGCACACACATCGTGGGCCGAAGGGCCTGTTCCTGTGCTGTACTGCTCGATAGTCTGTGTACGACACAACCATTGTGGGCCGAAGGGCCTGTTTCTGTGCTGTACTGCTCGATGGTCTGTGTGTGGCACGGACATAGTGGGCCGAAGGGCCTGTTCCTGTGCTGTACTGCTCGATAGTCTGTGTACGGCACAACCATTGTGGGCCGAAGGGCCTGTTTCTGTGCTGTACTGTTCGATGGTCTGTGTGCGGCACGGACATTGTGGGCCGAAGGGCCTGTTTCTGTGCTGTACTGCTCGATGGTCTGTGTGCGGCACGGACATCGTGGGCCGAAGGACCTGTTCCTGTGCTGTACTGCTCGATAGTCTGTGTACGGCACAACCATTGTGGGCCGAAGGGCCTGTTTCTGTTCTGTACTGTTCGATGGTCTGTGTGCGGCACGGACATTGTGGGCCGAAGGGCCTGTTTCTGTGCTGTACTGCTCGATGGTCTGTGTGCGGCACGGACATAGTGGGCCGAAGGGCCTGTTCCTGTGCTATGCTACGATCTACTACTGAAATTCTTGAGCTCTGGAAGCCATCCAGAAGTAGCATTCCAACTAACAGGGGAAATAAGATGTTTTGCTGAAAAAAACATTAAAAAAAAAAAAAATTTGCATGAACGTAAAAACCCTTCTGCGAATCTAACCCCCCCCCCCCCCCCCCCCACAAAGCAACGAACCCATGGACCCAGCAGAATATCCAGCCCTTTATATCCCACCAGCAGACGCTCAGTTCCACTGGAATCATTGGAGTGGAACGCAGAGAGTAGCCGTCGGCAGGTGGCCTTGTGTTTAGTGTCGCCACCAAGGATGATGCCTTTACCCCAGGATCGAGCCCGGAGTAGGGTCATGCATTCAGCAGGAGTCAATGCGCAGTGTTAAACACTTCCATGTGCCTGCAGTGACTACCGGCATGTGAGTCATACCTTGTACATCTGCAGACTTGCTCGCTCGGGGAACAGCCGATCGTGTGTGGGACAGGCAGCCAGGGAGCACGTAAATTAGTGCGAGGAGGAGCTGGTTTACACCGAAGATGGACACAAAAAGCTGGAGTAACTCAGCGGGGCAGGCGGTGTCTCTGGACAGAAGGAACGGGTGACGTTTTGGGCCGAGACCCCCTTCTTCGGCAAATTAACCAGCCTCGATTCATTAACGCAAGACTCTGATCAGATCGCTGTCGTCTCAGCCCGGTGTGTTAGTGCTGTCCCTTCAAGTCACATAATGCACACGCTGACATCTGCGGCCCATTTACAATCTGAAACTGGTTATGTTGCCAAGATGTGTCTCAGCTTCCCGCTCCACTCTCCCCCCAACCCCCCTTCCCCCCCCTCCCCCCCACTCCCACACTCTCCCCCCAACCGCCCTCCCCCCCCACTCTCCCCCCAACCCCCCTCCCCTCCTCCCCCCCACTCCCCCACTCTCCCCCCAACCCCCCCTCCACCTCACTCTCCCCCCAAACTCCCTACCCCCCCCTCCCCCCCACCCCCCCCACTCTCCCCCCAACCCCCCTCCCCCCAACCCCCCCCCACTCTCCCCCCAACCCCCCTCTCCCCCCCACTCTCCCCCAACCCCCCTTCCCCCGCACTCTCCCCCCAACTCCCCTCTCCCCCCCACCCCCCACTCTCCCCCTAACCCCCCTCTCCCCCCCACCCCCCACTTCCCCCCAACCCCCCTCTCCCCCCCACCCCCACTCTCCCCCCAACCCCCCTCCACCCCCACTCTCCCCCCAACCCCCCTCCCCCCCTCTCTCTCCCACCCCCACGAGATTCTTTCACACAAACTTGGCACTTTACCATCTCCGCTCGCTGCTTTCAAGTGAAGATATTTCCCTCACCAGACACCTGCTACTGCCCACAACCTGCCCACTCTGTACATGAAGTTCGAACGTTGTGCCCCCGACATGTTTAAACCTTCAGTTCCCACCTCTCTGTGCTAGGAGGCGGCTTGCAAAGGAATGCAATTGTTTGGAACACAGAAACTTAGACAATAGGCGCAGGAGTAGGCCATTCGGCCCTTCAAGCCAGCACCGCCATTCAGTATGATCACAGCTGATCATCCACAATCAGTGCCCCATTCCTGCTTTTTCCCCAGATCCCTTGATTCCATTTAGCCCTAAGAGCTAAATCTAACTCTCTCTTGGAAACATCCAGTGAATTGGCATCCAGTGCCTTCTGTGGCAGAGAATTCCACAGATTCACAACTCTCTGGGTGAAAAACGTTTTCCTCATCTCAGTCCCATATTTTGTTTAAACTGTGTGACCCTGGTTCTGGACTCCCCCAACATAGGGAACATATTTCCTGCATCTAGCCCGTCCAATTCCTTAAGAATGTTATATGTTTCTATCAGATCCCATTTCATCCTTCTAAATTCCAGTGAATACAAGCCCAGTCGATCTATTCTTTCATCATATGACAATCCTGCCATCCCGGGAATTAACCTGGCGAACCTACGCTGCACTCCCTCAATAGCAAGAATGTCCGTCCTCAAATTAGGGGACCAAAACTGCACACAATATTCCAGGTGTGGTCTCACCAGGGCCCTGTACAACTTGTACCCAAACTCAAATCCTCTCGCAATGAAGGCCAACGTGCCATTTTCTTTCTTCACTGCCTGCTGTACCTGCATGCTTACTTTCAGTGACTTAGAGACACAGCACGGATACAGGCCCTTCGGCCCACCGAGTCCGTGCCAACCAACCATCCTGCACACAAGAGGGGCAATTTAACATTTTACCGAAGCAAATTAAACTTCAAACCTGCGCGTCTTTGGAGTGCGGGAGGAAACCGAAGATCTCAGAGAGAACCCACGCAGGTCACGGGGAGAACGTGCAAGCTCCGTACAGACAGCGCCCGTGGTCAGGATCGAACCCAGGTTTGTGGCTCCGTGAGGCAGCAACTCTACCGCTAGGCCACCGTGTCACCCTTGTTTTGTTTAGTTTTACTTTAGGGTTCAGTTTACTGTCACGTGTACCGAGGTCCAGCGAGAAGCTTTGTTGTTGCGATCTACCCAGTCAGTGGAAAGACTATGCATGAGACAAGCCGTCCACAGTGTACAGATACAGGACAAAGGGAATGATATTTAGTGCAAGATATAGTCCCGTAAAGTCTGCTAAAGGATAGTAACGACATTAAAGTCCGGTTATTTGTGTCTGCAGCTTTACATACGATCGCATCTTAACCTCAGTATGCTGAACATTTCCAACTGACTAAATAACTGCAGCAATTGCTGCACAGAAGGTTTTGTTTAAAGAATGATGGCTTTCAAGTCTGTTTCTTGTGGGTTCAGGTTCGTAAGTGATAGGAGCAGAATTTGTCCATTCGGCCCATCAAATCTAGTCCGTCATTCAATCATGGCTGATCTATCTCACCTTCCTAACCCCAATCTCCTGCCTTCTCCCCATAACCATCTGACACCCGCACTAATCAAGAATCTATCTATCTCTGCCGTAAACATATCCACCGACTTGGCCCTCACAGCCTTCTGTGGCAAAGATTCACCACCCTCCGACTGAAGAAATCTCTCTTCATCTCCTTCCTAAAGGAACGTCCCTTAATTCCGAGGCTGTGACCTCTGGTCCCTAGACTCTCCCACCAGTGGAAACATCCTCTCCACATCCACTCTATCCAAGCCAAAGGATAACAGATGCCAAGGCAAAAGTGGTTGTGGGCGTGCTGGGCAAGGCATTAGAGGGCAGGGGTGGAGGGGAGAGTGGAAGCCAAGCTCAAACATTGACTCAAATAGAATGGGTGGGACAACACGAAATCTTTAGTTCTTTCCAAACATGGGAACAGTTTAGCCAATATCATTTACTGGACACTGCAGATGCTGGAATTTAGTTTAGCTTAGTTTAGAGATACAGCGCGGAAACAGGCCCTTCGGCCCACCGGGTCCGCGCCGACCAGCGATCCCCACACATTAACACTACCCCACACACACTAGGGACAATTTTTACATTTATACCCACAAACCTGCACGTCTTTGGAGTGTGGGAGGAAACCGGAGATCTCAGAGAAAACCCACGCAGGTCACGGGGAGAGCGTGCAAACTCCGTACAGGCAGCACATGCAGTCAGGGTCGAACCCGGGTCTCTGGCGCTGTGAGGCAGCAACTCTACCGCTGCGCCACCGTGCCGGCCCTGGAATCATGAGCGAGAAACACAACGTGCTGGAGGAACCGGAGTAATGTTACATGTTGGCCGGCTGATCCCTTGAGGGGTCGGTTCTCTGGATTTAATGAGCCTGGCCTAATCCCTGCTCGTTCAACTTCCAAACCGCACAGATGCAGAATCTGGCTTCGTTAGTTTGTGTGTCTCACAGCCAGGGCAACCCAAACGAGGAGAAAGAATCTGCAGGGAAAGGTTTATGAGAAGAGGTCGGAACAGCAGAGTGTGGTGGTGAAAGGATTGTACTGACAAAAGGAGATAATAATAATAATGGGCCTGTCCCACCTACGGGACTCTTTAGGCGACTTCCAGGGACTAATTTTATCGGGATTCACCTACGACAACACCCGCGACAATCTACAACAACCTACGACAGCAAAAATTGTCGCCACCCCTCGCCGAAAAATGCTCGCCCAAAAAATTTGCCCAAGTGGGACCGACCCATAAGTGTTAGAAGAGAAATCACCAAAATAAAGGAACCGAACGGATAAAAGGTTCAATATAGAAATAAGGAACTGCAGGCAAAATGTGCAGGAAGGATCAGCAGATGCTGGTTTACACCGAAGATAGACACAAAATGCTGGAGTAACTCAGCGGGACGGGCAGCTTCTCTGGAGAGAAGGAATGGGTGGCGTTTCGGGTCGAGGCCCTTCTTCTGTGTCTGAAGAAGGATTCCAATCCGAAATGGGGAGGTCCAGGACAAGGGGTCACAGCTTAAGGATAAGGGGGAAATCCTTTAGGACCGAGATGAGAAGGACTTTTTTCACACAGAGAGTGGTGGGTCTCTGGAACCCTCTGCCACAGAGGGTAGTTGAGGCCAGTTCATTGGCTATATTTAAGAGGGATTTAGATGTGGCTCTTGTGGCTAATGGGATCACAGGGTATGGAGAGAAGGCAGGTACGGGATACTGAGTTGGATGATCAGCCATGATCATATTGAATGGCGGTGCAGGCTCGAAGGGCCGAATGGCCTACTCCTGCACCTAATTTCTATGTTTCTATGTTTCTATGAAATGCCAACTGTCCAATTTCTCCAGAGACGCAGGCTGACACGCTGAGTTACTCCAGCATTTGTGTCTAACTAAAGGGCCAATCCCACTTTCACGACCTAATTCACGACCTTTTTTACTCGTTGACATTTTTCATCAGGCTAGAAAAAACGTCCCGACCTACCTGATGCCACGAGTACTTACGACTAGCATCACGACCTACCTACCACCTCATACGACCTTGTGACGACCATGCTGCGAGTATGAGTCTCGGGCAAACTCGGCAGAGGTCGTGAATTAGGTCGTGAAAGGCCCTTAACAAGGAATTGCAGATACTGGAAATGGGGGCGGACTTGGATTCATGGGAGGATGGTCTTGGAGGGGAGGATGCTCCTCAAACTGCGGAGCATCCCGGACAATACAGCTCACCCCCTCTCCATGGCACACTGGTCAACCTGAGGAGCAACTTCAGCAACAGACTGGTTCCACCAAGATGCAGCACAGAACGCCACAGGAGATCCTTCTTCCCTGTGGCTATCAAACTGTACAACTGCTCCCCCTTCTGTTGTGGGGTAGACTGACTCCCCCCCCCCCCCCCCCCCCAATCTTTGCACATCCCCCAATCCTTTCCACTCGTCACTTTAATTTCATTTTTCATGTACCTTGTGTTTTTATGACTGTTGGCAGATCAATTTCCCTCCTGGGATGAATAAAGTAGGTATGTTACAAAACTTACCTTGAGCAGCGCTGCAGTTCTGCCGCTCCCCGTGTGCGTGACTTTGGCGCCTTTCAGAGGGGGGCGGGCTTAAAGTGCCGTTTTTCTGCAGACTGGGCAAATCGATCCATGTCGGGCGATTTCGTTGCGGAACAAAAATCGCTCCGACATTTCATTCATGAAGGTATTTTTAAATTACGCTAGATTATTTATTAACTAGAGTAATTTAAAAATCACCTTCAAAAGCCGTGAGAGCCGACAATGGGAAGGATTTTGTGTAGGGGAGAAAAAAAGGTACACAGTTTATTTTTATATTAAAAGTTGGTTTTTATGGAGGCTTTAATCATATTTTCATGTTGCGAAATGGGGTCCAAAAAAATGTATGAACCGGCTGTATTTTTCCTCCCGACTTCACCGCAAACCGCAACGTTCCAATCCACCGCATTCCACTAAAACCCACTCGCTAGTTGATTTAAATGGCCATTAATTTACAGGCATTAAACACGCAATTCCTTCCATTTGGCCCAGAAATTCATGCAAATGAGATTTAAAAATTATGTTATATTGTGGATTATTGTGTGAATGTTATTTGGACACTTAGGCAATTTTAAAAAAGTTTATCTTTTCTTAAGAAATGGATAGATGTTTAGATCTACTCATTGAATTTTGTAGTTAGCTACAATTAGATAACTAACTAATTATATGCTTTAATTTCAGGTCATCCAAGTAAGATTGTTTCATAGGGTTACACAAAAAGCTGGAGAAACTCAGCGGGTGCAGCAGCATCTAAGGAGCGAAGGAGATAGGCGACGTTTCGGGTCGAGACCCTTCTGAAGAAGGGTCTCGACCCGAAACGTCGCCTATCTCCTTCGCTCCTTAGATGCTGCTGCACCCGCTGAGTTTCTCCAGCTTTTTGTGTAACCCTCGATTCTCCAGCATCTGCAGTTCCTTCTTTAACAAGATTGTTTCATATTTGTTTCAGAATGCTTCAATCTATAATAACTGAAAATTTCATTGAGTTCTATTAATTTTTAAGAAAGTTATGGGCTTTTAACTGTTCTAGATCACAGCTTTTGAGTTAAGTCAATTGAAAGGCAATGGGGAACAAGATGCTAATTTCCGAGTATGAAAATGGTCATAACTTTCTTAATACTGAAGATATAAAAGTGAATTAGGTGTCAAATTAAACTTCTTTTTATGCTTTATCTGATGGGATAAATTGCAGACTTGATTTTTTAAATCTCAAAATTTTGTAACATTGCTAAATAAAGTTCCATTGTATGGTTTGGTAACTCAGCGGGTCAGGCAGCATCCCTTGAGAACATGAATGGGTGAAGGGTCAGGGCTTGTGACCCTAAAATGTCACCCGTCTTTGTCATCAGAGATGAGATTCAATCTGCTGCTTCTCATTTTGAGGGGGGGTTATTCTGGGTGTGGGAAGAGAAGTCTGGATTTGACAGAGAGAGGAAAAGAGTCTCGGGTCATGGGTCACAAAATATTAGCGGCCATCATGTCTGGTTATTCTTTTTGTCTACAGTGAATACAGTTCAAACTTAACTCCACCAGCTCAGCAAAGCAGGAGATGTGGACTTGGGGAGAGGTAGAGGGTGGGGAGGGGGGGAGAGAGAGAGACAGGGGGCAGGAGAGAGGGAGAGGGAGAAGGAGAGAGAGAGAGAGAGAGAGAGAGGGAGTAGGAGAAAGAGAGGGAGAGCGGAGAGGAGGAGACCGTGTTCCACGTGTATATGGAGTGTGTGAGGTTACTGCCCCTGTACCAATATCTGAAGGGGTTGTTCCTCAAGTTCTGGCTGCATTTTAGCCCCACAATCCTGGTGTTCGGACACAAGGCAGGGAGTGGGGAGAGCCGAGTGTGGGGGGGAGGGGACTTACCTGTCAGTTTGCTCCTCGGCCTGGCTAAGATGGCCATTCGCGGGTCCAGGCAGTGGGCGGTCGATGGTCAGGCGAGAGTCGGCTGCCTGCCCCTCTTCCGGGCCTACGTCCGTGCACGCGTGTCCCTGGAGAGGGAACACGCGGTGTCCACGGGGACTCTGGAGGCCTTCCGTCAACGCTGGTCATCGCGTGGGGTTGAGAGTATTGTAAACAATGAATGTACTGTTGTACGACAATGATTTGTTTTTGATATAGTGTTATTTTGATTACGTTTTGATGTGTTGTATTATATGATTGTGTCAAATAAAGTTTTTGAACAGAAAAAGAAAAAATGGAGAGCGAGAGAGGGAGAGCGAGTGAGAGAACGAGAGCGAGGGAGAGAGAGAGAGAGGGAAAGAGATGGAGAGGGAGAGAGAGAGAGAGAGAGAGAGAGAGAGAGAGAGAGAGAGAGAGAGAGAGAGAGACTGAGACAGAGTGAGTGAGATGGCTATTTTAGGTTGCAGATCAATGTCATTTTGCAAAAGGATAAATTTCTGAGGGACTATGCCTCATCATTCATTAAAGCAGGTGGCCTTTGGCCAGAAGACGAGATGACAATAGAACACAAAACTCAACTACTGGTGCTGAAAAGGGTGGTAACAACCTATGGCTGAAATGCTTCTTCAGTCAGCTGTCTGTCCAAAGATACTTTGGAAAGTCAAGGCACCGGGGTGAGGAAAGTTGGTCTAAATCCAATAAAAAACGGAAGATTATTTTCACACCGGCACCCTCTGCCAGCAATCTGCTTCCCATGTGTGATGGGTCACGGGGAAACAATCTGCTCTGGCAAATGCCACAGATCACTGTGTTCCTCCCCCGGGGTTCAGTACAAGCAACTAACTTGGAAGGGAAGTGGAAAGGGAACTTCAGCCCAAATTACAAACTGGACACAATTACAAAATGATGTTATTGCAGAAGCATCCGACAGACCAATCTCAAATTCCTCCCTTCATTAGTTGGGTGGGGCACGCTGACAATCAATCTTGCTGTTAAAATAAGAATGCAATTTAGGATACGTTTGCTGTCTGGGTTGTGAGAACCAACACATTTGTTGTTGAGTGAGGGGCATGTTGGCTTTTGCAATGCAAGCTGACATATTGGGAAGGGCATTGAGTGAGTGGTGTGCCCTTGGGTTACATAGGTTGACATATTGAGAAGGGCATTTTGTCAATTAACCTGTGCTTGAGGTGTGCAGGCTGACATATTGGAAAGGGCCTTAATGTGGCCTTATGGTATGTTGGCAGACATTTTGGGAAGGGCATTAGTCGGTGTGCAGGCTGACATATTGAGAAGGGCATTTTGTCAATTAACCTGTGCTTGAGGTGTGCAGGCTGACATATTGGAAAGGGCATTGGGCCAGTTAATGTGGGTTTGGGGTATGCAGGCTGACATATTGAGAAGGGCATTGGTGAGCGAGAGTATTGCCTACTTAGATGAGCATAAGTAAACACAATGTTCCATCTAAATCCAGCACTGTCATAGAGTCATAGAGTGATACAGCATGAAAACAGGCCCAACTTGCCCACACTGACCAACATGTCGCCACCATACCAGTCCCCCCTGCCTGCGTTTGCCCCATATCCCTCCAAACCTGTCCTATCCTTGTATCATTTTTCACACACAGAGTGGTGAATCTGTGGAACTCTCTGCCACAGAAGGTAGTTGAGGCCAGTTTGTTGGCTATATTTAAGAGGGACTTAGATGTAGCTCTTGTGGCTAATGGGATCAGGGGGTATGGAGAGAAGGCAGGTACGGGATACTGAGTTGGATGATCAGCCATGATCATATTGAATGGCGGTGCAGGCTCAAATGGCCCAATGGCCTACTCCTGCACCTATTTTCTATGTTTCTATGTACCTGTCCAAATGTTTCTTAAACGTTGCAATAATCCCAGCCTCAACTACCTCCTCCAACAGTTCGTTCCATGCACCCACCAGTCTCGGCGTGAAAAGGTTACCCCTCAGGTACCTAATAAAACTTTCACCCCTCACCTTAAACCTATGTCCTCTGGTCCTCGATTCTCCCCCCACCCCCCCCCCAACTCTGAACAAGAGACTCTGTGCATCACGGGGCCATCACATAGATTGAAAGACCCTGGGCCATGAGAATGACTTCACAATCGTGCAAACTAAAGCATCAAGTAAGGCAGAGATAGAAAGATTCTTGATTAGTACGGGTGTCAGAGGTTACGGGGAGAAGGCAGGAGAATGGTGTTAGGAGGGAGAGATAGATCAGCCGTGATTGGATGGCGGAGTAGACTTGGTGGGCCGAATGGCCTAATTCTGTTCCTAGAACCTACGATCGGGGAAAAGATTCCAGCTTAATGCCGAATGGTTTAGTCTGACTAATGATCTAATTGGGTGTGCAGTTAAAGCTTATCACGTACCATCCTATCGCTTATGATCTTATGACCTTATGATCAGCCACGAGCAGATTGCGAGCTTCTGCGATGGGAAGAGCGAAAGATGGATTTTCGTCCAAAGGTTTTCTGTTGAAAATTTCCCCACCCTCTTCTGGAAACTTTAACCCACATCTGTGCCCTGTGGACGGCTCGCTGTAACCATGTCACGTCTTTCCGCTGGCTGGTTAGCACACGACAAAATGCCTTACACTGCACCTCGGTACACGTGACAATGAAACTCAACTCAACCAAAGCTTGTGATGAGCGATGTTTGACCCTGAGATATCACGAGAAAGGGCCTGTCCCACTTACGCGACTTTCGCCAATTGCCGGCACCCGTCATCGGTTGCCGACATTTTTCAACATGTCAAAAATTCAGCGGCGACCAAAAAGACGCTACGACTCTTTGGGCGACTGAGGAGAGTACATGTCGCGGGGTGAAGCTTGTACGGTCGTGAGTAGTCGCCCAAAGAGTCGTACCTTGTTCTGGTCGCCGTTGGATTTTCAATATGTTGAAAATTTTCGCCGACCTGTAACGACCTATGACGGGTGCCGGCAGTCACCGAAAAAGTTGCGTAAGTGGGACAGGCCCTTAACTATTTCCCTTGCCTGACCTCCTAATTTTCTACTTTACTCCTGTACTCTATCTAATCTGGGAGAGAGAGATTGGACAGCGGAGCAGAGATTGTTCTAGGGACTAATTGTTCCGCCGATATGTTGTAGGTACATGATTCCAAACTGATTCCTGGGATGCCAGGACTTTCATATGAGGAAAGATTGGATAGACTCGGCTTGTACTCGCTGGAATTTAGAAGATTGAGGGGGGATCTTATAGAAACTTACAAAATTCTTAAGGGGTTGGACAAGCTAGATGCTGGAAGATTGTTCCCGATGTTGGGGGAGTCCAGAACAAGGGGTCGCAGTCTAAGGATAAGGGGGAATTCCTTTAGGACCGAGATGAGGAAAACATTCTTTACACAGAGAGTGGTGAGTCTCTGGAATTCTCTGCCACAGAAGGTAGTTGAGGCCAGTTCATTGGCTATATTTAAGAGGGCGTTAGATGTGGCACTTGTGGCTAAAGGGATCAGGGGGTATGGAGAGAAGGCAGGTACGGGATACTGAGTTGGATGATCAGCCATGATCACATTGAATGGCGGTTCAGGCTCGAAGGGCCGAATGGCCTACTCCTGCACCTATTTTTCTATGATTCTATGTTTCTAAATCTCATCTGTTCTTCATCAAAGCTGAACCATGCTAGAATGTGCCACACGAGGAGACCAAGCGCGGACTACAGCTCTTTCAGCAAGACATCCGGACACCTCCATTCACCTCCATTTTTCTATGTTTCTATTCTAATAGATGCTTCGGTTTCCTCCCACACTCCAAAGACGTACAGGTTTGCAGGTTAATTGGCTTGGTGTAAATGTAAAAATTGTCCCTAGTGTGTGTAGGATAGTGTTAGTGCGCAGGGATCGCTGGTCGGCGCGGACTCGGTGGGCCGAAGGGCCTGTTTCCGCGCTGTATCTCTGAACTAAACTAAACAGTGTACGGAACGAGCTGCCAGAGGAGGTAGTTGAGGCTGGGACTATCGCAACGTTTAAGGAACAGTTAGACAGGTACATGGATAGGACAGGTTTGGAGGGATATGGGCCAAACCTCGGGCAGGTAGCTGGGACATGTTGGTCGGTGTGACAAGTTGGGCCGAAGGGGCTGTTTCCATGCTGTATCGCCGTATTATTCTATCACAGAAACAGGCCCTTCAGCCCACAATAAGACCAACTCTTATCTGCTTGCACGTGATGCATATCCCTCCATTCCCTGCATGTGCCTATCCAAAAGCCTCTTAAATGCCACTGTCGTATCTGCCCACACCACCACCCCCGGCAGCACATTCCACACCTGGAGTATTGTGTGCAATTGTGGTCCCCTAATTTGAGGAAGGACATTCCTGCTATTGTAGGTTCACCAGGTTAACTCCCGGGATGGCGGGACTGGCATATGATGAAAGAATGGGTCGACTGGGCTTGTACTCGCTGGAATTTAGAAGGGTGAGAGGGGATCTTATAGAAACATATAAAATTCTTAGAGGATTGGAAAGGCTAGATGCAGGAAAAATGTTCCCGATGTTGGGGGAGTCCAGAACCAGGGGTCACAGTTTAAGCACAAGGGGTCGGCCATTTAGGACTGAGATGAGGAAAAACATTTTCACCCAGGGAGTTGTGAATCTGTGGAATTCTCTGCCACAGAAGGCAGTGGAGGCCAATTCACTGGATGTTTTCAAGAGAGTTTAGATTTAGCTCTTAGGGCTAATGGAAACAAGGGATATGGGGAAAAAGCTGGAACAGGGTACTGATTATGGATGGTCATAGTGAATGGCGGTGCTGGCTCGAATGGCCTACTCCTGCACCTATTTTCTATGTTTCTATGTTTGTATTATGTGTGTAGGATAGTGTTGGTGTGTGGGGATCGCTGGTCGGCGAGGACTCGGAGAGAGACGAAGGGCCTGTTTCCGCGCTGCACCTCTAAACTACACTAAAGACAAAAGGACGGACCAAGGAAAACGAGGATGTACGCGCAGAGAATGGAGACCCAGCCACGTGCGTCCGCGTGCAGCGACGGCAGGCCTGGTTCACCGTCGTGCAGAAGGACATGGTGGGGCGACCTCGCCATGTCCTTCTGCACGACGGTGAACCAGGCCAGCTCCACACCTCCAGGGGGGAACCTCGTAGGGGGAGCCGGAGAGGGGGGAGCCAGAATCCCAAATTGGAGATACATCTTCATATAGGTATAGACTTTAGACTTTAGCGATACAGTCTTAGAGTACAGCGTGGAAACAGGCCCTTCGGCCCACCAAGTCCGTAGCAACCAGCGATCGCCCGTGCACTAGCACTATCCAACGCACCAGGGATAATTTTACCGAAGCCACTTAACCTACAAACCTGCACGTCTTTGGAGTGTGGGAGGAAACCGAAGCTCTCGGAGAAGAAAGCCCACGCAGGTCACGGGGAGAACGTACAAACTCCGTACAGACAGCACCCGTAGTCAGGATGGAACCCGGGTCTCTGGCGCTGTGACTGAGGCAGCGATTCTACCGCTGTCGCCCACTGGTCTGTGGGACCAGGATGGGCTGGTCTGTTCAACAATCAATGCGTCTAGACAAAGATATATTTTTTTAATACAAAATGCTTTTATTCTGATCAAACAAAAATACACAATCAGAGAATGCCTATATTGGCAGTTTACAAACAAAGTTATCAAATGAAACAGTTAGGTCTTTATTCTTTGGAGCGCAGAAGGTTAAGGGGGGACTTGATTGAGGTCTTTAAAATGATGAAAGGGATAGACAGAGTTGACGTGGATAAGCTTTTCCCATTGAGGGTAGGGAGGATTCAAACAAGAGGGCATGACATGAGAATTCAGGGACAGAAGTTTAGGGGTAACATGAGGGGGAACTTCTTTACTCAGAGAGTGGTGGCTGTGTGGAATGATCTTCCAGCAGAAGTGGTGGAGGCAGGATCGATTTTAACATTTAAAAGTAAAGTGGATAGGTATATGGACGGGAAGGGAATGGAGGGGTATGGTCTGAGTGCAGGTAGATGGGACTAGGGGAAAATAAATGGTCGGCACGGACTGGAAGGGCCGAGAGGGCCTGTTTCCGTGCTGTAATTGTTATATGGTTATTAAAATCTTAACAATTTTATCAACGATACATTCGACCTCCCGCGGCGACCAGCGTTGACGGAAGGCCTCCAGAGTCCCCGTGGACACCGCGTCTTCCCTCTCCAGGGGGCACTCGGGCGCGGATGTAACCCCGGAAAAGAGGCAGGCAGCCGACCGCTGTGCGGCCGTCGACTGCCCGCTGCGTGGACCCGCCAATGGCCATCTTGGAGTGCAAAGACATTGGGAGGTAAAGCGTTGGAGGAGGTGCCAGGAGGCAAGGAGATACAGAATAATTTGGAGGATTTCAGCTATTGTGGATGAGCGATAGAGTTCACATCTGTGGATCGTTAGAGAAAGCAGAACAGGTAATTTTCTTATTTTTTCTTTAAAAATCAGACAAATAGCTTCTCTGCGTTAGGCGAGGCTTTGAAGATAACAGCAGGGAGTGCTGTGTACAATACTAGTTAGTCCACAGTAAGAGCACTGCATACAGTTCTGGCCAGCGCACATTACAGGAAAGACTTGATGGCTCTGGCGAAGGTGCAGAGGAGATTTACGAGGATGTCTCCAGGGCGCTCCAGCTTTGATGAAGTATTGGATAAACATGCGGGATTTTTCTTTTTCCAGGTTTATTATTTTCATTTGTACCGAGGTACGGTGGCGCAGCGGTAGATCCGCTGCCTCACGGCGCCAGAGACCTTGGTTCGATCCTGACCACTGGTGCCCTCTCTGCATGGAGGCCCTTTTCACACAGAGTTGTGAGTCTGCGTAATTCTCTGCTCAGAGGGCGGTGGAGGTCGGTTCTCTGGATACTTTCAAGAGAGAGTGAGATAGGGCTCTTAAAGATAGCGGAGTCAGGGGATATGGGGAGAAGGCAGGAACGGGGTACTAATTGTGTACGAACGGCCATGATCACAATGAATGGCGGTGCAGGCTCGAAGGGCCGAATGGCCTCCTCCATCATCTATTTTCCATGTTTCTATGTGTGTTAGGATAGTGCTGGTACACAGGGTGATCGCTGGTCGGTGGGGCCTCAGTGGGTTGAAGGGCCTGTTTCCGCACTCTAACTCTAAAGTCGAAAGGTCACTGAAAAGATTTGTTTTGGATGTTTTGCGCGCAGATTAGACAGATGTACCGTAGATAAATACCGTCATCAAACCCGTCCTGCCTTCTGAATCTAGATTAAAACTCCCTGCACACTCCCACCTACGGGTGCCCCACCCAATCTCATTACTCCCATTTACTGAGAGATAAGGGGCTGTCCCACTTGGGCGACCTAATCTGTGAGTTTAGAAGATTTCACCCTCGACTCAAACTCGCAGCATGGTCGACACGTGGTCCTAGGTCACTGGAACTCTCCTTCATGCTCGAGGGAAGTTCCCGCATACGCGCGGCCTCAGCTAGGTCGCAGAAACATTTTCAGCATGTTGAAAAATTTTCCGCGAGTAAAAATTGGTCGTCATGGTTCTTTTGAACTCGTAGTGCAGTGGAGTGGGGTCGCTATGTAGTTACAGGCAGTCGCAGGCAGCCGTGGGCTATCTCCTTCGCTGACCGGGCATTTTAATTGGCTCATTGGAGTGTTCAGGACCAAGGAAGACCGACCGGTAGGTTAAATGCCCGCTAAACTTTATTATACGTTGTCTGACTTCTTAAAAGTGTCTCCACCCCTTCTCCCACCCCCTCTCCCAATTCCCTCCCCCCACTCCCTCCCTCCCCCCCACTACCCCCCTCCCCCCCGCGCTCTCTAAAGGACTTACCGTACACTATGCAGCCGTCTTTTACCTTCCTCTTCATCATGGGTCTGATTTTCAGACAGTGCTCCCCCGCTTTCCCTGTGTGTGTGTGTGTGTGTGTGTGTGTGTGTGTGTGTGTGTGTGTGTGTGTGTGTGTGTGTCTGTGTGTGTCTGTGTGTGTCTGTGTGTGTCTGTGTGTGTGTCTGTGTGTGTGTGTGAGTGAGAGTGAGAGTGTGTGTGAGTGAGTGTGTGTGTGTGTGTGCGCGCGTGAGTTTGTGTGCGTGTGCGAGTAGTGTGCGTGTGTGTGCGTGAGTGCGTGTGTGTGTGTGTGTGTGTGCGTGCGTGCGTGTGTGTGTCTGTGTGTGTGTGTGTGAGAGTGAGTGTGTGTGTGTGTGAGTGAGTGAGTGAGAGTGTATGTGAGTGTGTGAGTGAGTGTGTGTGTGTGCGCGTGTGGTGGGGGAGTTTGTGTGCGAGTAGTGTGCGTGTGTGTGAGTGTGTGTGTGCGAGTGCGTGTGTGTGTGTGTGCGTGTGTGAGTGTGTGTGTGCGTGTGTGAGTGTGTGAGTGTGTGTGTGCGTGCGTGCGTGTGTGCGTGTGTGCGTGTGTGCGTGTGTGTGTGTGTGTGAGTATGTGTGTGTGAGTGTGTGTGTGTGTGTGTGTGAGTGCGTGTGTGTGTGTGAGTGCGTGTGTGTGAGTGTGTGTGTGTGAGTGTGTGTGTGTGAGTGTGAGTGTGTGTGTGTGTGTGCGAGTGCGTGTGTATGTGTGTGTGTGTGTGTGTGTGTGTGTGTGTGTGTGTGTGTGTGTGTGTGTGTGTGTGTGTGTGTGAGTGTGTGTGTGTGAGTGTGAGTGTGTGTGTGTGTGTGCGAGTGCGTGTGTATGTGTGTGTGTGTGTGTGTGTGTGTGTGTGTGTGTGTGTGTGTGTGAGTGTGTGTGTGTGTGTGCGTGTGTGTGTGCGTGCGTGCGTGTGTGTGGTCGGTCGATCCAGCTCGAGGTTTTCCAGGCGAGTGCCCTTGAGCTTGAAGGTGGAAGACAGTCTTCTCCTTCTTGAGTGTGGCGTGCACAGCCTAAAGTTGTGGGACAACTTGTTGCGTTTGATCTTATGTTTGTGCACGCCAGGTTGATTTCATTTGTTGAAACAGGGTGGGCTACGTGAAGGTTGCAATCTCCGACCCCGAAGACAGTCTTCTGAACTTGCGGACGAGGTCGCCGCAGTGGGACAGCCCCTATACAGCGTGGAGCCAGGCCCTTCGGCCCAACCTTGTCCGCGCCGACCTGCGATCAGCCCGCACACTAGCACTATCCTACACACACTACAACCTAAAAACCTGCACGTCTTTGGAGAGTGGGGGGAAACCGGAGACACCCGGGGAAAACCCATGCAGGTCACGGGGAGAACATACAAACTCCATAGAGACAGCACCCGTGGTCGGGATCGAAACCCGGGTCTCCGGCGCTGTAAGGCAGCAACTCTACCGCTGCGCCACCGTGCTGTTCTCCGAACAGCCGGAAAATATTTTTGCCCTCTACACCGATGTTGGCCTTTGGAAATTCCCAGTTATTTTAATGCCAAACCCAACTCTTGATATTTAAGTTAATAGATGGAAAAATCTGTCAACAGTCAATTACGAGGAGTCGCAGCTGTTTTACAGCTAAGTCAGCCACAAAATTACACAGTGACTTGGATTCTTCTGCTGACAAAAAGCCACACAGCTAAAAGCTAATTGAAGACCTCATGGACAGTACAGCACAGGAGCAGGCCCTTCAGCCCACAATGCGTCGGAAGGAACTGCAGGTGCTGGTTTAAACTGACGATTGATACAAAATGCCGGAGTGACTTAACGGGTCATAGTGTGGAAACAGGCCTTAGGCCCAACTTGCCCACATCGGCCAACATGCCCCAGCGACACCTGTCCCAACTGCCCGCGTTTGGTCCATATCCCTCCAAACCTGTCCTATCCATGTACCTGCCTAACTGTTTCTTAAACGTTTGGACAGTACCAGCCTCAATTACCTCCTCTGGCAGCTTGTTCCATGCACCCACCACCCTCTGTGTGAAAAAGTTACCCCTCGGATTCCTCAACTTTCTCCCTGATCATACCTCTTTATTAGGTGACTAATGAGCTAACTTTAATAGGTGACTAATGGACTAATAGACTAATGGTTAGATAGGGCTCTTAAAGATAGCGGAGTCAGGGGATATGGGGAGAAGGCAGGAACAGGGTACTGATTGTGGATGATCAGCCATGATCATATTGAATGGTGGTGCTGGCCCGAAGGGCTGAATGGCCTACTCCTAAAGCCATTGTCTATTGTCTATTGACTCCTATTTAAGTTCATAAGTTCTAGGAGCAGAATTAGTCCATTCGGCCCATCGTCTACTCTGCCATTCAATCATGGCTGATCTATCTCTCCCTTCCAACCCCATTCTCCGGCCTTCTCCCCATAACCCCTGACACCCATCCTAATCAAGAATCTATCTCTCTCTGCCTTAAAAAAATCCACTGACTTGGCCTCCACAGCCGTCTGTGGCAAAGGATTCCATGGATTCACCACCCTCTAAGGTCGGCACGGTGGCGCAGCGGTAGAATTGCTGCCTTATGGGCTTGTCCCACTTAGACGACTGCAGGAGACTATGCGGTCGCCACATGTTCGCCACATGTTCGCGGGTGGTTGCCGGGGAGTCGCCTTCATGGGCGTGAGGAGTTCCCGCATTCCGGGAACTAGTTGCGGCCGCATTATGGTCGCCGCAAATTTTTCAACGTTGACAAAATTAGCGGCGACGAGAATGAAGCTGCCATGGAGAGTAGCGAGAATTCGCGTGCCGTAGGTTGTTCGCCAGGAGGTCGAAGGTTCTTGTCGGTTGTAGCCGGTGCTGACCGGTGAATTTCATCGGCTCATTGGGAAAGAAAAGGTGAGCAGTAGTTTTCAGAACCAAGGATAACTGACCGGTAAAATGTTAAATGTCCGCCGAGCTTCACAGCCGTGTATCTCTGGCTTCTTAAAAGTTGTCTCCACTCCTTCTCCCGCCTCATCCCCCTCTTTTAAAGGACTTACCGTACACTGTTCATCGCGGTGTGTGTCTGCATCACCTTGGTTTTGCACCGTGTGAATTTTTCAAACAGGGCAAGCGGGGGGAGCGCTGTCTACAAAATTGACAGTCCCCTGGCAGAGGGCTGAAAAATCGTCCAAGTGGGGTAGGCCCCTTTCAGTGCCAGAGACTCAGGCTCGCTGGCACAAAATGACAGCATCTGCAGTTCCTTCGTACACAAGGACATTTCAGGACTGAAGTCCTGCATGTAACTCAACTCCTGGGAAATATTCCTTCCTGTAACACGGGAAGAAGAAGCTGTAATGTGAAGCATGCTCCCAGTGGTCCGTAGAGTTGGTACAAAGAGCAGTTACTTTCATAGGTTAGTAAAGGGCCTGTCCTACCAGCATCCGACTCCATGCGATGAGCGCGATGAAACTAGAAGCGGGGGCCGCGCGGAGGTCGGGTGATCCCCTGTACAGGGCCGTTCCCACTAGCATGCACCTGCATGCGGCAAGCGCGACCAAACCGGCAGCGAGGGCTGCGCGGAGGTCGGGTGAGTGGCGCAACGCGGCGCAAAGTGAGGCGAACTTGGAGCGAAGTCTTAAGGTAAGTTTGCCAGGACAGAGAGGGGCACAGAGGCACACACACAGAGAGGGCCACGGAGCCACACACATAGAGGGTCACGGAGGCACCTACAGAGAGGGTCATGGAGGCACGACGTCGAGACGGTGTGTAATGCGTTGGGGCGACTGCGAGCCGACAAGCCGTGGCCGCGCGGAATTTTTGAACATAGTCAGTTTTTCGGAGCCCCGCGCGATGTCGGGACAAACTCCGCACAATTCCGCACGGCTCCGGCGATCGAAGTGGGACCGGCCCCGCGACGCCGGACGGCTTAAGCGACCACGTTAGGTCGCGCTAATCGCATGGAGTTGCATGCTTGTAGGACAGGCCCTTAACAGTGGTCACGGTGGCGCACCGGTAGAGTTGCTGCCTTACAGCGAACGCAGCGCCGGAGAACCAGGTTTGATCCCGACCACGGGTGCTGTCTGTACGGAGTTTGTACGTTCTCCCCGTGGCCTGCGTGGGTTTTCCCCGAGATCTTTGGTTTCCTCCCACGCTCCAAAGGCGTGCAGGTTTGTAGGTTAATTGGCTTGGTAAATGTAAAGATTGTCCTTAGTGGGTGTAGGATGGTGTTAGTGTGCGGGGATCGCTGGTCGGAGCGGACCAAGTGGGCCGAAGGGCCTGTTTTCACGCTGTATCTCTAAACGGAACGAAACTAAACTAACTTGTGCTAATGTTTCCACAACAACACTGACCACTAGTAGAAGGAACCGTGGGTTCTAGCGTACATAAGAGAGCTCAAAAAGCTGGAGTAACTCTGCGGGTCAGGCAGCATCTCTGGAGAAAAAGGAATCTGTGTCGTTTCGGGTTGAGACCGTTCTTCAAACGAAAACCCTTAAGAACAAGGGGTCGGCCATTTTGGGCGGAGATGAGGAAAAACCTTTCTCACCCAGAGAGTTGTGAATGCGGAATTCTCTGCCACAGAAGGCAGTGGAGGCCAATTCACTGGATGTATTCAATAGGGAGTTAGATTTACCTCTTAGGGCTAACGGAATCAAGGGATAGGGGGAGGAAGCGGGAACGGGGTACTAATTGGGGATGAGCAGCCATGATTATATTGAATGGCGGTGCTGGCTCGAAGGGCCGAATGGCCTACTCCTGCGCCTATTGTCTATGTTTCTATGACCTTCTGTGCCTAGCTTCGGTTGAAACCAGCATCTGCAGTTCCTTCCTGAACATGAGTAGGTGGATGTTGATGTCCACTTGTCCTTCATTTCCCTTTGCATCTCTCTACGTCTCCCCCTCTCGCCTTTATTGACAGGGACAAAGGGGAAGTTGGGGGAGGAGAGTGGAGAGCGTTCCGACTGGCTGCATCGTGGCCTGGTTCGGCAACTTGAGCGTCCAGGAGCGGGAAAGACTGCAGAAAGTTGTGACCACTGCCCAGTCCATCACCGGCTCTGACCTCCCCACCGTCGAAGGGATCTACCGCAGTCGCTGCCTCAAAAAGGCAGCCAACATCATGATCAAGGACCCACACCACCCTGGCCACACACTCATCTCACCACTGCCATCAGGAAGAAGGTACAGGAGCCTGAGAACTGTAACGTCCAGGTTCAGGAACAGCTTCTTCCCAAAAGCCATCAGGCTATTAAACCCAACAACGAATAAACTCTGAGCTCTGAACTGCAAAAGACTATATTATTATTGCACGATATTTGTTATTTATCGAACACTTTCATTGTTTCCTCTTCCCCCGTTATGTACTGATTTACATATTCACATATTCTGTCGTGCCGCAGCAAGTAAGAATTTCATTGTCCCATCCGGGACATCTGACAATAAAAAAAAGATAATGAAGGAATAAGTACCTCATATTCCCCTTGGGCAGCTTACATCCCAGAGGTATGAATATTGATTTCTCTAACTTCAAGTAACCCTCAGTCTCTGTAACCTTCAATCCCCTGTCTCTCCATCCCTTCCCTCACCCAAGTGGTCTTACCAGCTTTAAAGTCGTCTTGTTGAGTCTCATTGTCTGCAACTCGTTTTCACCCAGCCCACAGCTTCCTTTATGATGTCAACAAAATAGAGAGAGTACAGAGGAGATTTACTAGAATGTTGCCTGGGTTCCAGCAACTAAGTTACAGAGAAAGGTTGAACAAGTTAGGTCTTTATTCTTTGGAGCGCAGAAGGTTAAGGGGGGGACTTGATTGAGGTCTTTAAAATGATGAAAGGGATAGACAGAGTTGACGTGGATAATCTTTTCCCATTGAGGGTAGGGAAGATTCAAACAAGAGGGCATAACATGAGAATTAAGGGACAGAAGTTTAGGGGTAACATGAGGGGGAACTTCTTTACTCAGAGAGCGGTGGCTGTGTGGAATGATCTTCCAGCAGAAGTGGTGGAGACAGGATCGATTTTAATATTTAAAAGTAAAGTGGATAGGTATATGGACGGGAAGGGAATGGAGGGGTATGGTCTGAGTGCAGGTAGATGGGACTAGGGGAAAATAAATGGTCGGCACGGACTGGAAGGGCCGAGAAGGCCTGTTTCCGTGCTGTAATTGTTATATGGTTATATGGTTATATAGTTTATCATTGTGACTGTTTTTTAGCATGCCTTTCATTTCTTTGTTCTATATCTCTTCTATATTGCCGTCCGAATCTCAATAGACAATAGGTGCAGGAGTAGGCCATTCTGCCCTTCAATGTGATCATGGCTGATCATCCCCCAATCAGTACCCCGTTCCTGCCTTCTCCCCATATCCCCTGACTCCGCTATCTATCTAGCTCTCTCTTGAAAGTATCCGGAGAACCGGCCTTCACCGCCCTCTGAGGCAGGGAATTCCACAGACTCACAATTTCCCTTTCACCCGAATCGCAGTCTGGAGCAAAGATACTAGTGGTCTACCTTGCTCCTCCAGTATGTTTGGTCTGAAGAAGGGTCCCGACCAGAAACGTCACCCATTCCTTCTCTCCCGACTCGCTAGGTTATTCCAGCCTCTTGTGTCTATCTTCTGAAACCTCTTTGCATCTAACTCTGTGATGAATTATTCAACACAATCTCCCTCGTGTGATGATAGCAAATACTGCAGCAAACCTCTGGATCAGCTGTGATCCACGTGTGTTTCAAGAGTCAAGAGTGCTTGTCAGACTGACGTACGTACGTACAAAGCAGCAGTAATATTTCTACCTGCAACAACGTAACAGGACAATTCTGTACATATATTAATCAAAAATGCAAAGGATTAATCATTGTAACACTGGTGTAATTAAACCAAATCTGTGGTGCAATCAAAGAAGCTCGGTGGCGCAGCGGTAGAGTTGCTGCCTCACAGCGCCAGAGACCCGGGTTCCATCCTGACTACGGGTGCTGTCTGTACGGAGTTTGTACGTTCTCCCCATGACCTGCGTGGGTTTTCTCCAGGTGCTCCGGTTTCCTCCCACACTCCAAAGACGTGCAGGTTTGTAGGTTAATTGGCTCGGTGTAAATGTAAAATTGTCCCTAGTGTGTGTAGGACCGTTAAGGGCCTGTCCTACAAGCATGCAACTCTATGCGATTAGCGCGACCTTACGTGGTCGCTTGAGCCGTCCGGCGTCGCGGGGCCGGTCCCACTTCGATCGCCGGAGCCGTGCGGAATTGTGCGGAGTTCGTCCTGACATCGCGCGGGGCTCCGAAAAACTGACTGATCAAAAATTCCGCGCAGCAACGGTTTGTCGGCTCGCAGTCGCCTCGACGCATTACACACCGCCCCAACATCGTGCCTCCGTGAACCTATCTGTAGGTGCCTCCGTGACCCTCTATGTGTGTGGCTCCGTGGCCCTCTGTGTGTGTGCCTCTGTGCCCCTCTCTGTGTGCCTCTCTCTGTCCTGGCGAACTTACCTTTCAGACTTCGCTCTAAGTTAGCCTCAGTTTGCGTCGCGTTGCGCCACTCACCCGACCTCCGCGCGGCCAAACCTCGCTGCCGGTTTGGTCGCGCTTGCCGCATGCAGGCGCATGCCGGTGGGAACGGCCCTGTACAGGGGATCACCCGACCTCCGCGCGGCCCCCGCTTCTAGTTTGATCGCGTTCATCGCATATAGTTGCATGCTGGTAGGACAGGCCCTTTAGTGTGTGGGGATCGCTGGTCGGTGCGGACTCGATGGGCCGAAGGGCCTGTTTCCACAATGTATCTCTGTACTAAACCTGTTCAGGCTGTCCCCGAGTCGAGTGCGTGAAACCTGGCGAGGGCACACATTGGGACAAATTTGTCATGGCTTGACCATATTTCTCAAGGACCATCGTGCACAGTTGGCATTCATTGTATTGGTTTAATATTGTCAATTTTGCAACAAAGAAACGGGCCCTCTCGGCCCAACTCGCCCATTGCGACCAACATGTCCCATCTACTCTCGTCCCACCTGCCTGCGTTTGGCCCAAATGCTTCCAAATCTGTTCTACCCATGTACCTATCCAAATGCCTCTTAAACATGGCGACAGTAAATGCCTCAACTACCTCCTCCTGCAGTTCATTCCACTCACACACCACCCTTTGTGCAAAAACGTTGTTCTCGACCCAAAACGTCACGCATTCCTTCTCTCCGGAGATGCTGCCTGCCCCGCTGAGTTACTCCAGCATTGCCTGTCTATCTTCGGTTTAAACCAGCATCTGCAGTTCCTTCCAGCATATTCCATTTCTCTAGTTTCCCTCTCCCCTGACACTCAGTCTAAAGAACGTTCTCGAGCTGAAACGTCACCTACTCCTGCTCTCCAGAGGTGCTGCCTGACCCGCTGAATTAATATACAATGGACAATAGGTGCAGGAGTAGGCCATTCGGCCCTTCGAGCCAGCACTGCCATTCAATGTGATCATGGCTGATCATCCACAATCAGTACCCCGTTCCTGCCTTCTCCCCATATCCCTTGACTCCACTATCTTTCCCCCTCACCTTAAACTTATAGACTTTCAATAAATTTGTCTTGGTCACTGGCAATGAAGGCTTAATAGTCTGGTTTAGTTTAGTTTATTGACACGTGTATCGAGCTACAGTGAAAAGATTTTTTGTTGCGCGATATCCAGTCCGCGGAAAGATTATTCCCCATTCCCTGCCTCAGAGGGCGGTGGAGGCCGGTTCTCTGGATGCTTTCAAGAGAGAGCTAGATAGGGCTCTTAAAAATAGCGGAGTCAGGGGGTATGGGGCGAAGGCAGGAACGGGGTACTGATTGGGGATAATCAGCCATGATCATATTGAATGGCGGTGCTGGCTCGAAGGGCCGAATGGCCTACTCCTGCATCTATTGTCTATTGCCTATTAGAATCCAGCCGTCTACTGTGTACAGATTATAAGGATGAGGGAATAACGTTTAGTGCAAGATAAAGTCCGATCAAAAATAGTCTGAGGGTCTCCAATGAGGTAGATGGTAGCTCAGGACCGCTCTCTAGTTGGTGATAGGATGGTTCAGTTGCCTGATAACAGCTGGGAAGAAACTGTCCGTGAATTAATAGAGAGTAAGTGTAGGTAGCAGGACTGGTGAAATATTTATGGAGCGGGTTTCAGAATAGACATTGAAACCGTTGCAATAATTAAAACACCATTTTGCGTGCTGTGATGTTTAAGAACTACAATCAAGCCTTAGCCAAGAGAAATAAACTAATCATGATGTCGAGAAGATGAATGGAACTATAAAACAGGCTTTAAGGTGAGATTTACCCTGTCAAATATTTATACAGCCATTCAGCTGACAAATGGCAGAAAAATCTGTCCCCAACAAGTCTCAGCGTCCCATATCTTGTCTCACTGTCGGAGAGAAGCTAATTGGTTTACCCTCCGTCTAGGTCTGAAGAAGGGTCTCGACCCGAAACGTCACGCATTCCTTCTCACCGGAGATGCTGCCCGTCCCGCTGAGTTACTCCAGCATTGTCTGTCTATCTTCGGTTTAAACCAGCATCTGCAGTTCCTTCCTGCATATTCCATTTCTCTGGATTCCCTCTCCCCTGACACTCAGTCTAAAGAACGTTCTCGAGCCGAAACGTCACCTCCTCCTGCTCTCCAGAGGTGCTGCCTGACCCGCTGAGGTAATAGACAATAGACAATAGGTGCAGGAGTAGGCCATTCGGCCCTTCGAGCCAGCACCGCCATTCAATGTGTTCATGGCTGATCATCCCCAATCAGTACCCCGTTCCTGCCTTATCCCCATATCCCCTGACTCCGCTATCTTTAACAGCTCTATCCAGCTCTCTCTTGAAAGTATCCAGAGAACTGGCCTCCACCACCCTCTGAGGCAGAGAATTCCACAGACTCTGTGTGAAAAAGTGTTATCTCGTCTCCGTTCTAAATGGCTTACCCCTTATTTTTAAACTGTGGCCCCTGGTTCGGGACTCCCCCAACATCGGCAACATTTTTCCTGCCTCTAGCGCGTCCAAACCCTTAATAATCTTATAATCAATAAGATCCCCTCTCATCCTTCCAAATTCCAGTGTATTCAAGCCCAGCTGCTCCATTCTATCAACATATCAGCATTCCTCCAGCTCCTTGTGTCAATCCTCAGTATAGGACTTGCATTCATTGTCTGAACTGATGCTTCCGAGTTTGTTGCAGAGAGGATTTACAAGGATGTTGCCAGGTCTCGAGGGTCTGAGCTGGGAACACTAGTTCTACATTTATATCAATCGAGCCGTCCACAGTGGACATATACAGGATAAAGGGATAACTTTTAGTGCAAGATAAAGTCCCGTAAATTCCGATTAAAGATAGTCCGAGGGACTCCTGTGAGGTAGATGGTAGCTTCGGGTGGTGAATCTGTGGTATTCTCTGCCACAGAAGGCTGTGGAGGCCAAGTCAATGGACATTTAAGGCAGGGATAGATAGATTCTTCATTAGTTCAGGTGTCAGAGGTTATGTGGAGAAGGCAGGAGAATGGGGTTGAGAGGGAGACAGGCACAAAATCGCAATCAAAACATGGGGGGGGGGGCAATTTCTTGGTGGCCGCGCGCATTTGCACACACATACGTGCACGCACACACGTGAGGCTTCGGCCGTGGGCCCCGTGGACGGTAACAGCGGGAGCTGACCTGGTTGGTGACCGATTCCGAACTCCAGCAACAGCAGCTTCGTCCGCCCCGAATCGCGGGGCTTGAACCGGCCCTGTCTTTCATCGGCCGACGGGGGCTTCAACATTGGGAGCCTCGATCGCCTCGTTGCAGCAGTTTGATTTTAAACCGCGCCGGGCGATGAAAGGCCCCGCGAACGGGCCGATTCAGCCCTTAGAAAACGTCTGATAAAGTCCGGATTACAAAACACGGGTGGAGGGTGGGAAAGATCATCCCCCACCTCTCAAAGCACGGGAGGGGATGTCCCCTGCCCCCCAACTCCCCCAGGATTTCCGCCCACGGAGGGAGAGATAGATCAGCCATGATTGAATGGCGGAGTAGACTTGCGTCAGGCGTGTTTTAGTGTCACATGTCCCCGATAGAACAATGAAATTCTTGCTTGCTGCAGCACCACAGAATATGAAAAGATCGTACATAAACGAGAGAAAAAAAGTGTATATAAAAACACACACATACTCAAAAAACAAATAGAGCATTAATAATAATAGGCTGTTGTAGTTCAGAGATTAGTTGTTGCCGTGTCTAAATCTAGCCTAAATCTATCACATGACCTATGACCCTTGAGCAGACTGCTCTCCAGTTGGTGATAGGATGGTTCAGTTGCCGGTTAACAGCGGAAGGACTATACATGATTAGAATCGAGCCATCCACAGTGCACTGATGCAGGATAAGCGAATAACGTTTAGTGCAATTAAAGTACAGCTACAGAAAAAGTGAAGACCCCCTACCCCATGATAGAAACCCCCGAGAAACTGTTCAGGGGTCTCTCCGTTCCGGCGCTTTCGAGAGCTTTTGTGGTGGAGCGGCAACATTTGTATTTGCGTCGATTGTCACCTTGTCGTGGTGGAGAAGCAATTGGTGCGCAGAAGGTTTTATTTAAAGAGTGCTGGCTTTCAAGTGTCTTTCTTTTGGGTTCAAGTTCATTAGCGATCGAAGCAGAATTAGGCCATTCGGCCCATCAAGTCTACTCTGCCATTTAATCATGGCTGATCCTTCTCTCCCTCCTAACCCCATTCTCCTGCCCTCTCCCCGTAACCTCTGACACCCGCACTAATCAAGAATCTATCTATCTCTGCCTTGAAAATATCCACTGGCTTGGCCTCCACAGCCTTCTGCGGCAAATAATCCCACAGGTCTCCGGTTTCCTCCCACACTCCAAAGACGTGCAGGTTTGTAGGTCAATTGGCTTGGTATAAACGTTTAAAGAATTGTCCCTCATGTGTGTGTGTGTGTAGGGTAGTGTTAGTGTACGGGTGATCGCTGGTCGGCGAGGACTCGGTGGGCCGAAGGGCCTGTTTCCGCGCTGTATCTCCAAATTAAACTAAACTGCTGACCTAGCGGGCCGCGGGCAGCAGGGGGAGCCGCCGAACCGGAGACCTGCTCGTTCCCCGAAGACCAGAGCGCAGAGTGGACGAAGCCAGCGACACCGGATGTGAAACTCAAGGCCGGGAGGAGAGGAGAGGGGACCAGGGTCTGGCCCTCCCCGCCCTCGAGGCTCCCACCCTTCTATTCACTGGAATTTAGAAGGATGAGAAGGGATCTGACAGAAACATATACAATTCGTAAGGGATAAGACAGGCTAGATGCAGGAAACATGTTCCCGATGTTTGGGGGAGTCCAGAACCAGGGGTCACAGTGTAAGAATAAGGGTTCGGCCATTTTGGACTGAGATGAGGAAAACCCTTTTCACCCAGAGAGTAGTGAATCTGTGGAATTCTCTGCCACAGAAGGCAGTGGAGGCCAATTCACAGGATGTTTTCAAGCGAGAGTTAGATTTAGCTGTTAGGGTATCAAGAGTTAATGGAATCAAGGGATATGGGGAGAAGGCGGGAACGGGGCACTGATTTTGGATGATCAGCCATGATGGTATTGAATGGCGGCGTTGGCTCGAAGGGCCGAATGGCCCTTTTCACACAGAGTTGTGAGTCTGTGGAATGCTCTGCTCAGAGGGCGGTGGAGGTCGGTTCTCTGGATACTTTCAAGAGAGAGTGAGATAGGGCTCTTAAAGATAGTGGAGTCAGGGGATATGGGGAGAAGGCAGGAACGGGGTACTGATTGGGGATGATCAGCCATGATCACAATGAATGGCGGTGCTGGCTCGAAGGGCCGAATGGCCTACTCCTGCACCTATTGTCTATTGCCTACACCTGCACCTATTTTCTATGTTTCTACGTTTCTATGTTTTGTAATACAATGATATTTATAATATTTATTATGATATTAAAGAATAACAATATTCCCGGGGAACAAAGGTGGGCGGGTGAGGAGAGGGGCGTGGGATCGCTGGTCGATTAACACGACCAAGGAAGCTGATGGCTGGAGGCCCAGCAGCAGCCTGGGGCTCGCCTGGATCTGGCACCGCTCTATGAGACCCGGAGTGTGGACCGGCCTGGACTTTGGATTGGCTCTTGCATGCAGACTGTACATTTTGCTAATCGGAGATTGTGCTCGGTTTAGCTTAGTTTAGTTTAGAGATTCAGCGCGGAAACAGGCCCTTCGGCCCACCGAGTCCGCGCCGACCAGCGATCCCCGCACATTAACACACACTAGGGACAATATACATTTACACCAAGCCAATTAAGCTACAAACCTGCACGTCTTTGGAGTGTGGGATGGAAACTGAAGATTTTGGAGAAAGCCCACGCAGGTCACGGGGAGAACGTACAAACTCCCGTACAGACAGCACCCGCTGTCAGGATTGAACCCGGGTCTCTGGCATTGAAAGGCAGCAACTCTACCACTGCGCCACCGTGCCACACTTGTACAATCCAATATTATATTGGCCTGCATGCATAAAACTTTACATACAATGCTTATTGCAAAAAAAAAAATTAATTTCACCGTGTATTTGCATGTGTACAATAATTCACCATTGACCATTGTTCAACAGAGCGTAAAAAGGTCATCTCAGACCGTTTAATTATAGTCATACAGTCATACAGCATGGAAACAGGCCCTTCGACCCAACTTGTCCATGCTGGCCAAAATGGTCCATCTATGCTAATCGCATTAGCCTGCAGTTGATCCATAGTTAGCACTAGGTGGCGCCGTACAATTGGCAGCCCCGCCAACAGTCTGTTTGTTTTTTCGTCTTTTTGTAATTTTAAGTGTGTGTTAAAAGTTTGTTTAAATGTTCTCCGGTTTGTTTTATGTGGGAGGAGGAGTCGGGGGAATTTTTTTTTTCAGTTTCTTACCTTGCAGCGGCTGAGATTAATTTTTGGATCGCATTCTCCGGTCTCTCTGCGGCCTACCATCGATGGAGCTGGAGGCATCCTCGGACGGACCTTAGGCCCCAGCGCGGGGCGTGGACTTACATCAGAGTCCATCTGTTGCCGGAGATCGCTCCAGCCACGGCCTGCGGACTTTATATCGGGAGCGCGCTGTTTCGGGAGAGGCCGTGGATGTCAGGAGCTCCAACGTTGCAGAGGTTTCTATCAGCCCCAAGGCGGGGTTTGATTATCCGGCGCGGGGGAGCTGACATCCCCCCCGATGTAGGAGCTGATCGCCTCGACGCGGAGGGCTCGCCACCCGCTACACGAGCCAAGATCGTCCCGTCAACGGGGGTCGAGGCCCCCGACCGCGGGAGATCAAAGGGAAGAGATGGAACATTTTTTTTCGCCTTCCATCACAGTGAGGAATGTGGAGGAGTCACTGTGGTGGATGTTTATGTTAAATTGCATTGTGTATGTCCCGTTGCTTTTTATTTGTTTGACTGTACGGCAAATGAAATTCCTCGTATGTTGCATAACATACTTGGGCTAATAAAGTATTATTGTGATTGTGAATGTGGTACCCATCTAAACCGTTCCTATCCATGTACCTGTCCAATCTGTCATAATACCTGCCTCAAATATTTCAACCCAATGATGTTACAAATGGTAGACAGGGATATGAAATTCATAAACATTTGGAGAAATATGGGTTGATGAAACGAAAGCCAATGCGTGTCTGCATGAGACAAGTCATGTTTAACGGGGTGGCCCAGTGCTATTGATCTAATGACAGCGTTGATAACACCAATGCGGTTGATGTAAACACATTCTCAGAATGCCTTTGATAAAATGCCACATAGTGAGCTTGTTAGCAAAACTGAATGAGAAAGAGCTTGTGGCAATGTGTATATGAAATTGCTTTCTGTTGCAGGAAGCAGAGTCTTAGAGAAAGATTGCTTTAGCGACTGGAGTTTAGAGTGTACCATCATCACCTGAAGGTTGGTACTTCAGAGGGTGGTGAATCGTTTAGTTTAGAGATACAGCGCGGAAACAGGCCCTTCGGCCCACCGGGTCCGCGCTGACCAGCGATCCCCGCACATTAACACTATCCGACTCACACAAGGGACAATTTTTACATTTACCAAGCCAATTAAGCTACATACCTGGGAGTGTGGGAGGAAACCGACGATCTCGGAGAAAACCCACGCAGGTCACGGGGAGAACGTACAAACTCCGCACAGACAGCGCCCGTAGTCGGGATCGAACCCGGGTCTCGGACGCTGTGAGGCAGCAACCCCACCGTGCCGCCCCAATGAAATCTGTGGAATTCTTTGCCACAGAGGGCTGCGGAGACCAAGCCAATGGATATTTTTAACACACATAGATTCTTGATTAGTACGGGTGTCAGGGGTTACGGGGAGAAGGCAGGAGAATGGGGTTAGGAGGGAGAGATAGATCAGCCACGATTGAATGGCGGAGCGGACTCGATGGGCCAAATTCCGCTGCTGTAACTGGTGAACTTACAAATGGAATAGTTGTGAAGAGAAAGATGCTGATAGGCTTCAGATTCCAGTGATTCCAGTATTTATTTCCCACAACAACAACATGGACAGCTCATCATTCATCAGTTATATTTATATATACAATAAATATAATTACTTTAAAGCTTGTGATAAATCAGCTATATGTACAATGCAGTTACAATACCATATGGTATGTGGTATGTACAATACATAGTTACTTTATAACATATCAGTAAATGAGATGATAAACTATTTTTTTTAATATTGCACTTTCTCTCACATTCAAATTAAAAGTATTTCCAATTGGGAAATCTATGAGATCGATCGATTGATCGATTGTTTCCAGCATGGAAACAGGCCCTTTGACCCAACCGTCGATCACCCGTTCAATAGACAATAGACAATAGGTGCAGGCGTAGGCCATTCGGCCCTTTGAGCCAGCACCACCATTCAATGTGATCATGGCTGATCGTCCACAATCAGTACCCAGTTCCTGCCTTCTCCCCATATCCCCTGACTCCGTTATTTTTAAGAGCCCTATCTAGCTCTCTCTTGAAAGCATCCAGAGAATCACACTAGTCCTATGTTATCCCACTTTCTCGTCCACTCCCTACACGCTAGGGGATAAATTTCCAGAGAGCGGCACAGTGGCGCAGCGGTAGAGATGCTGCCTCGCAGCGCCAGAGAGTCCCACGTTCGATCCTGACTACGGGCGCTGTCTGTACAGAGTTTGTACATTCTCCCCATGGCCCTCGTGGGATTTCTCCAAGATCTCCGGTTTCCTCCCACACTCCAAAGACATGGATGCTTGTCGGTTAATTGGCTTTGTGTAAATGGTGAACCAGACTGATTCCTGGGATGCCGGGACTTTCATATGAGGAAAGACTGGATAGACTCGGCTTGTACTCGCTGGAATTTAGAAGATTGAGGGGGGATCTTATAGAAACTTACAAAATTCTTAAGGGGTTGGACAGGCTAGATGCTAGAAGATTGTTCCCGATGTTGGGGGAGTCTAGAACAAGGGGTCACAGTCTAAGGATAAGGGGGAAATCCTTTAGGACCGAGATGGGGGAAAACATTCTTTACACAGAGAGTGGTGAGTCTCTGGAACTCTCTGCCACAGAAGGTTGTTGAGGCCAGTTCATTGTCTATATTCAAGAGGGAGTTGGATGTGGCTCTTGTGGCTAAAGGGATCAGGGGGTATGGAGAGAAGGCAGGTACGCGTTACTGAGTTGGATGATCAGCCATGATCATACTGAATGGCGATGCAGGCTCGAAGGGCCGAATGGCCTACTCCTGCACCTATTTTTCTATGTTTCTATGTTCTAAATGTAAAATTGTCCCTAGTGTGTGTGTGTCTGTCTGTCTGTCTCTGTCTCTGTGTCTGTGTCTCTGTGTCTGTCTCTGTCTCTGTCTCTGTCTCTGTCTCTGTCTGTGGGATAGTGTTAGTGTGCGGAGATCGCTTGTCGGCACGGACTCGGTAGGCCGAAGAGGGCCTGTTTCAGCTCTGTATCTCTGAATTAATACTAAACTAAATCCACGTGGTCACGTGGAGAACGTGCCACAGTTCACGCACGCAGAGGTCAGGGTCGAACCCGTGTCTCCGGCGCTGTGAGGCAGCAGCTCTACCCGCTGCACCACCGTGACGCCCAGATGTTTTAAGCAGATCTGTTGCATCCAGTGCAGAGCGAACAGCAATTCGCCAGACTGTTTTGGAACTGATAACCTCTCTGTTAGAATTGAAAAATCAGTGGAATAATGTTGATAGGTGCAGAGATAGGTGAGTGAGTCCATTTGTAATCTCATTCATTGAATTGCTCCATAAAGTGTGAAGCAGCCTCAGATATGTTGATAGCGACTATTTGTACAGCATATCTACTACACTCATGGTTTAATACAATCTCTCCCTTTGTCTTGTAGGAATAAGGAACTGCAGGTGCTGGTTTACAAAAACAAAAAGATGCAAAGAGCTGGAGTAACTCAGCGGGTGAAGGTAGCATCTCTGGAGAATGACGTTTCGGGTCAGGACCCTTCTTCAGATATTCCAGGTCCTGACCAATGAAGACAACGACCTCTTATGCCTTATTCTCCACCCCAGCGACCAGAATAGAACTAGCTTCACTGTTGTGGAGTTTCTTGGTCATGCAATGTGTTCCCCCCCCCCCCACCCCCCCCTCCCCCCCCCGTGGTACAGGAAGCCCTGAGGAGCAAGGTACTGTTAGATTTGTTGAGGCGATCCAGTTAGATTATTGCAGTGGTTACCCATTATCGAGAGAATGGGTTTAATTCAGTGTTAGCTTACATGTGCCAAGCTAATGCAGCCTGGTAATCCAGATGGAGGGGGAGAGAGTGTAGGAAGGAACTGCAGATGCCGGTTTAAAACCGAAGATCGACACAAAATGCCGGAGTAACTCAGCGGGACAGGCAACATCTCTGGAGAGAAGGAACGGGTGACATTTCGGGTCGAGACCCTTCTTCAGACCCTTCTTAGATATGTCAACGGAATCAAGGGATGTGGGGAGAAAGCAGGAATGGGGTACTCATTCCCAGCCATGATAACCATATAACAATTACAGCACGGAAACAGGCCCTCTCGGCCCTTCCAGTCCGTGCCGACCATTTATTTTCCCCTAGTCCCATCTACCTGCACTCAGACCATACCCCTCCATTCCCTTCCAGTCCATATACCTATCCACTTTACTTTTAAATGTTAAAATCGATCCTGCCTCCACCACTTCTGCTGGAAGATCATTCCACACAGCCACCACTCTCAGAGTAAAGAAGTTCCCCCTCATGTTACCCCTAAACTTCTGTCCCTTAATTCTCATGTCATGCCCTCTTGTTTGAATCTTCCCTACCCTCAATGGGAAAAGCTTATCCACGTCAACTCTGTCTATCCCTTTCATCATTTTAAAGACCTCAATCAAGTCCCCCCTTAACCTTCTGCGCTCCAAAGAATAAAGACCTGACTTGTTCAACCTTTCTCTGTAACTTAGTTGCTGGAACCCAGGCAACATTCTAGTAAATCTCCTCTGTACTCTCTCTATTTTGTTGACATCCTTCCCATAATTAGGCGACCAAAATTGTACCCCATACTCCAGAATTGGTCTCACCAATGCCTTGTACAATTTTAACATTACTTCCCTACTCCTATATTCAATGGTCTGATTTATAAAGGCCAGCACACCAAAAGCTTTCTTTACCACCCTATCTACATGCGATTCCACCTTCAGGGAACTATGCACTGTTATTCCTAGATCCCTCTGTTCCACAGCGTTCCTCAAGTCCCTACCATTTACCATGTCATTCCCTACCATTTACCATGATCTGGGGAGGAGGAATGGGCGGCGTGGTCTGAAGAAGGGTCTCGACCCGAAACCTCACCTATTTCCTTCCCTCCAGAGATGCTGCCTGCCCCGCTGAGTTGCTCCAGCTTTTTGCGTCGATCTTCGGAGCGGGAGACTGGTTCATTTAGTTGCTGACAGCGCAGTGTGAGGCTGGAAATTCCCTTGTGGAAAAACGGCCTTTTCCTGGTGCTAGATTAAAGGGCCAAGTCCCGCTTGCCGATTTTGTTCGGCGACTGCCGGCATCAGGTCACCGAAAAATTTGTGGCGTGGCGACGTATTGACGCGCGGCGGTTTTTCAAGTGTCGCAACATTTTTTTGTCACCGCTGAATTTTGAAACGTACAAAATCTTTTGGCGACACTGATACAACGCCGGCAGTCGCTGAGTAAATTGGCAAGTGGGACAGGTTGGACACAAATTTCATGTCAACCCTTGAATCAATTTTCTCCCTTCCATTTTAACGTTGAGGGTAAACCGACTCGCGTCATCGCGACTCAAGGCTACCTTCCCTTTCATTCGCTGTGCGCGTTTCCTCCGTCACGGACCTGCTCGGAAAACTGCCTGGTCAGTGGAGCGGGGTGCGGGATTCTCCCGCCGTTGTCCGTCACATTCCGCGGCGATCCGTTCTCAATCGCATCCGGAGAAGCAAACTGGAGCTTCAATTTGAGCCCAGATCTCCTGCTTTCCACAGTCTCATTCTCATCCCCCCACTTCCGCTTGATCCCGTTTTCATCGGGCGTCTGCAAGTTTTTGGGATCTTCCTCGTTGATCCACTCTGCTGTGCTGGGCTGCTGCGGGGTGACGGAAATGGACTTGGGCAACTCGGGATGGTTTTCATCGCCTCTGTATCCACCAACTGTACAAAAAAGACACAAAGACTTGTTGAGGCTTTGGCATGCTGAAAGTATTGAACGGCGGTGCTGGCTTAATAGAAACATAGAAATTAGGTGCAGGAGTAGGCCATTCGGCCCTTCGAGCCTGCACCGCCATTCAATATGATCATGGCTGATCATCCAACTCAGTATCCTGTACCTGCCTTCTCTCCATACCCTCTGATCCCCTTAGCCGCAAGGGCCACATCTAACTCCCTCTTAAATATAGCCACCACTCTCTGTGTGAAAAAATTCCTTCTCATCTCGGTCCTAAAGGATTTCCCCCTTATCCTTAAGCTGTGACCCCTTGTCCTGGACTTCCCCAACATCGGGAACAATCTTCCTGCATCTAGCCTATCCAACCCCTTAAGAATCTTGTAAGTTTCTATAAGATCCCCTCTCAATCTCCTAAATTCTAGAGAGTATAAACCGAGTCTATGCAGTCTTTCTTCATAAGACAGTCCTGACATCCCAGGAATCAGTCTGGTGAACCTTCGCTGCACTCCCTCTATGGCAATAATGTCCTTCCTCAGATTTGGAGACCAGAACTGTACGCAATACTCCAGGTGTGGCCTCACCAAGACCCTATACAACTGAAGTAGAACCTCCCTGCTCCTATACTCAAATCCTTTTGCTATGAATGCTAACATACCATTGGCTTTCTTCACTGCCTGCTGTACCTGCATGCCTATTTCAATGACTGGTGTACCATGACACCCAGGGCGCGCTGCATCTCCCCTTTTCCTAATCGGCCACCATTTAGATAGTAGTCGGTTTTCCTATTTTTGCCACCAAAGTGGATAACCTCACATTTATCACATTTAATGGCCTACTCCTGCACCTATTTTCTATGTTTCTATAATACTACATATAAATATAATCAAGGCATACTCAAGTAAAAGAGGTAGAGCAAATGAGAAGTGGATTCTAGTTTAGTTTAGAGATACAGCGCAGAAACGGGCCCTTCGGCCCACCAGGTCCGCGCCGACCAGCGATCCCTGCAAATTAACGCCATCCTACACACACTAGGGATCATTTTTACATTTATACCAAGCCAATTAACCTACAAACCTGCACGTCTTTGGCGTGTGGGAGGAAACCGGAGATATCGGAGAAAACCCACGCAGGTCACGGGGAGATCGTACAAACTCCGTACAGACAGCACCCGTGGTCGGGATCGAACCCGGGTCTGTGGCGCTGGATTCGCTGTAAGGCAGCGACCGTACCGCTGCGCCACCGTGACTTTTATTGTCATGTGTCCCAGATAGAACGATGACATTCTTACTTGCAGCAGCGCAACAGAATTTGGGAACATAGTAGATACAAGTTGCTGGAGGAACTCAGTGGGACGGGCAGCATCTTTGGAGAGAAAGGACGGGTAACATTTGGGGTCGAGACCCTTCTTCAGACACTAGACTGTAAACATTATAAAATAAATGGGGAAAAAAAATCATACACACATCTACACATATACACGTTAAATTTAGGTCTTAGGAACTAAAGGAATCAAGGGATGTGGGGAAATAGCAGGAACGGGGTACTGATGATCCATTAGCCATGATCATATTGAATGGTGGTGCTGGCTCAAAGGGCCGAATGGCCTCATCCTGCACCTATTTTCTTATGTTAATATACAGTGCCCTCCATAATGTTTGGGACAAAGACCCATCATTTATTTATTTGCCTCTGTATTCCACAATTTGAGATTTGTAATAGAATAAAATCACACGTGGTTAAAGTGCACATTGTCAGATTTTATTAAATGCCATTTTTATACCACATAGAAATTACAGCAGTGTTTATACATAGTCCCCCCATTTCAGGGAACCATAATGTTTGGGACACAGCAATGTCATGTAAATGAAAGTAGTCATGTTTAGTATTTTGTTGCATATCCTTTGCATGCAATGACTGCTTGAAGTCTGCGATTCATGGACATCACCAGTTGCTGGGTGTCTTCTCTGGTGATGCTCTGCCAGGCCTGTATTGCAGCCATCTTTAGCTTATGCTTGTTTTTTGAGCTAGTCCCCATCAGTTCTCTCTTCAGCATATAAAAGGCATGCTCAATTGGGTTATTGACTTGGCCACTCAAGAATTGACCATTTTTTAGCTGTCAAAAACTCCTTTGTTGCTTTAGCAGTATGTTTGAGATCATTGTCTTGCTGTAGAATGAACCGCCGGCCATTAAGTTTTGAGGCATTTGTTTGAACTGGAGCAGATAGGATGTGTCTATACACTTCAGAATTCACCATGCTACTACCCTCAGCAGTTGTATCATCAATGAAGATGAATGAATGAATAAGTTTATTGGCCAAGTATTCACATACAAGGAATTTGCCTTGGTGCTCCACCCACAAGTGACAACATGACATACAGTGACAGTTCGGAATGACTCATAAAACATTAAACATTAATAATAAAATATTATTGCTTAAAGAAGTGAATTAAATGAAATGCCAGAGCTAAAGGGAGGCTACAGGTTTTTGGCTGTTGAGTAGACCAACTACTCGTGGATAAAAACTGTTTTTATGTCTGGCTGTGGCAGCTTTGACAAACCGGAATCGCCTTCCAGAGGGAAGTGATTCAAAGAGTTTGTGGCCAGGGTGAGAGGGGTCAGAGATGATCTTGCCCGCTCGCTTCCTGGCCCTTGCAGTGTACAGTTCATCAATGGAGGGAAGGTTGCAGCCAATAACCTTCTCGGCTGATCGGACGATTCGCTGCAGCCGCCAGGTGTCGTGCTTGGTGGCTGAGCCAAACCAGACCATGATGGAGAAGGTGAGAACAGACTCTACGATGGCCGTGTAGAATTGGACCATCATTGCCTGTGGCAGATTGTGCTTCCTCAGCTGTCGTAGGAAGTACATCCTCTGTTGGGCCTTTTTGACTGTGGAGTCGATGGCAGCCCCCCACTTAAGGTCCTTGGAGATGATGATTCCCAGGAATTTAAAAGACTCCACAGATGTGACTGTGGGGTTGTTGATGGTGAGTGGGGTGAAGGGAGGGGGAGTTCTCCTAAAGTCTACAATTAATTCCACTGTCTTAAGAGCATTGAGCTCTAGGTTGTTGCTACGGCACCAGGATGCCAGCTGTGTCACTTCCTGTCTGTAGGCAGATTCCTCCCCATCCTGGATCAGTCCAATCAGGGTTGTGTCGACCGCAAACTTGAGAAGCTTGACAGAGGTGGCTGTGGAGATGCAGTCATTGGTGTAGAGAGAGTAGAGGAGAGGAGAGAGTACGCAGCTTTGCGGTGCTCCTATGCTGAGCGTTTGCGGGTCCGAGATGTGCTTTCCCAGCCTCACATGCTGCTTCCTGTCTGTCAGGAAGCTGGTGATCCACTGACAGAGGGGTTCAGGCACAGTCAACTCCGAAAGTTGGAGTGTAGTAGCTCTGGCACAATGGTGTTGAATGCAGAGCTAAAATCAACAAACAAAATCCTCGCATAGGTCCCCTGGCGGTCTAGGTGCTGTAGGATGAAATGCAGGCCCAGGTTGACTGCATCATCCACAGATCTATTGGCCTGATATGCAAACTGCAGAGGGTCCAGCAGGGGGTTTGTGATATTTTTCAGCTTAGCCAGCACAAGCCTTTCAAAGGTCTTCATGACTTCAGTGCGACAGGCCTGTAGTCATTAAGACCAGTAATCCTTGCCTTTTTGGGTACAGGGACACTAGTGGAGACTTTGAAGCAGGCAGGAACAGTACATGTTTGCAGGGACTGGTTGAAATGTCTGTGTAGACCGGTGCCAGTTGTTCGGCACAGAGTTTGAGAGTAGAGGGGGAAACATTGTCCGGTCCTGGAGATTTCCGGCTTTTCTGTCTTCTGACAAGCCTCTCCACATCCTCTATTTTTATTGTTGATGATGGAGAAGTGATGTTGTGCAGCACGGAGGGTGTGGGTAATTGGGTGTGAAGTGGCGATTGGAGAGGGGTAGGTGGGAAAGGGTCCAGTCTTTTCAGACTGGGGTCTTGCTTTAAGTAAGTGTGAAGCAGTGAATGGGAAGGTGGGTGTAAAAGGGCCCAGTCTTTGCAGACCGAGGTCAGGCTGTGAGTGGGTATGAAGTGTTGGTTGGGGTGGGAAAGGGTCCAGTCTTTTCAGACCGGAGATTTGCTTTAAGTAGCTGTGAAGTAGGTGATAAGTGAGCCAGTATCTTCAGCAGCCATACACGCCCAGGCCATAACACCCCCACCACCATGTTTCACAGATGAGGCGGTATGCTTTGGATCTTGGGCAGTTCCTTCTCTCCTCCATACTTTGTTCTTGCCATCACTCTGATATAAGTTAATCTTCGTCTCATCTGTCCACAAGACCTTTTTCCAGAACTGTGGTTGCTCTTTTAAGTACTTCTTGGCAAACTGTAACCTGGCCATCCTATTTTTGCAGCTAACCAGTGGTTTGCATCTTGCAGTGTAGCCTTTGTATTTCTGTTCCTGAAGTCTTCTGCAGATAGTGGTCATTGACAAATCCACACCTGACTCCTGAAGAGTGTTTCTGGTCTGTCGGACAGGTGTTTGGGGATTTTTCTTTACTGTAGAGAGAATTCTTCTGTCATCAGCTGTGGAGGTCTTCCTTGGCCTGTCAGTCCCGTTGCAATTAATAAGCTCACCAGTGCTCTCTTTCGTCTTAATCAGGTTCCAAACAGTCGATTTTGGTTAGTCTAAGGTTCGGCTGACAGTTTAATTCTTGTTTCTCGTTCTCATAATGGCTTCTTTGACTTTCACTGGCACAACTTTGGTCCTCATGTCGATAAACTGCAGTAAATGTTTGCAGAGGTGATAAAAATACTGGAGGAAAGACTAGGTGCTGAGAGCTCTCTCTTATACCTGCATTAAGGAGGCATTTAAACACACCTGAGCAATTACAAACGCCTGTGAAGCCATGTGTCCCAAACATTATAGTGCCCTGAAATGGGGGGACTATGTATAAATACAGCAGTAATCTCTACATGGTGAAACCAAAATGTATAAAAATGGCCTTTAATAAAATCTGACAATGTGCACTTTAACCACATGTGATTTTCATCTATTACAAATCTCAAATTGTGGAGTGCAGAGGCAAATAAATAAATGATGAGTCTTTGTCCCAAACATTATAGAAACATAGAAACATAGAAATTAGGTGCAGGAGTAGGCCATTCGGCCCTTCGAGCCTGCACCGCCATTCAATACGATCATGGCTGATCATCCAATTCAGTATCCCGTACCTGCCTTCTCTCCATACCCTCTGATCCCCTTAGCCACAAGGGCCGCATCTAACTCCCTCTTAAATATAGCCAATGAACTGGCCTCAACTACCCTCTGTGGCAGAGAGTTCCAGAGACCCACCACTCTCTGTGTGAAAAAAAGTCCTTCTCATCTTGGTCCTAAAGGATTTCCCCCTTATCCTTAAGCTGTGACCCCTTGTCCTGGACCTCCCCAACATCAGGAACAATCTTCCTGCATCTAGCCTGTCCAACCCCTTAAGAATTTTGTAAATTTCTATAAGATCCCCTCTCAATCTCCTAAATTCTAGAGAGTATAAACCGAGTCTATCCAGTCTTTTTTCATAAGACAGTCCTGACACCCAGGAATCAGTCTGGTGAACCTTCTCTGCACTCTCTCTACAGCAATAATGTCCTTCCTCTGATTTGGAGACCAGACCTGTACGCAATACTCCAGATGTGGTCTCACCAAGACCCTATACAACTGAAGTAGAACCTCCCTGCTCCTATACTCAAATCCTTTTGCTATAAAAGCTAACATACCATTTGCTTTCTTCACTGCCTGCTGCACCTGCATGCCTACTTTCAATGACTGGTGTACCATGACACCCAGGTCGCGCTGCATCTCCCCTTTTCCTAATCGGCCACCATTTAGATAATAGTCTGCTTTCCTGGTTTTGCCACCAAAGTGGATAACCTGACATTTATCCACACATTGGATCCAAGAGTCTCTTGCCCAGAGTAGGGGAATAGAGGACCAGAGGACATAGGCTTAAGGTGAAGGGGTAAAGATTTAATAGGAATCGGAGGGGTCATCTTTTCACACAAACGGTGGTGGATGTACAGAACAAGCTGCCAGAGGTGGTAGTTGAAGCTGGGACTTACACAACGTTTAAGAAACAGTTGGACTGGTACATGGATATAGGACAGGTTTGGAGGGATATGGGCCAAACGCGGGCAGGTGGGACCAATGTAGCTGGGACATGTTGGCCGGTGTGGGCAAGTTAGGCCAAAGGCCCTGGTTCCACACTGTATCCCTCTATGACTCCATTCTGTCGTGGGTGGTGATTTGTGAGTTCTTCAAAGGCGTATTCTGGGCGTGATACGGCCATTTGGTTATGGAAATAGATGAAGGAGTGAATCTATCCCGATGTTTTGGCGGAGTTGTTGCCGTTTTTTACCTGTGAGGGACCGGGCCAGTTTGCCTTTCTTTTGTGACTCATCAGCTAAACAAACCGATCTCCTCTGTGGAAGAATGAAATAAAACAGCAATTAATACACATAAGTTGCTCTGCCTCCCACCTCAGTCATCAATTATTAATGATAATTATTAGCAGCAGTCTATATTTAGGTTTATGAATGCCACGCATGCACCGAGATACAGTGAAACGCTGCGTTTTGTTTGCTATCCAAAACAGATCAGATAATTCTCTTAGGTAGACAAAAATGCTGGAGAAACTCAGCGGGTGAAGCAGCATCTATAGATTTGTCCAGCATCTGTAGTTCTTTCTTAAACAGATAATTCTCTTAGGGCTAACGAAATCAAGGGATATGAGATACTGATTCTGGATGATCAGCCATGATCATATTGAATGGCGGTGCTGGCTCAAAAGGGCCGAATGGCCTACCTCTGCACCTATTTTCTATGTTTCGATAATACTACATATAAATGTAATCGTCAAAATGAAGTGTTAGAGCAAATGAGAGGATGTGGATTATAGTTCAGTTTAGTTTCAGTTTAGAGATACAGCGCGGAAACAGGCCCTTCGGCCCACCAAGTCCGCGCCGACCAGCGATCCCCGCACACTAACACTACCCTACACGCACTAGGGAAAATTTACAATCATACCAAGCCAATTAACCTACAAACCTGCACGTCTTTGGAGTGTGGGAGGAAACCGAAGTTCTCGGAGAAAATCCACGCAGGTCACGGGGAGAACGTGCAAACTCCGTACAGACAGCACCCGTAGTCAGGATCGAACACGGGTCCCTGGCGCTGTGAGGTAGCAACTCTACCGCTGCGCCACCGTGCTGCGTATTTTGATTTTCATAAATGAGACATAGAACATACAGTAATTCTCAGCATTGTGGCGCATCAGTTCCAGAGACAATGTAGGTATGTTACAAAACTTACCTTCAGTGGTGCTGCAGTTCTGCCGCTGGCCGTGTGCGCGACTTTGGCGCCTTAAAAGGGGGGGGGGGGGGGGGCGGGGTTAAAATGCGGTTTTCCCCTTGCCACCAGAATTATATTTTGTTGGAGTGCGAGCAATTTCTTGAGATTCGTTCGGACTACCGGTGAGTTAGATTTTTTTTTTAATCGCCCGACTATTTCAGCTCTGCAGTAAAATAAAAATTAGCTTCTAATGCCGTGAACGCCGACAACGGGGACGGATTTTACGTAGGGGACAGGTAAATGAAAGCTGTTTATTTTTGCATATAAACTTGCTTGTTTAGTTGACTTTAATCAACATTTCATGTTGCAAAACGGTGATTTATTCCCCATACGAACTGGCAGTATTTTTCCTGCTGATATGGGGTTTAAATTCACCGCAACCGCAACGTTCCAATACATCGCGTTCCAGAAAATCCCACTCACAAGCTGTTTGATAAAGCCCATAAATTTACAGGCATTACTTCAATTTGGCCTATAAATTAATAACAATGAGATTTAAAAATCATGTTATATTGTGAATTCTTGTGTGAATGTTATTTGGACACTTAGGCTTTAAAAAAAAAGTTAATATTTTCTTAAGAAATGGATAGATGTTTAGATCTACTCATTGAATTTTGTAATTAGCTGCAATTGGGTAACTAACTAATTATATGCTTTAATTTCAGGTCATCCAAGTAAGATTGTTTCATATTTGTTTCAGAATGCTTCAATCTATAATAACTGAACATTTATTTCAGTTCTCTTAATTTTTAAGAAAGTTATGGGCTTTTGACTGCCCTCGATCACAACTTTTGTGTTAAGTCAATGGAAAGGCAATGGGGAACAAGATGCTTATTTCCGAGTATGAAAATGGCCATAACTTTTTTAATACTGAAGATATGAAAGTGAATTAGGTGTCAAATTAAACTTCTTTTTATGCTTTACCTGATGGGATAAATTTCAGACTTGATTTTTAAAATCACAAAATTTTGTAACATTGCTAGACAAAGTCCAATGTTCGCAATTGGGTGGAGGTGAATCGGACAGAAGCCTGATAACAGAGGGGAAGAAGCTGTTCCTGAGTCTGGTGGTGTGAGTTTTCTCTCTATCTTTAAAGTCTAAAGGTTACTGTGATTGGGGGTTACACAAAAAGCTGGAGAAACTCAGCGGGTGCAGCAGCATCTAAGGAGCGAAGGAGATAGGCGACGTTTCGGGTCGAGACCCTTCTTCAGACTGGTCAGGGATCAGGGAAACGAGAGATATAGACGGTGATGTGGAGAGATAAAGAACAATGAATGAAAGATACGCAAAAAAATATCGATGATAAAGGAAACAGGCCATTGTAAGCTGTTTGTAGTGTGAAAATTAGAAGCTAGTGCGACTTGGGTGGGGGGGGGGGGTGGGGGGGAGATGGAGAAGGAATGTCAGGGCCCGAGGGCTGAGGGAGAGGTGGGGAGGGGGAGGGGGCAGTCTGGGTTAACAGAATTGTGAAAATTCAATGTTTGAGCCCAGAGGATGCAGACTCCCCAAGCGGAATATGAGGTGCTGTTCCTCCAACTTGCGGTGTTGCTCACTCTGGCCGTGGAGGAGGCCCAGGACCGAGAGGTCGGATACGGAATGGGAGGGGGAGTTGAAGTGCTGAGCCACCGGGAGGTCGGGTTGGTTATTGTGGACCGAGCGGAGGTGTTCGGCGAAACGATCGCCAAGCCTCCGCTTGGTCTCACCGATATAGATCAGCTGGCATCTGGAGCAACGGATGCAATAGATGAGGTTGGAGGAGGTGCAGGTGAACCTCTGTCGGACTTGGAATGACTGTTTGGGTCCCTGAAAGGAGTGGATAGGGGAGGTGAAGGGACAAGTGTAGCATTTCTTGCGGTTGCAAGATTGCTGCACTCCCTGTGCGTAAATAAATAAGTTCATAGAAACATAGAAACAGAAATGAGGTGCAGGTGTAGGCCATTCCAAAGATTATAGAGGAGCAAGATGGGCCACTCCTCAGAAATCCAATGGACTGGTGTGTAGTACGTAACAGAACGTCACGGCCGCCATTTTGGCGGACTGCCTCCCCATGTGTAATCCGCTCCAAAGCTACAGAGCAGTTGCAAGCAAAGATTGTAGAGGAGCGAGATGCATTAGAAAGTTATTAGGTTTATTGGTAATAGATCTTTACTCACCTCTCGATCCCTCTCTCCCCTCTCTTCTTGCTATCTCTCTTTATCCCCTCTCTTATCTCGATCTTTCTCTCCCCTCCCTTTTCTCGATCTCCCTCTCTCCCCTCTCTTCTCTCGATCCCTCTCTCCCCCCTCTCGATCTCTGTCTCTCCCCTCTCTTCTCTCGATCTCTCTCCCCCCTCTCGATCCCTCTCTCGGTCTCGCCCTCTCTCGATCTCCCTCCCTCCCCTCTCTCCCTCCCTCCTTCCCTCCTTACCTCTCTCTCCCTCCCTTCCCTCTCCCCCTCCCTTTTCCCCCTGTTCCCCCATTTCCCTCGCATCTTTCCTCCCCAGCCGCCACCTTTGCGTAGTTTCCCTTGCATTGTATTGTGCAGCTTGCCTTGTATTGCTTTAACACACACTGTGCACAAAATTACAGGCACACACAAACACACATTCATATAAATATATGGTGGGACAGATAGAAGAGCTTATTAAAATCTTCTTACAAAGACCATTACGTAATTTATTTCTATCCTATTTTGGGCCTAAGGCATAGCAGGGCTGCCAACTGTCACACAGAGGGAAGGGAGGGAGAGAGGGAAATCGAGAAGAGAGGGGAGAGAGATAGATCGAGAGGGGAGAGAAAGAGATTGAGAGGGGAGAGAGAGCGATCGAGAGGGGAGAGAGAGCAATAGAGAGAGAAGAGAGGGAGATAGCGAGAAGAGAGGGGATAGAGAGGGATGGAGAGGTTTGTAATAGAATTTTACTTAAGATCTATTACAAATAAAGCTAATAACTTTCTAATGCATCTCGCTCCTCTATAATCTTTGCTTGCAACTGCTCTGTAGCTTTGGAGCGGATTACACAGCGGGAGATCGAGAGACAAAGATCATAGAGAAGTCTAGTTTCCCAATGATGTGGACGCCATAGTCGACGCCATCTCTGGTGCGCTAATATGGCGTCGACAATCACACACGTGATACTACGCCTTTTCCACTGAGTGGCGCATCTTGCTCCTCTATAATCTTTGGGCCATTCGGCCCTTCGAGCCTGCACCGCCATTCAATATGATCATGGCTGATCATCCAACTCAGTATCCCGTACATGCCTTCTCTCCATACCCTCTGATCCCCTTAGCCACAAGGGCCACATCTAACTCCCTCTTAAATATAGCCAATGAACTGGCCTCAACTACCCTCTGTGGCAGAGAGTTCCAGAGACCCACTGCTCTCTGTGTGAAAAAAGTCCTTCTCATCTCGGTCCTAAAGGATTTCCCCCTTATCCTTAAGCTGTGACCCCTTGTCCTGGACCTCCCCAACATCGGGAACAATCTTCCTGCATCTAGCCTGTCCAACCCCTTAAGAATTTTGTAAGTTTCTATAAGATCCCCTCTCAATCTCCTAAATTCTAGAGAGTATAAACCGAGTCTATCCAGTCTTTCTTCATAAGACAATCCTGACATCCCAGGAATCAGTCTGGTGAACCTTCTCTGTACTCCCTCTATGGCAATAATGTCCTTCCTCAGATTTGGAGACCAAAACTGTACGCAATACTCCAGGCGTGGCCTCACCAAGACGCTGTACAACTGAAGTAGAACCTCCCTGCTCCTATACTCAAATCCTTTAGCTATGAAAGCTAACATACCATTCGCTTTCTTCACTGCCTGCTGCACCTGCATGCCTACTTTCAATGACTGGTGTACCATGACACCCAGGTCGCGCTGCATCTCCCCTTTTCCTAATCGGCCACCATTTAGATAATAGTTTGCTTTCCTTTTTTTGCCACCAAAGTGGATAACTTCACATTTATCCACATTATACTGCATCTGCCAAACGTTTGCCCACTCACCCAACCTATCCAAGTCACCTTGCAGCCTCCTAGCATCCTCCTCACAGCTAACACTGCCCCCCAGCTTAGTGTCATCCGCAAACCTGGAGATATTGCCTTCAATTCCCTCATCCAGATCGTTAATATATATTGTAAATAGCTGGGGTCCCAGCACTGAGTTCATAAGTGATAGGTGCAAAATTAGGCCATTCGGCCCATCAAGTCTACCCGCCATTCAATCCTACCTTCTCCCCATCTCACCTGACACCCGTACTAATCAAGAAACTATCTATCTCTGCCTTAAAAATATCCGTTGACTTGGCCTCCACAGCCTTCTGTGGCAATGAATTCCACAGATTCACCACCCTCTGACTAAAGACATTCCTTCTCATCTACTTTCTAAAGGTACATCCTCTTATTCTGAGACTACGCTCTCTGGTCCTAGACTCTCCCTCTGGTGGAAACATCCTGTCCACATCCACTCTACCCAGGCCTTTCACTATTCGTGAAGTTTCAATGGGCCCCCCCTTCCCCCACCCCCCCAATCCTTCTAAACCCCAGTGAGTACAGGCCCAGCACCCTCACGCACTCATCATACGTTAACCCACTCAATCCCGGGATCGTTCTCGTAAACCTCCTCTGGACCCTCTCCAGCGCCAGCACGCCCTTCCTCAGCTATGGCGCCCAATACTGCACAAGTGCAGAGTCCCGTTGAGCGGTGACGATAGGACCCGTGCACTTACCTTTACGGGATTCAGAGAGACGTCATCTTTCAGCAAACTCTCTTGACGACGCAGGAATATCTCCTTGGCCTGGTTGGTGTTTTTCCCCTGCGGTAAGGTGTGCCTGTTGTAGGAGGGCATCTGTGCAAAGGGAGGCAATAGATTGTAGCAATGCTGACGTCTTAGTCACATGGCACAGAAACAGGCCCTTCGGCCCCACCAAGATACCCCATCTACCCCAGTCCAACCTGCCCACGTTCGTTCCATCTCACTCTGAGCCTTGTTCCTATCCATGTACCTGTCCAGGTGGCTTTTAAATGCTGTTGCAGTAGCTGCCTCGACTACCTCCCTTAGCAAAAGATGCACGTAAGATGCACGTAAGTAAGTAAGTACGTTTATTGGCCAAGTATTCACATAGAAGGAATTTGCCTTGGTGCTCCACCCACAAGTAACAACATGACATACAGTGACACGAATGACTCAGAAAACATTAAACATTAATAATAATAAGACATTAATGATAAAACACCATTGATCAAGCATGTGAACCAACAAAATACCAGATCAAAGGGAGGCTACAGATTTTTGGCCGTTGAGTAGAGCAACTACTCGTGGATAAAAACTGTTTTTATGTCCGGCTGTGGCAGCCAGTAAAGTGCTGGAGTAACTCAGCGGGGCAGGCAGCATCCCGGGAGAACATGGACAGGTGATGTTTTGGTTCGGGACCCTTCTTTCGACTCGGAGTCTGAAGAAGGGTTTCTGACCTGAGATGCCACACGTCCGTTTTCTCCAGAGATGCTGCCTGACCCGTTGAGTTACTCCAGCCCTTTGTGTCTTTCTTTGCTTTAAGCCACCATCTGCCGTTCCTTTCTACACACACCTCCCATGGCCACTCATTCCATTGCCCCACCACCCTCAAAGTGAAAACGTTGTCCCCTCACCCTAGAGCAAGCCCAAGCAGTCACCGCGAGACCATGTACTGTAATTAAATCTTGTTCTTTAGTTTGGTTCAGAAAAGTTTAGTTTAGAGATACAGCGTGGAAACGGCCCTTCGGCCCGATGGGTCCGTGCCGGCCACGATCCCCGTACATTAACACTACCGCACACTACTAGGGACATATCGGAGTCAGGGGATATGGGGAGAAGGCAGGAACGGGGCACTGATTGGGGATGATCAGCCATGATCACATTGAATGGCGGTGCTGGCTCGAAGGGCCGAATGGCCTCTACTCCTGCACCTATTCTCTATTGACAATTTTTACATTTTACCAAACCTGCACGTCTTTGGAGTGTGGAAGGAAATCAAAGATCTCACACAGAGAGTGGTGGGTCTCTGGAACTCTCTGCCACAGAGGGTAGTTGAAGCCAGTTCATTGGCTATATTTAAGAGGGAGTTAGATGTGGCCCTTGTGGCTAAGGGGATCAGAGGGTATGGAGAGAAGGCAGGTACGGGATACTGAGTTGGATGATCAGCCATGATCATATTGAATGGCGGTGCAGGCTCGAAGGGCCGAATGGCCTACTCCTGCACCTATTGTCTACGTTTCTATCTCGGAGAAAACCCACGTGGTCAGGGGGAAAACGTACAAACGTACAAACTCCATACAGACAGCGCCCGTAGTCGGGATCGAACCCGGGTCTCCGGCGCTGCATTCGCTGTAAGGCAGCAACTCTACCGCTGCACCACCGTGACTTCTCATCTTAAATCTATGTCCTGCGGTTTTTGATTGTGGGCACTTCCTCCGCCTATCCCCCGCGTGGTCTTGCCCACCCGTATCTGTGCATTCATCCTATCTGATCCCCTCTCGGTTTTACACGCCTCGATAAAATCACCCCTCTGCTTCCTGTGCTCCAAGGAGTAGAGTCCCGGCACAGACACTCCTCCCTGTAGCTGAGGCCCTCAAGTCCAGGCAACTTCTCTGCGGCCTCTCCCGATTAGCGGCATAAAGGCATCACACCAGCGTTGGAGATTAGGGATACAGGCCCTTCGGCCCATCGAGTCCATCACCCGTTCACACGCAGAACCAATAAATGCATACCGTTTGCCGAATTCGATAAAGATTTCTTAGCAAGAGCTCCTGGATATTATCGAGCTGTTCTGGCGACACTGGGCGTTTGGAGACTTCCGCGGCTTTCTCATTCCTGTGCGGAGAAGATTAAAAACATGAATCACTCTCATGGCCAGAAGGATGAGTGGGATCCTCACAGAAACTTATCGCATTGTGAAAGGCCTGGATGTGGAGAGGACGTTTCCACTAGTGGGAGAGAGTCCAGGACCAGAGGTCACAGCCTCAGAATAAAAGGGCGTACCTTTAGAAAGGAGATGAGGAGGAGTTTCTTCAGCCAGGGGGTGGTGAATCTGGGGAATTCATTGCAACAGACAGTTGCGGAGACCAAGCCAATGGGTATTTTTAAGGCAGAGATTAAAAGGTTCTTGATTAGTACGGGTCGGGTGTGTAGTTTAGTTTTGTTACAGATACTGCGCGGACACAGGCCGTTCGGCCCACCAGGTCCAGGCCGACCAGCGATCCCCGCACACTAACACTTTCACACAGAGAGTGGTGGGTCTCTGGAACTCTCTGCCACAGAGGGTAGTTGAGGCCAGTTCATTGGCTATATTTAAGAGGGAGTTAGATGTGGCCCTTGTGGCTAAAGGGATCAGGGGGTATGGAGAGAAGGCAGGTACGGGATACTGAGTTGGATGATCAGCCATGATCATATTGAATGGCGGTGCAGGCTCGAAGGGCCGAATGGCCTACTCCTGCACCTATTTTCTATGTTTCTATTCTACACACACTGGGGATAATTTTTTTAATGTTTATTTTTTACATTTGCCAAGCCAATTAAGCTACAAACCTGCACGTCTTTGGAGTGTGGGAGGAAACCGAAGATCTCTGAGAAAACCCACGCAGGTCACGGGGAGAACGTGCAAACTCCGTACAGACAGCAGCCGCAGTCAGGATCGAACCCGGGTCTCTGGCGCTGCATTCGCTGTAAGGCAGCAACTCTACCGCTGCGCCACCGTGATGGGGTTATGGGGAGAAGGCAGGAGATTGGGGTTGAGAGGGAGAGATAGATCAGCCATGATTAAATGACAGAGTAGACTTGATGGGCCGAATGGCCAAATCCTGCTCCTATCACTTATGAACTTCATCAAACTTTATTGGATTTTATCTTGCATTGAATGTTGCATCCTTAATCATGGGCAGTTGGTTTGTAACCATGTGTTGTCTTTCCGCTGGCTGGTTAGCACGCAACAAAAAGCTTTTCACAGTACCTCGGTACACGTGACAATAAACTAAACTGAGCTGAGCCAAGCCAAGACAAGCTAAATCTCACAATTTGGAGACAGAGGATATGCAGGGTGGGGAAGAACATGGATCACGTGCAGGCAGAGGAGACCTTGCCATCATGTGTGGCACACACACTGCGGGCCGAAGGGCCTGTTCCTCAGGTCTACAGTTTTATGCTCTGTGTCACTGCATCTGATTTTTAAAAAAACTGTCTCTGGAAATGCTTTAATAATTGATTTGTTTCTTGCTTCAGACACAGCGGCTGACATTTCCACTGGCATCCGTTTGACATGAGCTTAGACCCTGTCCTTGGCGAACTGCATCCTCCACAATCCGAAAGGGCAGCATTGAATTATTGAAGTGGAATAAAGTTGTTGCTGCTTTACCTGGAGTTTACTTTCAGTTTGAGTCTCGTTCACAATGGAGTTGAGTTGAGGTACAGTGAAAGGTTTTCTGTTGGGTGCTAACCAGCCAGCGGAAAGACAATACATGATTACAATCGAGCCGTCCACAGTGTACAGATCAGGGAATAACGTTTAGTGCAAGGTAAAGCCAGCAAATTCCGATCAAGGATAGTCCGAGGGTCACCAATGAGGTAGATAGTAGTTCAGGACCGCTCTCTGGTTGTGGTAGGATGGTTCACTTGCCTGATAAGAGCTGGGAAGAAACTGTCTCTGAATCTGGAGGTGTACGTTTTCACATTTCTGTATCTCTTGCCTGATGGGAGAGGGGGGAAGAGGGAGTGGCCGGGGTGCGACTGGTCCTTGATGATGCTGCTGGCCTTGCCGAGGCAGCGTGAAGTGTAAATGGAGTCAGTATGATGCTGCTGGCTTTGCCATAGATGGAGTCAATAGATGGAGTCATTGGAAGGGATGGCTGAAGTTGGGGTCAGCTTGTTCCTGAGAGACCTGGGTGTTCCTGGAGAGGGCCGTGGAGTTATGGTCTTTACGAAGTGCGCCGTTTATTTAATACTTGTGCTGGTTTTGGCTTTGTCTGGGCTTGTACCAACCTCTTGGCCGTCTACGGCTGTATCACTGCACCCGGGGGGGGGGGGGGGGGGGAAGGCGGTGCGAGCCAGGGGTGTAGATCACGGGGGAAGGACATGCAAACTCCACACAGGCAGCACCCGTAGTCAGGATCAAACCCGGGTCTCTGGCGCTGTGAGGCAGCAACTCTACTCCTGCGCCTTCGTGCCCAATGACGTGGCCTCTACCACCGTCTGTGTGGACGATTAGGACCGTGAACCTTGAACAGCGCCCAGTCATAAGCTCATCAGTGATAGGAGCAGAACTAGGCCATTCGGCCCATCAAGTCCACTTTTTTTTATTAACAACTTCTCTGTTGAGAAGCAAGGAGGAAGAGTTACATTTCATGTTTATCATCGCTCCTTACGATGCCGCGCGCGACAGTGATCGCAACTTCTACTGAAGTGTGGATGGCCGTCGGCTCGCTGGGGGCTCTTCCGCCCTTTGACAGGTCTTGTTTTTGGTCCTGCTGGGGGTCCACAGCCCCCTCCTCACCTGGCAAACCAGGTGGGGGAGACGGTTTAGTCGCCGACTATCCGACCACGGAGCAAGTAGCGCGGGATCACATGGAACGCGTGGCCGGGTAATCCTGTATTAACTGCTCCATGGTCGGATAGATATTGAGATAGATTCTTAATGAGCACGGGTGTCAGGGTTTACAGGGAGTTGGCAGGAGGATGGGGTTGAGAGGGAACGGTAGATCAGCCATGATTGAATGATGGAATGTTAAAGAAGGAACTGCAGATGCTGGAGAATCGAGGGTTACACAAAAAGCTGGAGAAACTCAGCGGGTGCAGCAGCATCTAAGGAGCGAAGGAGATAGGCGACGTTTCGGGTCGAGACCCTTCTTCAGACTGATGTTGGGGAGTGGAGGAGGGGGAAGGAAGCAAGGAAGAGGCGGAGACAGTGGGCTGTGGGAGAGATGGGAAGGGGAAGGGAAGGAGGGAGAAAGCAAGGGACTACCTGAAATTCCTCCTCATCTTTCCAAAGGAACGTCCTCTTATTCTGAGGCTGTGCCCTCTGGTCCTAGACTCTCCCACCAAAGTGGACACCTCCTCTCCACAAGCACTCTGCCCATCTACTCACTGGAGAGATGCCGTCGATGCTGTTCCTGCCAGCTGGCCTGTCTCTGCCAACTCGATGGCATGCTTCTTCTCCAGTTTCTGGTACAGCATCACGATGCTGGACTTGGACAGATGCTGTTCTCTGATGAATAGCTTGTTGAGATACTTGCTGTTGAAGTTTTCAAATCTGCAAGAAATGGCAAGCAGAGTTTAGCGGGGGGGTTGGGGGGGGGGGGGGGGGTTCTATGTTCCAGTGTTTTATGTTCAGTTTCAGGTTAGTTCATTGTCACGTGTACCGAGGTACAGTGAAAAGCATTTTGTTGCGTGCTAACCAGTCAGCGGAAAGACAATACATGATTACAACCAAGCCATTTACAGTGTACAGATCCATGATAAAGGGAATAACGTTAATGCAATGGACAATAGACAATTGGTGCAGGAGTAGGCCATTCGGCCCTTCGAGCCAGCACCGCCATTCAATGTGATCGTGGCTGATCATCCCCAATCAGTACGCCGTTCCTGCCTTCTCCCCATATCCCCTGACTCCGTTATCTTTAAGAAACATGTAAAATACAAGATAAAGTCCACTAAAGCCCGATCAAAGATAGACCTAGGGCCTGAGATAGATAGGAGCTCACGACACGTGCTGCAATAGTTAGGTGTAGGGAGGAACTGCAGATGCTGGTTTAAACCGAAGATAGGCACAAAATGCTGGAGTAACTCAGCGGGACGGGCAGCATCTCTGGTGAGAAGGAACGGGTAATATTTCGGGTCATAGGTGCAGGAGTAGCCCATTCACCCCTTCGAGCAAACACCACCATTCAATATGATCATGGCTGATCATCCAAAATCAGTACCCCGTTCCTCCATTCTCCCCATATCCCTTGATTCCTTTAGCCCCAAGAGATTTATCCGACTCTCTCTTGAAAACATCCAGTGAATTGGCCTCCACTGCCTTCTGTGGCAGAGAATTCCACAGATTCACAACCCTCTGGGTAAAAAAGTTTTTCCTCATCTCAGTCCTAAATGGCCAACCCCTTACTGGTAAACTGTGACCCCTGGTTCTGGACTCCCCCAACATTGGGAACATTTTTCCTGCATCTAGCCTGTCCAATCCTTTAAGCATTTTATATGTTTCCATAACATTCCCTCTCATCCTTCTAAATTCCAGTGAATACAAGCCCAGTCGACCCATTCTTTCATCATATGTTGGTCCCGTCACCCCGGGATTCAACCTGGTGAACCTACGCTGGGCTCACTCAATCGCAAGAATGTCCTTCCTCAAATTAGGAGACCAAAACTGTACACAATACTCCAGGTGTGATCTCACCAGGGCCCTGTACAACTGCAGTAGGACCTCCTTGCTCCTAAACTCAAATCCTCTCGCAATGAAGGCCAACATGCCATTAGCTTTCTTCACTGCCTGCTGTACTGCACGCTTACTTTCAGTGACTGATGTACAAGCACACCCAGGTCTCGTTGCACCTCCCCTTTTCCTAATCTGACACCAGTCAGATAATAATCTGCCTTCTTGTTCTTGCCACCAAAGTGGACAACCTCCCATTTATCCACATTATACTGTATCGGCCATGCATCTGCCCACTCACCCAACCTATCCAAGTCACCCTGCAGCCTCATAGCATCCTCCTCGCGTCTCACACTGCCACCCGGCTTTGTGTCATCCGCAAACTTGGAGATGTTACTTTTTAATTCCTTCGTCTAAAGCCTTCTTCAGACTGAGAGGGTCAGACACGGTCTCGACCGGAAATGTCATACATTCCTTTTCTTCAGAGATGCTGCCTGTCCCGCTGAGTTACTCCAGCATTTTGTGTCGATCTTCGAGCCCAACCCAGACCACCGATTACACACTGAGACAGGCAGCCCCAATGCAGACTGAAGAAGCTTATACCTGTCTTTCCAGTAATATTGGCCCCAATGTCCGCAGATATCTTCGATCCCCGCCAACAAATGGTCCAGGAACTGCAGAAAGCACAGTTTACAAATCAGTTTGTCAGTCGTTAATCGTGGCCATGTCACAGCCCATCCGAATCCCTGTCTATAGCAGACAGACACACAAAATGCTGGAGTAACTCAGCGGGACAGGCAGCATCTCTGGGGAGAAGGAATGGGTGACGTTTCGGGTCGAGACCCTTCTTCAGAACCTTCTTCTGTGAGTCTGATGAAGGGTCTCGACCCAAAACGTCACCCATTCCTTCTCTCCAGAGATGCCGCCTGTCCCGCTCAGTTACTCCAGCATTTTGTGTCTATCTTCGGTTTAAACCAGCATCTGCAGTTCCTTCCGACACCTAACTAATGCAGCACTTATCATGACCTACTATCTACCTCAGATTCCAGGACTATCTTTGAACAGACGTTATTGGACTTTATCTTGTATTAAAGTGTGCAAACGCACACCTCCAGATTCGGGGACAGTTTCTTCCCAGCTGTTATCAGGCAACTGAATCATCCTTCCACAACCAGAGAGCCGGTCCTGAACTACTATCTACCTCATTGGGGACCCTCGGACTAACCTTGATCGGACTTTGCTGGCTTTGCCTTGCACTAAACGTTATTCCCTTATCATGTTTCTGTACACTGTAAATGGCTCGATTGTAATCATGTGGTTTTTTTTTGTTGGTTTTTTTTAAATTTATAGGTGCAGGAGTAGGCCATTCAGCCCTTCGAGCCTGCACCGCCATTCAATGTGATCATGGCTGATCATCCAACTCAGTATCCCGTACCTGCCTTCTCTCCATACCCCCTGATCCCTTAGATGTGCCACAAGTGCTACATCTAACGCCCTCTTAAATATAGCCAATGAACTGGCCTCAACTACCTTCTGTGGCAGAGAATTCCAGAGACTCACCACTCTCTGTGTAAAGAATGTTTTCCTCATCTCGGTCCTAAAGGAATTCCCCCTTATCCTTAGACTGTGACCCCTTGTTCTGGACTCCCCCAACATCGGGAACAATCTTCCAGCATCCAGCTTGTCCAACCCCTTAAGAATTTTGTAAGTTTCTATAAGATCCCCCCTCAATCTTCTAAATTCCATCGAGTACAAGCCGAGTCTATCCAGTCTTTCTTCATATGAAAGTCCTGACATCCCAGGAATCAGTCTGGTGAATCTTCTCTGTACCCCCTCTATGGCAAGAATGTCTTTCCTCAGATTTGGAGACCAAAACTGTACGCAATACTCCAGGTGTGGCCTCACCAAAACCCTGTACAACTGCAGTAGAACCTCCCTGCTCCTATACTCAAATCCTTTCGCTATGAATGCTAACATACCATTTGCTTTCTTCACTGCCTGCTGCACCTGCATGCCTACTTTCAATGACTGGTGTACCATGACACCTAGGTCTCGTTGCATCTCCCCTTTTCCTAATCTGCCACCATTCAGATAATAGTCTACCCTCATGTTTTTGCCACCAAAGTGGATAACCTCACATTTATCCACATTATACTGCATCTGCCATGCATCTGCCCATTCACTCAGCCTATCCAAATCACCCTGCAGCCTCCAAGCATCCTCCTCACACCAAACTATACCCCCCAGCTTGGTGTCATCTGCAAATTTGGAGATGTTGCATTGAATTCCCTCGTCCAAATCATTAATATATATTGTAAATAGCTGGGGTCCCAGCACTGAGCCTTGCGGTACCCCACTAGTCACTGCCTGCCATTCTGAAAAGGACCCGTTTACTCCTACCCTTTGCTTCCTGTCTGCCAGCCAGTTCTCTATCCACATTAATACTGAACCCCCAATACCGTGTGCTTTAAGTTTGTATGCTAATCTCTTATGCAGGACCTTGTCGAAAGCTTGTGTTGTCTTTCCGCCAGCTGGTTAGCACGCAACAAAAAGCTTTTCACTGTACACGTTACAATAAACTAAACTGAAACTGAAATACTTGCAAACGCAAGAGACTGTAGATGCTGGAAACTTGAGCCAAACACAAAGTGCTGAAGTGCGGGTTAGGAGGATAAGGGGTGATCGTATCGAGGTGTACAAAATCTTTAGAGGAATAGATCGGGTAGACGCGCAGAGTAGGGGAATCGAGAACTAGAGGACATCGGTTTGAGGTGAGGGGGGAAACATTTAATAGGAACCTGAGAGGCAATTTTATTCACACAAAGGGTGATGGGTGTATGGAACGAGCTGCCAGAGGAGGTAGCTAAGGCAGGGACTATCGCTATGTTTGAGAAACATTTGAACAGGTACATGGAAAGGACTGGTTTAGAGGGATATGGGCCAAATGCAGGGACATATTGGTCGGTGTGGGCAAATTTGTTTGCAAGTTCATAAGTTCATGTTAAATGTGCAGAATTAGGCCATTCGGCCCATCATGGCCGATCTATCTTTCCTTCTCAACCCCATTCTCCTGCCTTCTCCCCATAACCCCTGACACCCGTAATAATCAAGATTCTGTCAATCTCCGCCTTAAAAATATCCACTGACTTGGCCTCAACAGCCGTCTGTGGCAATGAATTCCACAGATTCACCACCCTCTGAAGAAATTCCTCCTCATCTCCTTTCTAAAGGAACATCCTGTTATTCTGAGGCTGTGCCCTCTGGTCCTAGACTCTCCCACTAGTGGAAACATCCTCTCCACATCCACTCTATCCGGGCCTTTCACTATTCCGTGAGTTTCAATGAGGTCCCCCCTCATCCTTCTAAACTCATAAGATGTTTGTTATGAAGTTATTGTCATTTCTGAAGAGCATCATTTCGCCAAAGATACAGTGGCTTGCAAAAGTTTTCATACCCCTTGAACTTTTCCACATGTTGTCACGTTACAACCACAAACGTAAATGTATTTTATTGGGATTTTATGTGATAGACCAACACAAAGTGGTGCATAATTGTGAAGTGGAAGGAAAATGATACATGGTTTCCAAATTTTATTACAAATAAAAAACTGAAAAGTGTGGCATGCAAAAGTATTCAGCCCCCCTGAGTCAATACTTTGTAGAACCACCTTTCGCTGCAATTACAGCCGCAAGTCTTTTGGGGTATGTCTCTACCAGCTTTGCACATCTAGAGACTGAAATATCTGCCCATTCTTCTTTGCAAAATAGCTCAAGCTCAGTCAGATTGGATGGAGAGCGTCTGTGAACAGCAATTTTCAAGTCTTGCCAGAGATTCTCAATTGGATTTAGGTCTGGACTTTGACTGGGCCATTCTAACACATGAATATGCTTTGATCTAAACCATTCTATTGTAGCTCTGGCTGTATGTTTAGGGTCGTTGTCCTGCTGGAAGGTGAACCTCCGCCCCAGTCTCAAGTCTTTTGCAGACTCTGACAGGTTTTCTTCCAAGATTGCCCTGTATTTGGCTCCATCCATCTTCCCATCAACTCTGACCAGCTTCCCTGTCCCTGCTGAAGAAAAGCATCCCCACAGCATGATGCTGCCACCACCATGTTTCACAGTGGGGATGGTGTGTTCAGGGTGATGTGCAGTGTTAGTTTTCCGCCACACATAGCGTTTTGCATTTAGGCCAAAAACTTCAATTTTGGTCTCATCAGACCAGAGCACCTTCCTCCACATGTTTGTTGTGTCCCCCACATGGCTTGTGGCAAACCTCAAACGGGACTTCCTATGGCTTTGTTTCAACAATGGCTTTCTTCTTGCCACTCTTCCATAAAGGCCCGATTTGTGGAGTGCACGACTAATAGTTGTCCTGTGGACAGATTCTCCCACCTGAGCTGTGGATCTCTGCAGCTCCTCCAGAGTTACCATGGGCCTCTTGGCTGCTTCTCTGATCAATGCTCTCCTTGCCCGGCCTGTCAGTTTAGGTGGACGGCCATGCCTTGGTAGGTTTGCAGTTGTGCCATACTCTTTCCATTTTCGGATGATGGATTGAACAGTGCTCCGTGAGATGTTCAAAGCTTGGGATATTTTTTTATAACCTAACCCTGCTTTAAACTTCTCCACAACTTTATCCCTGACCTGTCTGGTGTGTTCCTTGGGCTTCATGATGCTGTTTGTTCACTAATGTTCTCTAACAAACCTCTGAGGCCTTCACAGAACAGCTGTATTTATACTGAGAATAGATTACACACAAGTGGACTCTATTTACTAATTAGGTGACTTCTGAAGGCAATTGGATTTTACTTAGGGGTATCAGAGTAAAGGGGGCTGAATACTTTTGCACGCCACACTTTTCAGTTTTTTATTTGTAAAAAACTTTGAAAACCATGTATCATTTTCCTTCCATTTCTCAATTATGCGCCACTTTGTGTTGGTCTATCACATAAAATCCCAATAAAATACATTTACGTTTGTGGTTGTAACGTGACAAAATGTGGAAAAGTTCAAGGGGTATGAAAACTTTTGCAAGCCACTGTATGCTCCATGGTTACTGATGCAGAAACCCTCTCTGTTCAGACTGGTGAACCAGCAGACTGCTGCAGTGCAAAGCTGTTGGCGAAGATTCATTTAGAATGACTGTATTGGCAGCTTCTGCTCCTCAACCTAGTTGATGGAGTTAGGTATTTTGGAATTTCTCATTCACCATGGAACGAAGCAAAGATGAAGGTGCCGTGGGCAGAGAGACACTGCTCCCTGCTCCCTGCTCCCCACAACTCTGTCTCAGCCCCCTCCCCACTGCTGGCACCGCGCTCAAAATAACAGCCAAAATAGTAAAGAGGCCATGCTGCAGACTCACTGTGTGTGTGTGGGTGTGTGTGTGGGTCTGTGTGTGGGTGTGTGTGGGTGTGTGCGTGGGTGTGTGTGGGTCTGTGTGTGTGAGCGTGCGTGGGTCTGTGTGTGGGTGTGTGTGGGTCTGTGTGTGTGTGTGTGTGTGTGTGTGGGTGTGTGCATGGGTCTGTGTGTGGGTGTGTGTGGGTGTGTGTGTGTGTGTGGGTCTGTGTGTGTGTGTGTGTGGGTGTGTGCGTGGGTCTGTGTGTGTGTTTAGGTGTGGGTCTTTGTGTGTGGGTGTGTGTGTGTATGTGTGGGTCTGTGTGTGTGAGCGTGCGTAGGTCTGTGTGTGGGTGTGTGCGTGGGTCTGTGTGTGTGTGTGTGTGTGTGTGTGGGTGTGCGCGTGGGTCTGTGTGTGTGTATGTGTGTGTGTGGGTCTGTGTGTGTGAGCGTGCGTGGGTCTGTGTGTGTGAGCGTGTGCGCGCATGTGTGCGTGTGTCTGGGTCCGTGTGCATTTGCAACTGTGTATGCATGCATGTGAGTGTGTTTGTGTTTGTGGGGGTGTGTGTGTCTGGGTATCTGGGTGTGTGTCTGTGTCACTCAGTGTGTATGTGTATATCAGTGTGTTTGTGTGTGACCGTATGTGTGATTGAGTGTATGTGTGCGTGTGTATGTGTGCGTGTGTGTGTGCATGTACGTGATTGAGTGTATGTGTGCATGTGGTTGTGTGTGCGTGCATGTGGGTGTGTGTGCATGCGTGTGGGTGTGTGCGTGCGTATGTGTGCGTGCGTGTGTGTGCGCATGTGTGCATGTGTGTGCGTGCGTGTGTGTGTGTGTGCGTGCGCGTGTGTGGGTGTGTGTGTGGGTGTGCGTGCATGCGTGTGTGTGCATGCGTATGTGTGCGTGTGTGTGTGCGTGCGTGCGTGCGTATGCGTGTGCGTCAGGATTGCAGTCCGGGTGGCGAGGAGGTTTCTCAGATAGGCCGGGGACACAGACGATGACATTCTCTATGGGGCAATGAGAGTCAAAGTGGACAGTGATTGTACGACCAGCGTTCCCCGCACACTAACACTATCCTGCACACTCTGGGGCCAATTTACATTTACACCAAGCCAATTAACCCACAAACCTGTACGTCTTTGGAGGGTGGGAGGAAACCGAAGATCTCAGAGAAAACCCAGGCGGGTCACGGGGAGAACGTGCAAACTCCGTACAGGCAGCACCCGTAGTCGGGATGGAACCCGGGTCTCTGGGGCTGCGTTCTCTGTAAGGCAGCCACTCTACCGCTGCGCCACCGTGCCGCCAAACGTTGTTTGAGATGAAGGCAGGACCTCTAAACTAAAACTGAGGACTCAGAGTTCAGCGTTGCACTAGCGTGTAGAGGCTGGGCCAGCCTTTAACTCACCCGGATGTGAATCTGCTCGCTGACGGTGGGTGGAGCCTGGCTTGTCCTCTTCACTTCCAGCAACTCCACCAGCGGTTTAATCGTCATACCCTGCAACAGAGGAAAGAAGAAATCATTCCAGTCTGAGGAAGGGTCTCGGCCTGAAACGTCACCCTGTCCTGCTCTCCAGAGATGCTGCCTGTCCCGCTGAGTTACTCCATCTCTCTCTCTCTCTCTCTCTCATAGTCATAGAGTGATACAGGCCCTTCGGCCCAACCTACTCCAACATTTTGTGCCTATCTCTGGTTTAAACCAGCATCTGCAGTTCCCTCCTGCACATTCTCACTTCACGTCAGTTCAGTTTAGTTTATTGTCACGTGTATTATGGGTACAGTGAAAAGCTTTTGTTGCATGCTAACCAGTCAGCGGAAAGACAATACGTGATTACAATCGAGCCGTCCACAGTGTACAGATACATGATAAGGGAATATCGTTTAGTGCAAGGTAAAGCCAGCAAAGTCCGATCAAGGATGGTCCGAGGGTCACCAATGAGGTAGATAGTAGTTCAGGACCGCTCTCTGTTTGTGGTAGGATGGTTCACTTGCCTGATAACAGTTGGGAAGAAACTGTCTCTGAATCTGGAGGTGTGCATTTTCACATTTCTGTATCTTTTGCCCGATGGGAGAGGGGACAAGAGGGAGTGGGCAGGGTGCGACTGGTCCTTGATGATGCTGCTGGCCTTGCCGAGGCAGCGTGAGGTGTAGATGGAGTCAATGGAAGGGAGGTCGGTTTGTGTGATGGTCTGGGCTGCGTCCACAATTCGCTGCAATTTCTTGCGGTCTTGGATGGGGCTGTTCCCAAACCAAGCTGTGACGCATCCCGGTAAAATCCCATAAATCAGCAGCACATTAACTAATCCCTAGGTCTAGATTTTAAACCTTATAGAGTCACAGTGTGGAAACAGGCCATTCAGCCCATGGAGTCCGTGCCGACCTTGCTATCCAAAGTTCTGTCCAACAAACATTGACACAAAACGCTGATTCAGTTCAGAAGCCTGATAAAGGAGGGGAAGAAGCCATTCCTGAGTCTGGTGGGACGCGCTTCACCCTCCCTGCTTCATCCCTGAAACTTGGAATTAAACATTCCCTTAAGATGCAGCTGCCAAACGGACCAATCAGAGTCAAAAAAACATCTGCAGCGAAGCAGGTGTTTTAGTCTCCAAATGTTCAAATCCCACATCTGGCACACGGCGCGGTGGCGCAGCGGTAAAGTTGCTGCCTCACAGCGCCAGAGACCCGGGTTCAATCCTGACGACAGGCGGGCACAAAATGCTGGAGTAACTCAGCGGGACAGGCAGCATCTCTGGAGAGAAGGCGTTTCGGGTCTTCAGACTGACCACGGGTGCTGTCTGTACGGAGTTTGTCCGTTCTTTGCGTGGGTTTTCTCCGGGCGCTCCGGTTTCCTCCCACACTCCAAAGGCGTACGGGTTGGTAGGTTAATTGGCTTCTATAAATTGCCCCTGGTGTGTGGGACGTGGGAGGTGGGTGATAGCAGGCCCGGTGGGCCGAAGGGCCTGTTTCCACACAGTATCTTTAAACTAAACTAACGAACTGGGATCGCTGGTTGGCACGGACTCGGTGGGCCGAAGGGCCTGTTTCCACACTGTATCTCCAAACTAAACTAGGATGCGAGACTTTCATTCAGTCAAATTTAATATTGAGCAACTAAGCATCCTATCTGATTTGTGTAGATCTCATTTGAGTTGGTTAAACCTTTTTATTGGTCCTTAGCTGTGAAGTGCTGACTCCAGCAGTGAGTAGATGGTACAAAATTACTGTTATTATTTTTATTGATTTGCACTCACTCACAACATTGGCCCTTGTAGCTTTTCATAGGATTAATGCGCAAAATATACTGATTGGTTGAAGTCTTTGATTGATTGAAAGCTTTATTTTTTATGGTAACATTTTTATCTATATATTTATTTGTCACATGTACCGAGGATTAGTGGACTTCGATTTTGTACACAAGTATCACTAGACGTGAGCACTTCAGACCGAAGGAGGGTCTCGACCCGAAACGTCATCCATCCCTTCTCTCCAGAGATGCTGCCTGTCCCGCTGAGTTACTCCAGCTTTTTGTGTCTATCTTCAGGTACAGTACGAATGTATCTGTCGCGTAAGTGGGACAGGCCCTTTAGGAAAAACAATAGACAAATAGACAATAGGTGCAGGAGGAGGCCATTCAGCCCTTCGAGCCAGCACCGCCGTTCAATGTGATCGTGGCTGATCATCCCCAATCAGTACCCCGTTCCTGCCTTCTCCCCATATCCCCTAACTCCGCTTTTTTTAAGAGCCCTATCCAGCTCTCTCTTGAAAGCATCCAGAGAACCGGCCTCCACCGCCCTCTGAGGCAGAGAATTCCACAGACTCACCACTCTCTGTGAGAAAAAGTGTTTCCTCGTCTCCGTTCTAAATGGCTTAACACTTATTCTTAAACTGTGGCCCCTGGTTCTGGACTCCCCCAACATCTGGCCTCTAGCTTGTCCAAACCCTTAACAATCTTATATGTTTCAATGAGATCCCCTCCCATCCTTCTAAACTCCAGAGTGTACAAGCCCAGCCACTCCATTCTCTCAGCGTATGACAGTCCCGCCATCCCGGGAATTAACCTTGTAAACCTGCGCTGCACTCCCTCAATAGCAAGAATGTCCTTCCTCAAATTAGGGGACCAAAACTGCACACAATACTCCAGGTGTGGTCTCACTAGGGCTCTGTACAACTGCAGAAGGACCTCTTTGCTCCTATATTCGATTCCTCTTGTTATAAAGGCCAACATGCCATTCGCTTTCTTCACTGCCTGCTGTACCTGCATGTTTACTTTCATAGACTGATGTACAAGGACCCCCAGATCTCGTTGTACTTCCCCTTTTCCTTTCCCGTTTAAAACATTTTTGCAGAGATGTGGTAGCTTAATTTTGTTGAAAGAAATTCTCCACCTACCTGGACAAAGACTGTGAAAAAGATGACCACGATGGTGGCTGTGGTGAACAGCTTCTTCTGAGGGAAGTTTGGGAGCAAGAAGACCAGGGAGAAGCAGATTGCTCCGCGCAGCCCGCCGTAGGCGATGATGAACTGGTTCTTTTTCGTTACCACGTTCACACGGAACTTGTTCACGATAAACGTCAGGAAAATCACTCCTGCACCCAAACACAGAAATCCATCACCAGACGTTGCGCTCATCGTTTAACACAGAAGCTCACGGGATGACATCTGTGGGATGTTTGCTTTGTTATTGTGTTTCATTCGTTGAAAGATCGGGCGGCACGGTGGCGCAGCGGCAGAGTCGCTGCCTCACAGCATCAGAGACCGACTGCGGGCGCTGACTGTACGGAGTTTGCACGTTCTCCCCCTGACCCGCGTGGGTTTTCTCCGGGTTCTTCGGTTTCCTCCCGCACTCCAAAGGCGTGCCGGTTTTGTAGGTTCATTGGCTTGTTATAAGTGTAAACTGTCCCTGGTGTGCGTGGGATAGTGTTGGTGTTGGGGGATCGCTGGTCGGTGCGGACTCAGTGGACCGAAAGGTCTGCTTCTGCACTGCATCTCTAAACTAAACTAAAATTAGTACATAGAGAGCTTTTTGATTGTCTACTCTGTCACCAACTAGAAAGAAGCCCTGACCTCCCAGCTGCCTCATTGGAGATCGGACAATTCTTTCCCCGCTGTTATCAGGCAACTGAACCATCCTATCACCAACTAGAGAGCGGTCCTACCCTACAGTCTACATCAATGGAGACCCTCGGACTATCTTTATAGTCATGTAGTGATACAGCGTGGAAACAGGCCCTTCGGCCCAACTTGCCCATGCCGACCAACATGTCCCATCTATACTCGTCCCACCTGCCTGCATTTGGTCCATATCCCTCCAAACACCTGTCTAATGTTTCTTAAATATTGCGATAGTCAGCCACCTCTTCCGGCAGCTCGTTCCATACACCCACCACCCTTTGCGTGCGTGAAAAAGTTACCCTTCAGGTCCCTATTAAAATCACCCCCACCCCCCCCAGCTCACCTTGAACCTATGTCCTCTGGTCCTCGATTCCGCTACTCTGTGCATCTACCCAAACTATCTCTCATGATTTTGTACACCTCTATAAGTTCACCCCTCATCCTCCTGCGCTCCAAGGAATAGACACCCAGCCTTCTCAACCTCTCCCTGTAGCTCACACCCTCGAGTCCTGGCAACATCCTCGTGAATCTCCTGTGCCTTCATGCCTTCATTAGTAAGGAAAGTGCTTTATTATTATATATATTCTCTTACCAACTAGAGATCGGTCCTGAACTCCCATCTACCGCATCGGAGACCCTATCGGAGACTATCTTTAATCGGACCTTACTGGACTTTATCTTGCATTAAGCATTGCTCCCTTTATCCTGTATCTGTACACTGTGGACGGCTCGATTGTAATCATGTGTTGTCTTTCCGCTGGCTGGTTAGCACGCAACAAAAAGCTTTTCACTGTACCCTGGTACACGTGACAATAGACTAAACTATTTGGGACTTCAATCTCGCTCCCTCAATCTTGAAAACTGCTCAAAATGTTTCTGTCAATTAAATTAGACTTTGGGACATTGGTTTAAGGTGGGGGGGGGAGACTTAATAGGAACCTGAGGGGTAAGTGACGTTCTCCCTGTGACCTGCGTGGGTTTTCTCCAGGTGCTTCGGTTTCCTCCCACACCCCAAAGACGTGGGGATTTGTAGGTTAATCGGCCCACTGCAACTTGCCCCTAGTGTGTAGGGAGCGAATGGGAAAGTGGCAGAACATGGAACTAGTGTCAACGGGTGATCGATGTTCAATGTGGTAGAGCCGCTGCCGTACAGCGAATGCAGCGTCGGAGACCCGGGTTCGATCCCGACTACGGGCGCTGCCTGTACTGAGTTTGTACGTTCTCCACGTGATCTGCGTGGGTTTTCTCCGAGATCTTCGGTTTCCTCCCACACTCCAAAGACGTGCAGGTTTGTAGGTTAATTGGCTTGGTGTAAATGTAAAAAACTGTCCCTAGTGTGTGTAGGATTTCGCAAACTTACAAAATTCTTAAGGGGCTGGACAAGCTAGATGCAGGAAGATTGTTCCCGATGTTGGGGGAGTCCAGAACAAGGGGTCACAGTCTAAGGATAAGGGGGAATTCCTTTAGGACCGAGATGAGGAAAACATTCTTTACACACAGAGAGTGGTGAGTCTCTGGAATTCTCTGCCACAGAAGGTAGTTGAGGCCAGTTCATTGGCTATATTTAAGAGGGAGTTAGATGTGGCCCTTGTGGCTAAAGGGATCAGGGGGTATGGAGAGAAGGCAGGTACGGGATACTGAGTTGGATGATCAGCCATGATCACATTGAATGGCGGTGCAGGCTCGAAGGGCCGAATGGCCTACTCCTGCACCTATTTTTCTATGTTTCTAGGATGGTGTTAATGTGCGGGGATCGCTGGTCGGCGCGGAACCGGTGGGCCGAAGGGCCTGTTTCCGCGCTGCATCTCTAGACTAGACTAGAGATAAACTAGACTAGAGAGCAACTAGACTAAACTAAACTACACAGCGCGGAAACAGGCCCTTCGGCCCTCCGAGCCTGCACCGACCAGCGATCCCCACACGTTAAAATTATCCGACAAACACTAGCGACAATTTACAAACTTACAGAAGCCAATGAACCTACCAACCTGTACGTCTTTGGAGTGTGGGAGGAAAACCAGAGGCAGCGAAGAAAAGCTACGGGATTGCTGGGAGAACGTGCAAACTCCACCCCAACAGCACAGCGGACTGAGGATCTAGTGGGAGGGAGGAAGGAACTGAAGGGAATCCACATTAGTCGGGAAATGGTGTCTGGTAATTAACCATTTCCCAGCCCGGGAATTAACCTGGCGAACCTACGCTGCACTCCCTCAATAGCAAGAATGTCCTTCCTCAAATTTGGGGACCAAAACTGCACGCAATACTCCAGGTGTGGTCTCACCAGGGCCCTGTACAACTGCAGGAGGACCTCTTTATCTCCTATACTCAACTCCTCTTGTTATGAAGGCCAACATGCCATTCAATTAAATTAGACTTGGGGACATCTGAAGAAGGGTCTCGACCCGAAACGTCGCCTATCTCCTTCGCTCCTTAGATGCTGCTGCACCCGCTGAGTTTCTCCAGCTTTTTGTGCAACTCATGCCATTCGCTTTCTTCACTGCCTGCTGTACCTGCATGCTTACTTTCAGTGACTGATGAACGAGGGCCCCCCCAGATCCCGTTGTACTTCCCCTTTGACACCATGTGGCAATAAACTAAAGTGCAAACTGTAACGAGGTTGGAGAGAAGAGGTTAGTTAGAAGGTTATTGAAACGAGAGAAAGTAAACTGTAATTACCACCAGCTCTCCAGACAAGGCAAAAGAGCATTGTGAAACAAACATATGGCCAGCTCCACTCGTGCTTATCCCCGATAGTGGACACGCCGAGGAAAATAAAGATGAGGGTCTCACTCACGCTGCTCCACATCTTCATGAAATATTTGATGGTAGTGTGAGACTTCTGAGAAATATTGGCCTCCACGTAACGTTTCATGCTCATTGAACAAGCTATTATTCTGGAAAAGACAATTCGCAAAATGGTCACAGTTAATCGACAATAGACACGAGGCGCAGGAGGAGGCCATTCGGCCCTTCGAGCCAGCACCGCCATTCAATGCGATCGCGGCTGATCGTCCCCGACTCAACCTCAGCTGGAAACAAGGCACGGTGGCGCAGAGGTAGAGTCGCTGCCTCACAGCGCCAGAGATCCCGACTACGGGTGCTGTCTGTACGGAGTTTGCACGTTCTCCCCTGTGATTGCGTGGGTTTTCTCCGGGTGCTCCGGTTTCCTCCCACACTCCAAAGACGGACAGGTTTGTAGGTTAAATGGCTTCTATATATTGTCCCCCGTAATAGAGTGATACAGTGTGGAAACAGGCCCTTCGGCCCAACTTGCCCGCACCAGCCAACATGTCCCAGCTGCACTAGTCTCACCTGCCCGCATTTGCTCCATGTCCAGGGTTTTGGTGAGGCCACACCTGGAGTATTGCGTACAGTTTCGGTCTCCAAATCTGAGAAAAGACATTCTTGCCATAGAGGGGGTACAGAGAAGGTTCACCAGACTGGGATTCCTGGGATGTCAGGACTTTCATATGAGGAAAGACTGGATAGACTCGGCTTGTACTCGCTGGAATTTAGAAGATTGAGGGGGGATCTTATAGAGAGTTACAAAATTCTTAAGGGGTTGGACAGGCTAGATGCAGGAAGATTGTTCCCGATGTTCGGGAGGTCCAGAACAAGGGGTCACAGTTTAAGGATAAGGGGGAATTCCTTTAGGACCGAGATGAGGAAAATATTTTTCACACACAGAGTGGTGAGTCTCTGGAATTATCTGCCACAGAAGGTAGTTGAGGCCAGTTCATTGGCTATATTTAAGAGGGAGTTAGATGTGGCCCTTGTGGCTAAAGGGATCAGGGGGTATGGAGAGAAGACAGGCACAGGATACTGAGTTGGATGATCAGCCATGATCATATTGAATGGCGGTGCAGGCTCGAAGGGCCGAATGGCTTACTCCTGCATCTATTTTCTATGTTTCTATGTCCCTAGTGTGTGTAGGATAGTGCTAGTGTACGGGGTGATCGCTGGTCGGTGTGGGCTCGGTGGGCCAAAAGGCCTGTTTCTGCGCTGTATCTATAAATTAAACTAAACTGCAGATGTTGATTAATATACAAATAGACACAAAGTGCTAGAGTAGCTCAGCGGGACAGGCAGCATCTCTGGAGAGAAGAAATGGGTGACATTTCAGGTCGAGACCCTTCTTCAGACTGACGTCTCGACCCGAAACGTCACCCATTCCTTCTCTCCAGAGATGCAGCCTGTCCCGCTGAGTTACTCCACCATTTAGCGTCTATCCCCGCGCATAAATTAAACTTCGGCAGTAATTAGACAAGCGTTTCATTCTGAAAAACACGTGAATGGAGCATGCGTAAAACGCGAGGTCCCCTGGAATCAGATTTATCAACACCAGGGTTGCATTAATCAGCATATTAACGACACCACAGAGACATGCATCATATAAAATGCGTACCCTAATTCACATCGGTAATACCTTACAGTGAGAAACACTCGATGCATTAACGAAGGGACTGAAAAGCCGTAGACTAATCAATTATTTAAGGCATGCGACATCACATTCATAAATCACACACAAGCTCTTGCGCTGCTGCAGAGACCATTAACATATTGGAAATTGAACTCGATGGATAGACACGCAGAGGTGTTTGTGCGGTTAGGTCAGCCGTGATTGAATGGCGGAGTAGACTTGGTGGGCCGAATGGCCTCGTTCTGCTCCTACCATTTATGAGCGTGTGAACTTAACGCTGAATAAAACAGTCTTGTTCTTGCAAGTTGCGCTAATTCTACAGCACAATAAATCAATTCAAACGTTTTTAAACAACGGTGGCCCGACTTTAATCGACAACAGACAATAGGTGCAGGAGGAGGCCATTTGGCTCTTCGAGCCAGCACCGCCATTCAATGTGATCATGGCTGATCATCCACAATCAGTATTCTCCCCATATCCTCTGACTCCGCTATCTTTAAGAGCCCTATCTAGCTCTCTCTTGAAGGTATCCAGAGAACCAGCCTCCACCGCCTTCTGAGACAGAGAATTCCACAGACTCACAACTCTCTGTGTTAAAAAGTGTTTCCTCATCTCTGTTCTGAATGGCTTACTCCTTATTCTTATACTGTGGCCCCTGGTTCTGGACTCCCCCAACATCGGGAACATGTTTCCTGCCTCCAGCGTGTCCAAACCTTTAATAATCTTATATGTTTCAATGAGATTCCCTCTGATCCTTCTCATTTTTTCGACGACTGCCAGCATCCATTCCCTCAAGAGCAAGAATGTCCTTCCTCAAAATAGGGAACCAAAACTGCACACAATACTCCAGGTGTGGTCTCACTAGGGCCCTGTACATCTGCAGAAGGACCTCTTTGCTCCTATACTCAGCTCCTCTTGTTATAAAGGCCAACATGCCATTCGCTTTCTTCACTGCCTGCTGTACCTGCATGCTTACTTTCATTGACTGATGAACAAGGACCCCCAGAGCCCGTTGTACTTCCCCTTTTCCCAACTTGATGCCATTTAGATAATAGGCATAGCCACTTTCTGGCCTGTGGCACAAAAAGATGCGCATTTCCAGCTAAATTGTTCTCTGAGGAGGCCAAGTCCATGGATATTGTTAAGGCAGAGATAGATAGATTCGTGATTAGTGCGGGTGTCAGAGGTTATGGGGAGAAGGCAGGAGATTGGGGTTCGGAGGGAGAGATAGATCAGACATCACTTGAGAACAAGGAAGGACCTGGTGTGGGATACTTTGTATCTTTGCCGGAAAAGGAATTTATGACCTTATAAACATATAATTGATTAACAAAAATGATCGACCACATCTCGTACCTTGGCAGCTTCCCACTGAAATTGGATCGATAGTCGATGACATTAATTTAGTTTAGTTTAGAGTGTGGAAACCTCATATATTTAAGGCAGAGATAGATTAGTACGGGTGTCAGAGGTTATGGGGAGAAGGCAGGAGAATGGGGTTAGGAGAGTAGAATTGATGGGCCGAATGGCCTAATTGTGCTCCTATCACTTGTGGCCTCATTGACCCACCGAGTCCGCGCCAACCAGCGATCACCCGGTCACTCCCTCTTCTCCCCTCTCCCATCAAGCAAGAGATACAGAAATGTGAAAACGCACACCTCCAGATTCAGGGACAGTTTCTTCCCAGCTGTTATCAGGCAACTGAATCATCCTACCACAACCAGAGAGCGGTCCTGAACTACTATCTACCTCATTGGTGACCCTCGGACTATTAGTTTAGCTTGGAGATACAGCGCACAAACAGGCCCTTCGGCCCACCGAGTCCTCACCGACCGGCAATCCCCGCACACTAACACTATCCTACACACACGAGGGACAACTTGCATTTATTGTAACCTTGTATTGCCTTCCTGCTGAGTGGTTGGCCCGCAACAAAGGCTTTTCACTGTACCTCGGTACACGTGACTATAACCTCAACTAAACTGAACCTGTACGTCTTTGGAGTGTGGGAGGAAACCAAAGATCTCGGAGAAACCCCACGCAGGTCACAGGGAGAACGTACAAACTCCGTACAGACAGCGCCCGTAGTCAGGATCGAACCCGGGTCTCTGGGGCTGTGAGGCAGCAACTCTACCGCTGCGACACCGTGCCGCCCTTAATCTAATCTCAATTCAATTCAACTTTAATGTCATTACACAGATACAAGTATAGGTACACCAAAATGCAGTTTAGCGTCAGTTCGTAGTGATAGCAATATAGAAATAAATACAGAATGCAGACAATGTGGACGGAGAGACTGGAGAAATCTATCGGCGGGACTCCGAGTTCAACAGTGTGATGGTGTTATTGTAGAAGCTGTTCCTCATCCTACTAGTGCAGGACCTGAGGCTCCTGTACCGCCTCCCTGATGGTAGGAGGGCAGACAGTCCATGGTTAGGGTGGGAGGGGTCTTTGATGGTCTTCCCGGCCCGTCTCAGACACCGTTTTCGGTGGAGGGCATCCATGGCAGGGAGCGGGGCACCGATGATGTACTGGGCGGTTTTCACCACCCGTTGTAGTGCCTTCCTGTCTGCCACGGTGCAACTGCTGTACCAAACCGCAAAGCAGGTGGTCAGGATGCTTTCGATGGTACAGCGGTAAAAGTTGGTCAGGATCTGGGGGGACGGGTGGGCTTTTTTGAGCCTCCTCAGGAAGTAAAGGGGCTGCTGTGCCTTTTTGATCAGCTTGGAGGTGTTGAGGGACCAGGACAGATCCTCCGAGATGTGTAACCCGAGGAATTTGTAGTTGGAGACCCACTCCACCTCAGTCCCGTTTATATGGATGGGGGTGTGTCTGCCCCCTCTGTTCTTTCTAAAGTCAACAATGATTTCCTTCGTCTTCTGGGAGTTGAGGACGAGGTTATTGTTGGCACACCAGGTAGTCAGGTGCTGGACCTCCTCCCTGTAGGCTGACTCGTCGTTGTCACTGATCAGTCCTACCACCGTGGTGTCGTCGGCAAATTTTATGATGGCGTTGGAGCCATACTTAGGGACGCAGTCATGGGTGAAGAGGGAGTGGAGGAGAGGGCTGAGCACACAGCCCTGTGGCACGCCGGTGTTCAGTGTTATAGTGGAGGACGTGAGGTTGTTGACAATCTGCTTGTCTAATTAATCTAATTGCTTTCTCACTCTCACTTTCTGATCAATGACGCAGCTACACAATCAGCTTTGATGGACAGCCTGTAAATCAGCAATATTGATCAATGAACATTGTTTTAATTAGCATCTTCAACAATGCCAGACTCTGTACAGTGCAGGACCTGGCCCTTCGGCCCATCTACCCCCATGCCGGCCAGGTTGACATCCTGAGCTAGCCCCATTTGATTTCATTAGTTTAGTCACGTGTACTGAGGAGTTGTTGCATGCTATCCCGTCAGCGGAAAGACAATTTATGATTACACTCACACCTACCGCAGTGTGCCGATACAGGTAGCAATGTTACAAAATTTTGAGATTTTAAAAATCAAGTCTGCAATTTATCCCATCAGATAAAGCATAAAAAGAAGTTTAATATGACACCTAATTCACTTTCATATCTTCAGTATTAAGAAAGTTATGACCATTTCAATACTCGGAAATTAGCATCTTGTTCCCCATTGCCTTTCAATTGACTTAACTCAAAAGCTGTGATCTGGAACAGTTAAAAGTCCAAAACTTTCTTAAAAATTAAGAGAACTCAATGAAATGTTCAGTTATTATAGATTGAAGCATTCTGAAACAAATATGAAACAATCTTACTTGGATGACCTGAAATTAAAGCATATAATTAGTTAGTTATCTAATTGTAGCTAATTACAAAATTCAATGAGTAGATCTAAACATCTATCCATTTCTTAAGAAAAGATAAACTTTTTTAAATTGCCTAAGTGTCCAAATACCATTCACACAATAATCCACAATATAACATAATTTTTAAATCTCATTTTCATGAATTTCTGGGCCAAATGGAAGGAATTTAGTGTTTAATGCCTGTAAATTAATGACCATTTAAATCAACTAGCGAGTGGGTTTTAGTGGAATGCGGTGGATTGGAACGTTGCGGTTTGCAGTGAAGTCAGGAGGAAAAATACTGTTGGTTCATACATTTTTTTGGACCCCATTTCGCAACATGAAGATATGATTAAAGCCTCCATAAAAACCAACTTTTAATAAAAAAATAAACTGTGTGCCTTTTTTTCTCCCCTACGCAAAATCCTTCCCGTTGTCGGCGCTCACGGCTTTTGAAGGTGATTTTAAAATTACTCTAGTTAATAAATAATCTAGCGTAATTTAAAAATACCTTCATGAATGAAATGTTGGATCGATTTTTTTTCCGCAACGAAATCGGCCGACATTGATCGATTTTCCCAGTCTGTAGAAAAACGGCACTTTAAGCCCACCCCCCTCTGAAAGGCGCCAAAGTCACGCACACGGGGAACGGCAGAACTGCAGCGCTGCTCAAGGTAAGTTTTGTAACATACCTAATAAAGGATAACACATTTAGTGCAAGATAAAGCCTAGTTAAATCCGATTAAATATAGTCCAAGTGTCTCCACTGTGATAGATGGGAGGTCAACACCGCTCTTCTCTACGCTGTGATAGCATGGTTCAGTTGCCCAATAGCAGCTGCAAAGAAACTGTTCTTAAATCTGGAGGTGTGCGGTTTCAAACCTCTGTACCTCTTGCCTGATGGGAGAGGGGAGAAGAGGGAGAGGCTGGTCCGAGACAGCTAATGTAGATGGAGTCAGTGGAAGGGATGCTAGTCCACGTGATCGTCTGGGCTAATTCTTCCCCTCTGTGCTCAGGCTTCTGAACGGTCCCTCCATAAGCTAGGGTACTGTCCAATTCACCTCTACCCCATCGCAGACATTGGACTTTGTCTCTGGAACTGATGTAGGTTTGTTACAAAACTTACCTTGAGCAGTGCTCCAGTTCTGCCGCTCCCCGTGTGCGTGACTTTGGCGCCTTTCAGAGGGGGGCGGGCTTAAAGTGCTGTTTTTCTGCAGACTGGGCAAATCAATCCATGTCGGGCGATTTCGTTGCAGAAGAAAAATCGCTCCGACATTTCATTCATTAAGGTAGTTTTAAATTACGCTAGAATATTTATTAACTAGAGTAATTTAAAAATCACCTTCAAAAGCCGTGAGCGCCGACAACGGGAAGGATTTTGCGTAGGGGAGAAAAAAAGGTACACAGTTTATTTTTATATTAAAAGTTGGTTTTTATGGAGGCTTTAATCATATTTTCATGTTGCGAAATGGGGTCCAAAAAAATGTATGAACCAACAGTATTTTTCATACCGACTTCACCGCAAACCACAACGTTCCAATCCACCGCATTCCACTAAAACCCACTCGCTAGTTGATTTAAATGTTCATTAATTTACAGGCATTAAACACTAAATTCCTTCCATTTGGGCTGGAAATTCATGAAAATGAGATTAAAAAATTGTTATATTGGGGATTATTGTGTGAATGTTATTTGGACACTAAGGCAATTTAAAAAAAGTTTATCTTTTCTTAAGAAATGGATAGATGTTTAGATCTACTCATTGAATTTTATAATTAGCTACAATTAGATAACTAACTAATTATATGCTTTAATTTCAGGTCATCCAAGTAGGGTTGTTTCATATTTGTTTCAGAATGCTTCAATCTATAATAACTGAAAATTTCATTGAGTTCTCTTAATTTTTAAGAAAGTTATGGGCTTTTGACTGTTCTAGATCACAGCTTTTGAGTTAAGTCAATTGAAAGGCAATGGGGAACAAGATGCTAATTTCCGAGTATGAAAATGGTCATAACTTTCTTAATACTGAAGATATGAAAGTGAATTAGGTGTCAAATTAAACTTCTTTTTATGCTTTATCTGATGGGATAAATTGCAGACTTGATTTTTAAAATCTCAAAATTTTGTAACTTTGCTAACTGATGCGCTACAATACTGAGAACTATATTCTGCACTCTGTATCTTCCCCTTTGCTCTACCTGATTGAATGTTTGCATGGTCTACCTGGCTGGTTGGCATGCAAAAAGAACCTTTTCACTGTACCTCGGTACACGTGACAATAAACCTAAACCTGCTACATTGAGCATATCCTGTCGTCCTTTCTACTACCACAAACTCGAGAGAATCCGTGAAAAAATTTATATTGATTGAATAACCAAAGTTTAATTCGATTTGTAAAACGAATCAATGACCCGGCATCAATGATTTTGTTAATAGACACAAAGGATTACAGCGCCTCAGGCACCGTTAAATGCTATAAATGATTTCAAGTATACAGATGAAGGTGGACAAAAATGCTGGAGAAACTCAGCGGGTGAGGCAGCATCTATGGTGCGAAGGAATAGGCGACGTTTCGGGTCGAGACCCTTCTTCTGACCGATGTCGGGGGAGGGGGGGGAGGGAAGAAAGGAAGAGGCGGAGACAGTCGGCTTGTGGGAGAGCTGGGAAGGGGAGGGGAAGGAGGGAGAAAGCAGGGACTACCTGAAATTGGAGAAGTCAATGTTCATACCGCTGGGGTGTAAACTGCCCGAGCGAAATATGAGGTGCTGCTCCTCCAACTTACAGTGGGACTCACTCTGGCCGTGGAGGAACAGATAATAACCTAAGCCACATTTCCACCTATTTTAAAAGTGGAATTGTCATGGGCTTGCTGCTGTTTAGTTTGGAAAGCATTTGAATTATTGGATCAAACTGCTCTACACCAACATCCGTAGTGCAGTCCAAATCAATGGGTGGGAATCAGACAGTTTCCCTGTAAGGTCTGGAGTCAGGCAGGGTTGCCCTCTCTCTCCTGTCTTGTTTGTCTGCTGTATTGAACCCTTTGCCGAATCCATCTGGAAGGATGGGAGCATAAGAGGAGTGACACTGCCCGGCAGTGGGGGCATTCAAGTAAAGACCTCCCTGTACATGGACGATGTCGCTGTCTTCTGCTCGGATCCAGGGTCGGTCCGCAGACTGATAAGGATCTGCGACCAGTTTGAGTCGGCCACGGGAGCCAGGGTGAACCGCAGGAAGAGCGAGGCCATTTGCTCTTTGGCAACTGGCCCCGACCTACACCCTCGCATATCCTTTGGGATGCGGGAGAAGACCGGAGCACCCAGAGGAAACCCACGCGGTTATGGTGGAAAAAAAACAGACGGCCCCCAGGTTAGGATGGAACCGACTCTCTGACAGTGAGGCTACTGTTATCAGGCAACTGAACCATCCCACCACAACCAGAGAGCGGTCCTGAGCTACTATCTACCTCACTGGTGACCCGCGGACTATCCTTGATCGGACTTTGCTGGCTTTACCTTGCACTAAACGCTATTTCCCTATTGTGGCTCGATTGTAATCACATATTGTCTTTCCGCTGACTGACTAGCACGCCACAAAAGCTTTTCATTGTACCTCGGTACACGTGACAATAAACTAAACGGAACCCAATTAACCTGCAGCGCCACTGTGCCGCCCATTTAACACAAGGGTTGTGAATTGCAACAATTGCCGCCCTGGGAATAATGTGCTTCCCTGAGGAAGTCCACCTTAGCCCTGCAAAGAGCACCACCAGTGTACCTCCAGTAATCTATATTGCACAGGAACACGAGGGGGCATTCTCCATTGAGGAAAAAGGTCGTAAGTTCATAAGTGATGGGAGCATAGTGGTCGGTGATGGGATCACAAGTGATGGATTCTATCTAACTCAGCACCCGTAGTCAGGATCGAACCGAGGTCGCTGGAGCTGCAGTGCAGCAACTCTACCGCTGCTCCACCGTGCTGCCCCCAGCGTCCTGCATCACGCCTAATTTAGTCAAGTCACTTTTATTCCTATATTTCTCAGAGGACCTCAAGAAAAGCTTGTGAGTAGAAATAGGTTTTAAGTCTAGACTTAAAGGAGTGGATGGAGGGGGCAGTTCTGATGAGGAGAGGGATGCTGTTCCACAGTCTAGGTGCTGCAACCGCAAAAGCGCGGTCACCCCTGAGCTTAAAACTGGACCGCGGGATAGTCAGTAGCCCCAAGTCGGCCGGCCTGAGGGACCTGGAGGTAGAATGGTGGGTTAGCAGATTTTTGATGTCGGTGGGGCTTTGTATACATATAGGAGGAGCTTGAAGTTGATTCTGTACCATACTGGGCGCCAGTGGAGAGGGGCCAGAATCGGGGTGATGTGGTCCCTTTTATGGGTACCCGTCAGAAGTCTCGCTCGGCGTTTTGGACCAATTACAGGCGGGACGGGGATGATCAAGGCGGGGGGAGATAAATGCATGGATGATCTTTTCAAGGTCGTCGAATCGGAGGAATGGTGTGATTTTAGCTATCGTGCAAAGCTGGAAGAAGCTAGCATTTACCACAGCATTGACTTGTTTGTCAAACTTCAGTGCTGAGTCAAATATCACGGCAAGGTTTTTGACGTGCGGTTTGAGTAAGGAGGCAAGGAAACTAATTTAGTTTTAAAGAAGGAACTGCAGATGCTGGAGAATCGAGGGTTACACAAAAAGCTGGAGAAACTCAGCGGGTGCAGCAGCATCTAAGGAGCGAAGGAGATAGGCGACGTTTCGGGTCGAGACCCTTCTTCAGATTTAGTTTCTGGGAGAAAAATGATTGGGGAGGAAACACGATTCTAATTTTTGAATTAGGCTCAACGAGCAGCTCGGAACATAAGGTCATGAGGTCATATGCGATAGGAGCAGAATTAGGCCATTCGGCCCATAAAGCCCACTCCGCCATTCAATCATGGCTGATCTATCTCCCCCTCCTTATCCCATTCTCCTGCCTTCTCCCCGTAACCCCTGACACCCATACAACATCGGGAGCCTCAACGCAGCAGTTTGACGTCAAGACCACGGGAGAAGAAGCAAGGATGAGATAAGACTTTGTTTACCTTCATCACAGTGAGGAGGTGCCTGGAGGAGAGTCACTGTGATGGATGTTTATGTTAAATTGTGTTAATTGTGTCTTTTGTTGCTTTTTTACTGTTGGGACTGCATGGTAACGACATTTCTTTCAAACTTGTTTTGATTGCAAATAAAGAAATCCTAATTCTAATTCTAATCAAGGGACTGTCTATCTCTGCCAAAAATTCCTCCGCATCTCCTTTCTAAAGGTACATCCTTTAATTCTGAGGCTGTGCCCTCTGGTCCTAGACTCTCCCACTAGTGGAAACATTCTCTCCACATCCACGCTATCCAGGCTATGATGACTGTACTGCAGTGACGTGCGGTGAGGTCAATGGCTTGAGAGGCACTGGCTAGTATCAGTGGCCCAGCCCTCCCTGTGTTGATTACCACGTCTCCCCGGGGAGAGAGAGGGGTGGAGCCGGGGATGTGTGCTTGAAGCACAGCGACTGGAGGGGCGGGAGCGTTGCCCCGGGACCCTGAGGGAACGACCCACCTCCCCCTCTCCCCCTCCATTCTCCCTCACACCCCCCTCCCCGTCTAACCTTTTCTTCCCCCTCCACCCCTCTACTCTCTCTCCACCCCTCTCTCCCCCCTCCACCCGGGGTAGATCTACCCGAGCCGAGAGTACATTACTCCAGCGCGGGGCCCCCTTAGGCGTGGGGCCCAATTGGGAGCTCTCAGCGGCCCAGAGCCTCCGAATCAGCCGCTGCAAATCAACGAGTCAACCTGCCAGTCAGCGCCGCCCGCGGATGGAAAGTCAGCGCCGCCAGCGGTGGAATCCAGTACTGCGCCACCGCTGCTGAAGCTCGCTAACTTGGAGGGAGAGTGAGGTAGCGTCAATTACGTGGGCTGAGCCTACGTAATTGGCGCACCCCCTCCCTCCGCTGGACTCAAGACACGCCCCCTCAGTGAGGCAGATGTGATCGCTGCCTCCCCTGGTGCTTTTTCATTGCAGTTTTATGACGAGACCAGCGACCCTAAATTTAATATATTTATACGTGAAATAAGCTAGCTGGACTATGGAAGGCGAGGACATGTAATGAAGGGGTTTACAGACATTACACTGGTGACATACATAGATAGTACCATGCACAGGTTAATTGGCTTGGTATAAAAATGTGAAGTCATCCCTAGTGCATGTAGGGTAGTGTTAATGTACGGGGATCGCTGGTCAGCGCAGACTCGATGGGCCGAAGGGTCTGTTTCCGCGCTCCATGCAGTTTCTGGGGGGTTGCGCCATCAGAGCAGAGGCTCAGCTCGTTGCTGCCTCACCTCCCATCTCTCCCTGTATTTGCAGCGGAGCTGCGCAAATTTGGGCGATTTTGACTTTTAAAATGATTAGATTCATGTAGAAATGACATTTATAACACAGATCAGTGGAAAAATGTTTATATTTATTTTATTTTATTGTTATTTTCCTTTACTTTTCTTAACAGCTAATTTGATTGTGAGTATGACAGGTGAGGCCCTGCCTCCCCTGACCGCACGTCCCTGCTGTAATGTAACTAAAGTTGAAACGTTTGTAATTGTCATCAATATTAGTATTGAAAATAGTTTGTTATCCACATTAAATTGATGGATAAGGTTAAATTTATTTGTATTGGAAAAATTGTGACCCCAAAGTTGAAGGGGGAGATGAGATGTAAATAAAGTTGAAGGGGGAGATGAGATGTAAATAAAGTTGAAGGGGGAGATGAGATGGAATGTAAATGCCAGCGCCCCCTTGAGGCCAGGAGTACTAGCTGGCGAGTGGGCCAGTGCCTCGTGACTGAGGTCAAGTGATCTTCTAGAGGTTTCTGTTAGTGTTGGTAATACAGGTTTCTTACAAGATAGCGTCGTTGTGGGACGTGCATTCATTGGGCTAGCCACAACAGCGACAATGCAGAAAACATAACAACGGCGTCGATACTTACGCCACGATGCCAGAGAAGTGAAACATCTCCGCAGTCAGGTAGGACAGGTAGCTGTAGAGGAAGACGAAGAGAGGTTCGATCACACGGATGTTCTCAGTGAAGCGCGTGGTGAGGGCCGCGATGATTCCGTAGATGAAGCCCACGAGAAGGCCTCCGAGCCCCACCAGAAAGAACTTAATAAATCCAATCAGTACGTCAGACAATCCAACCGAGGGCATGGTGCAGAAAGTCTTAAACAATTTGTACAAAACCTGCAGGAAAATAAAGAGAAGGTTTAGCGGTCTGAGAAACGACTACTGGAGTTCTCAACAGATCTTTATTCAAAAGCTCGACATCCAGTATACAGGTTCTTCAGACACGTCTGCCCACAACGGTGGTCAGCGCTGAACTAACGCGCGCAAGCGAAAAACTGCGCTTCCTGAATCACGTGACCTCGGCTTCTGAACGCCGGGTTTGATATGTGCGTGCGCTAGCAGGCGCCGCTACAAAGGAACTTTAATGTATTATTTTTCATCAACTACTTTGGGCAGCGGTCGCGTCGCTGCCTCACAGCGCCAGAGTTGTACGGAGTTTGTTCGTTCTCTCCGTGACCCGCGTGGGTTTTCTCCGGGTGCTTCAGTTTCCTCCCACACTCCAAAGACGTGCAGATTTGTACGTTAATTGGCTTGGTGTCAAAAATGTAAAGTCATCCCCAGTGTGGGGTAGTGTTAATGTACGGGGATCGCTGGTCAGTGGGGACTCGATGGGCCGAAGGGTGCGGTTCCACGCCGCATCTCGAAACTAAACTAAACCTCAGACAGGTTTAGACTGGTTTTAGAGATACAGCACAGAAACAGGCCCTTCGGCCCACCAGGTCCTTGCTGACCAGCAATCCCCCCCCCCCCCCCCCCCCCCCCACACGCTCTAGGGACAATTTTACCATTTTTACTGAAGCCAATTAACCTACAAACCTGCATGTCTTTGGAGTGTGGGAGACACAAGTGGAGCACCCGGAGAAAACACACGCAGGTCACGAGGAGAACGTACAAACTCCGTACAGCCAACACCCGTAGCGAGGATCGAACCCGGGCCTGTGGCGCTGTGAGGCAGCGACTCTACCGCTGCCCCACCGTGCCGCCATATGTTTCCACTACGTTCCACTTCTGTTTCAGATCTCCAGCATCTGCTGTTTATTGTTTTGGCGTTACCTTGCGCTGCCATCTGGTAATCCTTCTTAGCTCGAGTGACTAAGAATTGGGCACAGCTAGTTCCTGCCGTGGCATGGAATTCACAGCAAGCCCACGCCACCTGCTCCAGGTGGGCAGGAGAGTCACTGTTTATGTCGGAGCTGCTCAAGTATTACACGCTCTCAAAGAAATAATAATTGAAACCCTCCTCCCCATCCTTCAGTGGGGACACAGTGGCACAGCGGTAGAGTTTAGTTTCGTTTAGCGCGGAAACAGGCCCTTCGGCCCACCGAGCCCGCGCCGACCAGCGATCCCCGCACACTAACACTATCCTGCACACACCGGGGACCATTTACACAGGCGTTGCGAGGCAGCAACTCTACTGTTGCGCCAACGTGCCACCCGAGCTGTTGCCACGCAGTGCCGGAAACCCGGGTTCGATCCTGACTACGGGCGCTGTCTGTACGGAGTTTGTACGCTCTCCCCTTGTGACCGCGTGGGTTTTCTCCGGGTGCTCAGGTTTCCTCCCACGTTCCAAAGTCGTACAGGTTTGGAGGTTCACCGGGTGGCAACGTACGATGGCAGCCTCGCCAACGGTCAGTCTCGTACTTTTCTTCTTCTGTTGCTTATAGTCTGTTGTTAAATGTATGTTTTAGTGCATCTTTGGTTTTGTTTTATGTGGGGGGGTGGGGAACATTTTTTAATCTCTTTCCTCGACGGAGAAGCGTCTCCTGTATGGTATCATTTTCCTGTATCGTATCTCCGTCCGCACTGCGGCCTTTAACATCGTGGAGCCGGCGGTCCCTTTTTCGGGGATCGATCTCAGGAGCTCCAACCGCGGTAGCCTGCAGACTTTAACATCGCGGAGCGCGCGGGCCGACTTCGGGGGCTACAACCGCAGGAGCTTTGACCGCCCCGACGCGGGAGCTCCGATCGCCCCGATCGCGGGAGAAAAGGCGAGAAGAAGATAATACATGTTTGCCACCACAGCGCACTGTGATGGATGCTTGTGTTAACCTTGATGTGCGTCTAGTTGGTATGACTGTATGGCAAAATCAAATTCTTTGTATGTTTTTACAAACTCGGCTAATAAATGAATAAATAATAAATGAAAACTATAAACTATCCCTTGGTATGCTGGATGGTGCTAGTGTACGAGGTGATCGCTGGTCAGCATGGACCCGGTGGGCCGAAGGGCCTGTTTCCACGCTGTATCCCCCATCTGTATCTCAATGCCAGACAGAAAATGCTTCAAATTTTACCTTCTGGCTTAATTGTCATGAAAAATGAGTCATTTGGGCAAAGACGATGTTTTCATTTCAAACTGAAGTTCATTGTGGTTTTAATGAGAGCTTGGAGAATTCTTGAGGTATGTTAAACATCTTGCTTGTGTTAGCAGACTGCACTTGATGTGGGAGTTCGGGGGGGTCAGTAATTGTATTCAGGATGAATACAAATTAATGAACAGCTGGAGGTGAAGGAGCAAGGAGCTGCAGATGCTGGCTCACAAAAAAAAAGGACACAAAGTGCTGGAGTGACACAGCAGATCAGGCAGCGTCTCTGGAGAACAGATCGACAGCTCTGTAGGTTAATAAGTGAGTTCGGAATTCCGAAAACGCAAGGAATCATGGGATTTGTCAAAGGTCACTCGCGATAAACATTCTCGTCAGCTGAGTTGCTGCATGTATACAGACCCGCGTTTAATCCGTAGTCAGGATCGAACCCGGGTCTCCGGCGATCAGGATCCTCCCCGTCCCTTCCCGAGTGTCCCGTCCCTGTCTGGGGGCGGCCGGAGATGTCCGGGGTGATCCTGGACCGACGGGACACCGGCCCGGAGCAGTGGCGGCCCAGCTTTACTGCCAGCGCGGAGAACAAGCGCTAACTCCAGCTCAAGTCTGCCTGTCCCGCTGGGTTAACCGACAGCATTGGACTGACGGGGCACCGGCCCGGAGCAGCGGAGTTAGCGTTTCTTCTCCGCGCTGGCTGTAAGTCTGGGCTCCGAGCCGGTGTCTCTCAGTCCAGGGTCACCCCGGATATCTCCAGCCGCCCCCGGACAGGGATTGGACACTCGGGAGAGGACAGGGACGGTCCAGTAGAAACTCAACAGCGGTTGAAGTGCCGGAGACCCGGGTTCGATCCTGACTACGGATTAAGCGCAGGACTGTATACGCGTAGCAACACGGCTGCAGAGAATGTTTATCGCTAGTGACCTATGGCCTGGGCACGCACAGTCGGAATACCGAACTCGTTTATTGACTGGTACAAGTTGTAAATTGTCCCTACTGTGTAGGATGGTGCTAGTGTATGGGGGTCGCTGGTTGGCAAGGGCCTGTTTCCATGCTGTCTCTCTAAACTAAATATATATAGCCCTATAATCTCAGCCTAGGACCAGTCTCACCCTGGTCATTTCCTCTTCTTCCCCTTTCCATCGGGCAAGAGGTGCAGAAGTGTGAAAATGCACAACGCCAAATTCAGGGGCAGCTTCTTCCCAGCTGCTCCGGTCATTATAGTTCATAGGTATTTCATGGAAAGAGGCCCTTCAGCCCACCGAGTCCGTGCCAACCAACGATGGTCCCGCATGCTAGGAACAATTTGCCTCAGCCAATGATCCCACAAACCTGCACCTCTTTGGAGTGCGGGAGGAAACCCTCGCAGGTCACGGGGAGAACGCACAAACTCCGTACAGACAGCGCCCGTAGCCAGGATCGAACCCGGGTCATCGGCGCTGTGAGGAAGCAACTCTACCGCTGCGCCAACGTGCCACCCCAATGCCACAGTTTGCCTCCTGGCATTAGAGTAACCTGCATTACGACACTTCATTAAGCTTCTGGGGGAAATATAATTGGGGAGGAAATCAGGTTATAATTTTTGAAGGTTACACAAAAGGCTGGAGAAACTCAGCGAGTGCAGCAGCATCTAAGCAGCGAAGGAGATAGGCGACGTTTCGGGTCGAGACCCTTATTCAGACTGGTCAGGGATCAGGGAAACGAGAGATATAGACGGTGATGTAGAGAGATAAAGAACAATGAGTGAAAGATATGCAAAAAAGTATTGGTGATAAAGGAAGCAGGCCATTGTAAGCTGTTTGTGGTGTGAAAATGAGAAGCTAGTGCGACTGGGGGGGGGGAGATGGAGAAGGAATGTCAGGGCCTGAGGGCTGAGGGAGAGGTGGGGGGGAGGCAGTCTGGGTTAACAGAATTGAGAAAATTCAATGTTTAAGCCCAGAGGATGCAGACTTCCCAAGCGGAATATGAGGTGCTGTTCCTCCAACTTGCGGTGTTGCTCACTCTGGCCGTGGAGGAGGCCCAGGACCGAGAGGTCGGATACGGAGTGGGAGGGGGAGTTGAAGTGCTATAATTTTTGAATTAGCCTCAACTAACCGTCTTGGAACATAAGGTCATTAGGCCATAAGCGGTAGGAGCAGAATTAGGCCATTGGGCCCATCAAGTCTACTCTGCCATTCAATCATGGCTGATCTATCTCTCCCTCCTAACCCCATTCTCCTGCCTTCTCCCCATAACCTCTGACACCCGTACTAATCAAGAAACTATCTATCTGTGCCTTAAATAATATCCACTGACTTGGCCTCCACAGCCTTCTGTGGCAAAGAATTCCACCCTCTGATTAAAGAAATTCCTCCTCATCTCCTTCCTAAAAGAGTGTCCTTTAATTCGGAGGCTGTGACCTCTGGTCCTAGACTCTCCCACTGGTGGAAAATCCTTTCCGCACACACTCTATCCAAGGCCGTTCACTATTCTGTAGGTTTCAATCAGGTCGCCCCTCGTTCTTCTAAACTCCAGTGTTGCGTGAAGCTGCGGAATATCTGGCCGCGTGGGGACTAAACTTCCAGGAAGATTATCTCTTGTTTGTGGGGCCCGTGGGATCATCGCCGTGCGGAATTGTTGCTCCCTGATCCTATTCAAATGCCAGACGCAGAAGCTTTTTGCTTTGATCCCAAACAATGTAAATCTATCAACAGGAATGACGGCAACTCAAAGGGCTGCGTGCCTGCAACAAAACATTCTGCAGACTGGTTAAACATCTTTCAAAGCCTCTTGGTACTCAAAACTACAATCATTCCATTCTGAAATTCTGTTTAGTTTAGAAATGCAGCGTGGAAACAGGACCTTCGGCCCACCGAGTCAATAGAAAATAGACAATAGATGCAGGAGTAGGCCAATTCGGCCCTTCGAGCCAGCACCGCCATTCAATGTGATCATGGCTGATCATCCCCAATCAGTAAGTACCCTGTTCCTGCCTTCTCCCCATATCCCCTGACTCCGCTATCTTTAAGAGCCCTATCTAACTCTCTCTTGAATGTATCCAGGGAACTGGCCTCCACCGCCCTCTGAGGCAGAGAATTCCACAGACTCACCACTCTCTGTGTGAAAAAGCGTTTCGAAGTCTCTGTTCTAAATGGCTTGCCCCTTATTCTTAAAGTCCGCACCAGCCAGCGATCCCCGCACATTATCAATATCCTACACACACCAGGGACAAGTCAAGTCAAGTGTGTTTCATTTTATTGTCCTGTATCCCAGATAGAACAATGATATTCTTACTTGCTGCAGCACGACAGAATATGTAATTGTAATAAATAATATAACAAAAACTTAGGAAAAACAGAACAAACAATAACAGTGCTGGCTGCCTTTTTGAGGCAGCGACTACAATAGATCCCTTCGACGGTGGGGAGGTCAGAGTCGGTGACGGACTGGGCAGTGGTCACAACTTTTTGCACGCATTTCCCGCTCCTGGACGCTCAAGTTGCCGAACCAGGCCACGATGCAGCCAGTCAGAACGCTCTCCACCGTGCACCTGTAGAGAGTCCTCCATGACAGACCGACTCTCCGTAATCTTCTCTGGAAGTGGAGGCGCTGATGTGCTTTCTTTATAATTGCATCAGTGTTCTGAGACCAGGGAATATCGTCGGAAATATGCACGCCCAGGAATTTGAAGTTATTTGACTCTCTCCACCATCGTCCACCATTGATGTAAACAGGATTGTGGGTCTCAACCTTATAAGTTACACTTAAATTGTCAATTAACCTACCAACCTGTTTACCTTTGGAGTGTGGGTCTGTTAACGTGATCATAACGATCGAGTGAAAAAGTATTCTGAAGAGGCAGCCTTTCCCAGAATATGGAATTAAACGGAACACTCTATGGACTTTGGAGATGCAGACCGGAAATAGGCAATAGACAATAGGTGCAGGAGGAGGCCATTCGGCCCTTCGAGCCCGTACCGCCATTCACTGTGATCATGGCTGATCATCCCCAATCAGTGCCCCGTTCCTGCCTTCTCCCCGTATCCCCTGACTCCGCTATCTTTAAGAGCCCTATCTAGCTCTTCGGTCCATCGGTCCACCGAGTCTGCGCCGATCAGTGATCCCGCAAACGAACACTATCCTACACGCACTAGGGACAAGTTACAATTTTACCAAAGCCAATTAACCTACAAACCTGCACGTCTTTGGAGTGTGGGAGGAAACCGGAGCACCTGAAGAAAACCCACGCAGGTCACGGGGAGAACGTGCAAACTCCGTACAGACAGCGCCCGTAGGCAGGATTGAACTCGGGTCTCTGGTGCTGAGAGGCAGCAACTCTACCGCTGCACCACCGTGCCGCCCATTGCCAAACCTAATGCGAGGACACTAGGAACTGCAATTGCAGGTTTACAAAGGAAAAGTGCTGGAGTACCTCGGATGTCTGGTAGCATCACTGGTGAACATGGACAGGTGACATTTTGGGTCTGGACCCTTCTCATAATCATAATCATACTTTATTAGCCAAGTATCTTTTGCAACACACAAATAATTTGATTTGTCATACAGATATGAATAAAAAGCAACAGATCACACAAAAAACATTTTAACATAAACATCCACCACAGTGACTCCTCCACATTCCTCACTGTGATGGAAGGTGAAAATAAGTTCCCTTCTTTGGCCTTCCGCGGTCGGGGGCCTCGAACCCTCCGTTGACGGGACGATCTTGGCTCCCGTAGCCGGCGGCGTTTGGGCCCTCGCGCCGGTGCGATCAAGCTCCCGCATTGGGGGGGGGGGAATCTCATCTCCCCCGCGACGGGCGATCGGCCCCCAGGTCGGAACGGGTCGAAACCTTCGGTCATTTGGAGCTTCCCGACATCAGTCTCTACCCTAGACTGCGAGCTCCTCGATGGTGACATCCGCGGGCTGCAGTTGGAGCGTCGATCCCAGGCAAGGGATCGCAGGCTCCGATGGGGAGTCCACGGCCCCGCGGTGGGGCTCAAAGTCAGTCCTGTGCGAGGCCGCCAGCTCCATGATGTTAGCCCGCAGAGCGACCGGAGATACCATCCGGAAAACAATCGCAGCTCCGGCAAGGTAAGAGATTGAAGACATTTCTTAACATTTAATCATCTTGAGATTCCAAAAATATATCTCCTAACCCAAAATAGAAACTAATTCCAGCTCATTCCTAATGAAATGTCAATTTTATTATCCCAGAAGATTCTTACAATTAGGTTAGCAAGAACTATCACGATGTTTAAGAAACATTCCGACGGGTACATGGATAGAACAGGTCTAGAGGGATACGTTAGTGTGCGGGGAATACTGGTCGGTGCGGACTCGGTGGGCCGAAAATCCCCAATCCTTTCCACTCGTCACTTTAATTTCATGTTTCATCTATCTTGTTGAGTTTCATGACTGTTGGCAGATTAATTTCCCTCCTGGGATAAATGAAGTTTTATCATATTGTATCGTATTATATCATATCAAATGGTATCATCGAAACATAGAAAGTAGGTGCAGGAGGAGGCCATTCGGCCCTTCGAGCCAGCACCGCCATTCATTGTGATCATGGCTGATCGTCCCCTATCAATAACCCGTGCCTGCCTTCTCCCCATATCCCTTGACTCCACCAGCCCCTAGAGCTCTATCTAACTCCATTAAATCCATCCAGTGATTTGGCCTCCACTGCCCTCTGTGGCAGGGAATTCCACAAATTCACAACTCTTTGGGTGAAAAAGTTTTTTCTCACCTCAGTCTTAACTGGCCTCCCCTTTATTCTAAGACTGTGGCCCCTGGTTCTGGACTCGCCCAACATTGTGAACATTTTTCCTGCATCTAGCTTGTCCAGTCCTTTTATAATTTGATATGTTTCCATCGTACCATATCATATCATACGTTATATTATCATTATCGTATGGTCTCATGTCGTATCGTATGGCGACAGCAATGACTTACCACGGTGATGGCATCGTTGAGCAGCGATTCTCCGAAGACCAGGATGTGGAGCTGCTCGTTGACATGGATCTCCTCGAACACGGACAGCACGGCCACCGGGTCGACGGCGGCGATCAAACTCCCGAACAGCAGGTTGTAGAGCAGCGAGATATCCTTCAGGCCGAACGACTCGATCTGGCAAATGCCGTAGAGGGACAAGCCGATCCCAAAGACGTTCCACAAGGTGCCCACCACCGCGTACCAGAGGATGGTCCCAATGTTGTCAAAGAAGGGCCGGCTGGGCATGAAGTAGCCCGCGTCCAGAACAATGGGGGGCAGCAGGTAGAGGAAGAAAACGTCCGTGCTCATGATGGGGGGCGACGTCTCGTTCACCCCGTAGATTATCCCGCCCATTATCAGCCCCACGATGATCAACAGGCAGCTCTCTGGCACGATGGAGGGGAGCTTGATGTAGAGATGAAAACCTGAGCGGGGTGAGAAAACACCAGACGTGGTTAGACATCAGAAACATCGAGACTGCACTCCCTCAATCGCATTCTTGCTATTGAGGGAGTGCAGCGTAGGTTTACAAGGTTAATTCCCGGGATGGCGGGACTGTCATACGCTGAGAGAACGGAGCAGCTGGACTTGTACACTCTGGAGTTTAGAAGGATGAGAGGATACCTCATTGAATTGTTAAGGGTTTGGATGCACTAGAGGCAGCAAACAAGTTCCCAATTATGGGGGAGTACAGAACCAGGGGCCACAGTTGTAGAATAAGGGATAAGCCGTTTAGAACGGAGACGAGGAAACACTTTTTCTCACAGAGAGTTGTGAGTCTGTGGAATTCTCTGCCTCAGACAGCGGTGGAGGCCGGTTCTCTGGATACTTTAAAGCGAGAGCCAGATAGGGCTCTTAAAGATAGCGGAGTCAGGGGATATGGGGGAGAAGGCAGGAACGGGGTACTGATTGTGGATGATCAGCCATGATCACATTGAATGGCAGTGCTGGCTCGAAGGGCCGAATGGCCTACTCCTGCACCTATTGTCCATTGTCTATTGAGACATCGCAAAGTGTAAAGAGTGTAAAAAGATGATATGAGGTTGCTTTGGCGAGAAAGGTGAAAGTAAATCTTTATTTTCTTTATTCTGTGGAGCGCAGAAGGTTAAGGGGGGACTTGATTGAGGTCTTTAAAATTTTGAAAGGGATAGACAGAGTTGACGTGGATAAGTTTTTCCCATTGAGGGTAGGGAAAATGGACTTCAGTTGTATAGGGTCTTGGTGAGACCACACCTGGAGTATTACGTACAGTTCTGGTCTCCAAATCTGAGGAAGGACATTATTGCCATAGAGGGAGTGCAGCGAAGGTTCACCAGACTGATTCCTGGGATGTCAGGACTGTCTTATGAACAAAGACTGCATAGAATCGGTTTATACTCTCTAGAATTTAGGAGATTGAGGGGGGATCTTGTAGAAACTTACAAAATTCTTAAGGGGTTGGACAGGCTAGATGCAGGAAGTTTGTTCCCGATGTTGGGGAGGTCCAGGACAAGGGGTCACAGCTTAAGGATAAGGGGGAAATCCTTTAGGACCGAGATGAGAAGGACTTTTTTCACACAGAGAGTGGTGGGTCTCTGGAACTCTCTGCCACAGAGGGTAGTTGAGGCCAGTTCATTGGCTATATTTAAGAGGGAGTTAGATGTGGCCCTTGTGGCTAAGGGGATCAGAGGGTATGGAGAGAAGGCAGGTGTGGGATACTGAGTTGGATGATCAGCCATGATCATATTGAATGGCGGTGCAGGCTCGAAGGGCCGAATGGCCTACTCCTGCACCTAATTTCTATGTTTCTATGTTTCTATGGAAGATTCAAACAAGAGGGCATGACATGAGAATTAAGGGACAGAAGTTTAGGGGTAACATGAGGGGGAACTTCTTTACGCAGATGGTTGTGTGAATGATCTTCCAGCAGAAGTGAATTAGAATGTCTTTTATTGTCACTATACACATGTACAGTGAGATTAAAAGCTGCTCCTACTCAGTGCAAAACAAAAGGGGGTGGGGGATAAGGTGCACAGTTTCTGCGGCGCTATATACATATCTATAAAAAGACAATGGATAAATAGAATGGATAAATAGGATTCCTATATCCAGTATGGGTGATTGCACATATTGGAAATTACAGTTACAGTACAAATTACAGCGAGTCTGAAGAAGGGTCTCGACCCGAAACGTCGCCTATCTCCTTCGCTCCTTAGATGCTGCTGCACCCGCTGAGTTTCTCCAGCTTTTTGTGTAACCCTCCATTCTCCGGCATCTGCAGTTCCTTCTTTAACACAGTAGGTGGATAGATGGATGTCAGCTGCTGTCTGCTGCAAGACTTTAACCATATCTATATATATAGATATATATATGGCCCATTCTTAGTCACCAAAAAGATGAAATATTGTGGAACGCATCTCTTCTAATTGTGAAAGCGTTGCAGGTACATTGTTTTGTACTGTACGGATGATTCTTTTTTGGTTTATCAAGTGAAATTGTGATATGTTACGCTGACAATGTTTTGCTCAGGGACGGAGGTCAAATGAGACTGGTCACGTGTGTGAACCCACACAGAAGCATTTTACAAACTTGTGAATTTATAAAAGCTAGAATGTTCGCATCTTGAGCAGACATGCGTTATAGGCATACTGTCGGTAGGGGAATAGCAATGAATTAGATTCATCTCTGACAAGAATGTTTTTTAACGTGTTACTCGATGTGATGCCACCTGGTCACGTGTGTGACACTTTGGTTCTCTTTCCAAAAGAATGGGCCGACATAGCTGGAGTATAAAGGGCCTGTCCCACCAGCATGCAACTCTATGCGATGAGCGCGACCTAACGTGGTCGCTTGAGCCGTCCGGCGTCGCGGGGCCGGTCCCACTTCGATCGCCGGAGCCGTGCGGAATTGTGCGGAGTTCGTCCCGACATCGCGCGGGGCTCCGAAAAACTGACTATGTTCAAAAATTCCGCGCGGCAACGGCTTGTCGGCTCGCAGTCGCCTCGACGCATTACACACCGCCTCGACATCGTGCCTCCATGAACCTATCTGTAGGTGCCTCCGTGACCCTCTATGTGTGTGGCTCCGTGGCCCTCTGTGTGTGTGCCTCTGTGCCCCTCTCTGTCCTGGCGAACTTACCTTAGACTTCGCTCCAAGTTCGCCTCACTTTGCGCCGCGTTGCGCCACTCACCCGACCTCCGCGCGGCCCCCGCTGCCGGTTTGGTCGCGCTTGCCACATGCAGGCGCATGCTGGTGGGAACGGCCCTGTACAGGGGATCACCCGACCTCCGCGCGGCCCCTGCTTCTAGTTTGATCGCGCTCATCGCATGGAGTCGGATGCTGGTAGGACAGGCCCTTAAGATTCTGTGACTTAACGTTGACGCAAAGGTTGGCGAGTAAGTTTGCTGATGTCGTCAAGATTGGAGGAGTTGCATACAGCCAGGAAGACTGATCGCACTCATCGCATGGAGTCGGTACCAATTAAGGTGCAGTGAAATTTGATTTACCGGAATGTTGCCGGACTTAATGGCCCAAGGTACAGGGAGAGGCTGGGCAGAGCAGGACTTTATTCTCTGGAGCACAGGGTTCTGAGGGGTGATCTTCTAGTACTGAATAAATCCACGAGGGAATAGATAGGATGAATGACCAGTCTCTTGCCCAGAGAAGGGGTATCAAGAACTAGATGGCGTAGGTTCAAGGTGAGAGAGGGCAAGACGGGCAACTTTTTCACACAGAGGGTAGTGGGGATATGGAATGGCCTGCCAGAGGCAGCTTGGGTGGTCACGGTGGCGCAGCGGTAGAGTCGCTGCCTTACAGCGAATGCAGCGCCGGAGACCCGGGTTCGATCCCAACTACGGGCTCGGTGGGCCAATGGGCCTGTTTCTGCACTGCATCTCTAAACTCAACTAAGCTAAAGGATGTAGGTGAGACAGGTTTAGAGATACAACGCAGAAACAGGCCCTTCGGCCCACCGAGCTCGCGATGCCCGCATACTAACACTATCCAACACACACCGGGGGCAACTTTACATTTACGCCAAGCCAATTAACCTACAAACCTGCACGTCTTTGGAGTGTGGGGGGAAAATGGAAGATCTCGGAGAAACCCCACCCAGCTCACGGGGAGAACGTGCAAACTCCGTGCAGACAGCACCCGTCGTCAGGATCGAACCCGGGTCTCTGGCGCTGTGAGGCAGCAACTCTACCGCTGCGCCACCGTGCCGGTATGCTAACAAGATTAAAAAACACTTGGACAGGTGTCTGATGTGTATATACATTCCACTGCACCGTACGACGAATAACTGTGAACTTCAACTTGAACCTGAGCCAGCGTGCGAGACGCCAGCAAAGACAGGTAACGTTTCATTAATTGCTACATTCCTGGATAATTCACATTTGTGCGAGTCTGTCTGAAAAAAAATTGCTTTTAAAATCGCTGGGATTTAATTATATGGCACTGTGCAATCGAACAGACATTTCCTGCAGCTTAATCGACCTTATGCTATAATGTAATAACAGGGACTGCAGGTGGCGGTTTATACCAAAGACAGACGCAAAATGCTGGAGTAACTCAGCGGGTCAGGCAGCATCTCTGGAGCAAAGGAATAGGCGACGTTTTGGGTCAGGACCCACTGTCAGGCTGATTATACAGTGTGGAAACTGGCCCCTCGGCCCACCAGGTCCATGCCGACCAGCGCTCACCCATACGTTAATGTTTAAGAAAGAACTGCAGATGCTGGAAAAATCGAAGGTAGACAAAAATGCTGGAGTAACTCAGCGGGTGAGGCAGCATCGATGGAGCGAAGGGAATAGGTGACGTTTCGGGTCGAGACCATTTCTTCAGAGATGCTGCCTGCCCCGCTGAGTTACTCCAGCATTTTGCGTCTTTCTTTGGTTTAAACCAGCATCTGCAGTTCCTTCTTACACACTGGTAAACCTTCTCTGCACCATCTTGTATTGGGGCGACCAGAACTGCACACAATACTCTAACCAAAGTCCTGCAGAGCGGGATGATGACTTCCTGACTCTTCTACTCAATGTCCATGGCAATGAAGGCAACCATCCCATACACATTATTCACCACCCATTTACCTGTGTTGCCACCTACAGTGAGCTATGAACTTGGGCTCCAAGATCCCTCGGTGCTGTTAAGGGTCTTGTCATTAACTGTATACTCCTTATATTCAACCTGCCAAGGTGCAACACCTCACCCTTGAGTCCAGGTTGAACTGCGCCTGCCATTTCTCTGCCCACTTCTGCAGCAGACCTACAACCCGATGTATCTTCTGACAGTCTTCCTGGCTGTCTGCAACTCCTCCAATCTTGACGTCATCAGCAAACTTACTCGCCAACCTTTGCGTCAACGTTAAGGCACAGAATCTTAAGGGCCTGTCCTACCAGCATCCGACTCCATGCGATGAGCGCGATCAAACTAGAAGCGGGGGCCGCGCGGAGGTCGGGTGATCCCCTGTACTGGGCCGTTCCCACCAGCATGCGCCTGCATGCGGCAAGCGCGACCAAACCGGCAGCGGGGGCCGCGCGGAGGTCGGGTGAGTGGCGCAACACGGCGCAAAGTGAGGCGAACTTGGAACGAAGTCTTAAAGGTAAGTTTGCCAGGACAGAGAGGGGCACACAGAGAGGGGCACAGAGGCACACACACGGAGGGCCACGGAGCCACACACATAGAGGGTCACGGAGGCACCTACAGAGAGGGTCACGGAGGCACGACGTCGAGGCGGTGTGTAATGCGTCAAGGCGACTGCGAGCCAACAAGCCGTTGCCGCGCGGAATTTTTGAACATGGTCAGTTTTTCGGAGCCCCGCGCGATGTCGGGCAACTGAACCATCCTACAACAACCAGAGAGCAGTCCTGAACTACTATCTACCTCATTGGTGACCCTCGGACTATCCTTGATCGGACTTTGCTGGCTTTACCTTGCACTGAACGTTATTCCCTTATCATGTATCTGTACACTGTAAATGGCTCCATTGTCATGGTGTATTGTCTTTCCGCTGAATGGCTGCACGCTACGAAAGCTTTTCACTGTACCTCGATACACATGGCAATAAACTAATCTCACCTACACACACTGCTGTTACTTGATATTACTGTATTCTCCTCCACACCAGCCACTGACACTAGGAATGGATCTACTCGTGATGCCAAGGGGATTCTGGCTGCTGCCAGCATGGTTACAAACTTAATTCAGTGCAAGTGCCCTCATCTTTATTCCATGCTGCAGCCCCACACAAAACCCAATCCATCATTCAACGTTCCCACACCATTCCTTTTTGCAGGAATTGGGAGCGAACACAGACCACTACAGCACCGGAACAGGCCCTTTGGCCCCTTCCTCAAAGCAAGAACAGATGGCACGGTGGCGCAGCGGTAGAGTTGCTGCCTCACAGCGCCGGAGACCCGGGTTCGATCCCGACTACGGGCGCTGTCTGTATGGAGTTTGTACGTTCTCCCCGTGACCTGCGTGGGTTTTCTCCGGGTGCTCCGGTTTCCTCCCACACTCCAAAGACGTGCAGGTTTGTAGGTTAATTGGCTTTGGTGTTAAATGTTAAGGCCCCAGGATAGAATGAGGTAAGCGTGCAGGGATTGTGGGCCGAAGGGCCTGTTTCTGCGCTGTATCTGTAAACCAAACGAAATGAAACTAAACTGCATATGCTGGTTTACGAAAAAGGACACAAGTGCTGGAGTAACTCAGCGGGCCAGGCAGCAGCAACTGGAGAAAAAGGATGGGTGTAAGTTCCATGTTGGGACCCTTCTTCAGAAAAATGAATTGCAAAACTTCCATTTAGTTCCAAAAGTGTCCAAAACTCTCCGTTTTAAATACAATAAGCTGTAGCAAAGTTATTGAGACATGAGAAATAGCTCAGCCTGCAGTAAATGCTCATTCATACAGTGTTACAGTGTTCACTACACAGATTGGAGACCCTGGGACTATCTTTGATCAGACCTCACGGGCTTTATCTTGCACTAAACGTTATTCCCTTATCATGTATCTATACACTGTAAATGGCTCCACTGTCATCGTGTATTGTGACACTGCCCGGCAGTGGGGGCATTCAAGTAAAGACCTCCCTGTACATGGACGATGTCGCTGTCTTCTGCTCGGATCCAGGGTCGGTCCGCAGATTGATTAGTATCTGCGACCAGTTTGAGTCGGCCACGGGAGCCAGGGTGAACCGCAGGAAGAGCGAGGCCATGCTCTTTGGCAACTGGCCCGACAGATCTTCCGTCCCCTTCACCATCAAGCCTGACTTCTTGAAGGTGCTGGGGATCTGGTTCGGGGGGGCTGAGGCGTGTGACAGGAATTGGCTGGAGCGGATAGCCAGGGTGGGGAAGAAGCTGGAGCTGTGGAGGCAACGCTCCCTCTCCATAACGGGAAAGAATTTGGTCATCAGGTGTGAGGTGCTCTCGGGGCTGCTGTACTTGGCACAAGTGTGGCCTGTCCCTCCTTCCTACGCCACAGGGATCACCCGGGCCGTCTTCCAGTTCATCTGGGGGTCGAGGATGGACCGGGTGCGACAGGCCACAATGTACAAGTCAGCGGACAACGGGGGTAAAAGCGTGCCCAACGTCGCCCTCATCCTGATGGCCACCTTCGTGTGTGGCTGCATCAGGCGGAGTGTAGAGCCAAGGCACGTGGGCACCAAGTGTCACTACCTGCTGAGGTTCTACCTGTCCCCGGTGTTGCGAAGGATGGGCCTGGCGCAGATGCCATGCAAGGTGCCAGTCAGCTGGGCATTGCCGCCCCATCTGTCGTCTGTGGAAAGGTTCTTCCGGACCAACACCTTTGACCACACGTCCACTGGGCAGTGGCAGCACAGAATGTCCTGCAGGCGCTGCAGGGAAAGGACTCGATGGACCCGGTGGCGTGGTTCCCTGAGCAGACTGCCCAGCTTGTCTGGCAAAATGCCTCATCGTCAGAACTCACCAACGAGCACCAAGACCTGGCTTGGCTGGCGGTGAGGGGAGCCCTCCCAGTCAGATCCTTCCTGCACCGTCGGAACCTCACTACCAGCGCACGCTGCCCTCGGGACGGCTGCTATGGAGTGGAGACGGTTGCCCACCTCTTTGCAGAGTGTGGATTTGCCCGAAGAGTCTGGAGGAAAATGCAAGGGTCCCTGGTACGCTTTATTCCAAACAGCTCCGTCACAGAGGACTCGGTGATTTACGGACTGTTCCCAGGGACACATTCAGAGATGGACATCGAGTGCTGCTGGAGGGTCATCAACTCGGTGAAAGACGCTCTCTGGTCTGCCCGAGTGTTATTTACCACCCAGCAGAGCGAGATGTCCGTCGGGGAATGTTGCCTACTGGCCCACTGCAGACTGCAGGAGTACGTGCTGAGGGACGCACTGAAGCTCGGTGCAGCCAACGCCAAGGCTCGGTGGGGGAGGGCCACAGTCTAAGGTCCTTCCGCTGCTGGACATGGGGGGCACGGTAGGGTGGAGACGCCCCTCAAAATAAGGGAAGGTATCCCATGCCGGGGGGCCACATGAGTGGCACGGGTGGGGGATCGATTTGCGGAATTTGAGAAATGTGTATAGACTGTATGGAACAATTTGTATAGCCTCCGAAAATGTCGGATGGATTTTTCGCACGGTTGATGTATTGTAAATATTTATTACTCGAATAAAGTCTATTTTGAAATATTAAAAAAGTGTATTGTCTTTCCGCTGAATGGCTGCACGCTACGAAAGCTTTTCACTGTACCTCGATACACATGGCAATAAACTAGACTCACCTACACACACTGCTGTTACTTGATATTACTGTATTCTCCTCCACACCAGCCGCTGACACTAGGAATGGATCTACTCGTGATGCCAAGGGGATTCTGGCTGCTGCCAGCATGGTTACAAACTTAATTCAGTGCAAGTGCCCTCATCTTTATTCCATGCTGCAGCCCCACACAAAACCCAATCCATCATTCAACGTCCCCACACCATTCCTTCTTGCAGGAATTGGGAGCGAACACAGACCACTACAGCACCGGAACAGGCCCTTTGGCCCCTTCCTCAAAGCAAGAACATATGGCACGGTGGCGCAGCGGTAGAGTTGCTGCCTCACAGCGCCGGAGACCCGGGTTTGATCCTGACTACGGGCGCTGTCTGTACGGAGTCTGTACGTTCTCCCCGTGACCTGCGTGGGTTTTCTCCGGGTGCTCCGGTTTCCTACCACACTCCAAAGACGTGCAGGTTTGTAGGTTAATTGGCTTTGGTGTTAAATGTTAAGGCCCCAGGATAGAATGGGGTAAGCGTGCGGGGATTGTGGGCCGAAGGGCCTGTTTCTGCGCTGTATCTGTAAACCAAACGAAATGAAACTAAACTGCATATGCTGGTTTACGAAAAAGGACACAAGTGCTGGAGTAACTCAGCGGGCCAGGCAGCAGCAACTGGAGAAAAAGGATGGGTGTGAGTTCCATGTTGGGACCCTTCTTCAGAAAAATGAATTGCAAAACTTCAATTTAGTTCCAAAAGTGTTCAAAACTCTCTGTTTTAAATACAATAAGCTGTAGCAAAGTTATTGAGACATGAGAAATAGCTCAGCCTGCAGTAAATGCTCATTCACACATATCTTACAGTGTTCACTACACAGATTGGAGACCCTGGGACTATCTTTGATCAGACCTCACTGGCTTTATCTTGCACTAAACGTTATTCACTTCATCGTGTGCCTGTACATTGCAAATGGCTCGATTGTAATCATGTGTTGTCTTTCCGCTGACTGGTTAGCACGGAGAAAAAAGCTTTGCCCTGTAAACGTGACAATAAACTAAACCGCACACACCTCACGCTGCCTCGGCAAGGCCGGCAGCATCATCAAGGACCAGTCGCACCCCGGCCACTCCCTTCCTCTCCCCTCTCCCATCGGGCAAGAGGTACAGAAGTGTGAAAACGCGCACCTCCAGATTCAGGGACAGTTTCTTCCCGGCTGTTTTCAGGCAACTGAACCATCCTACCACAACCAGAGAGCGGTCCTGAACTACTATCTACCTCATTGGTGACCCTCGGACTATCCTTGATCGGACTTTGCTGGCTTTACCTTGCACTAAACGTTATTCCCTTATCATGTACCTATACACTGTAAATGGCTCCATTGTCATGGTGTATTGTCTTTCCGCTGAATGGCTGCACGCTACGAAAGCTTTTCACTGTACCTCGATACACGTGGCAATAAACTAGACTCACCTACACACACTGCTGTTACTTGATATTACTGTATTCTCCTCCACACCAGCCGCTGACACTAGGAATGGATCTACTCGTGATGCCAAGGGGATTCTGGCTGCTGCCAGCATGGTTACCAACTTAATTCAGTGCAAGTGCCCTCATCTTTATTCCATGCTGCAGCCCCACACAAAACCCAATCCATCATTCAACGTTCCCACACCATTCCTTCTTGCAGGAATTTGGAGCGAACGCAGACCACTACAGCACCGGAACAGGCCCTTCGGCCCCTTCTTCAATCAAGAAGAGAGCAAGAATGGGTGGCACGGTGGCGCAGCGGTAGAGTTGCTGCCTCACAGCGCCAGAGACCCGGGTTCGATCCCGACTACGGGGGCTGTCTGTACGGAGTTTGTACGTTCTCCCCGTGACCCGCGTGGGTTTTCTCCGGGTTTTCCGGTTTCCTCCAACACTCCAAAGACGTGGAGGTTTGTAGGTTAATTGGCTTGGTATGAATGTAAAATTGTCCCTAGAATGTGTAGGATAGTGTTAGTGTGCGGAGATCGCTGGTCGGCGTGGACTCAGTGGGCCAAAGGGCCTGTTTCTATAAATAGACAATAGACAATAAGTGCCGGAGTAGGCCATTCGGCCCTTCGAGCCAGCACCGCCATTCAATGTGATCATGGCTGATCATCCCCAATCAGTACTCCGTTCCTGCCTTCTCCCCATATCCCCTGACTCCGCTATCTTTAACAGCCCTATCTAGCTCTCTCTTGAAAGCGTCCAGAGAACTGGCCTCTGAGGCAGAGAATTCCACAGACTCACAACTCTCTGTGTGAAAAAGTGTTTCCTCGTCTCCGTTCTAAATGGCTTACCCCTTATTCTTAAACTGCGGCCCCTGGTTCTGGACTCCCCCAACATCGGGAACATGTTTCCTGCCTCTAGCGTGTCCAAACCCTTAACAATCTTATATGTTTCAATAAGATCCCCTCTCATCCTTCTAAACTCCAGAGTGTACAAGCCCAGTCGCTCCACTCTCTTAGCATACATCACTCCCGCCATCCCGGGAATTCCGTGCTGTATCTCTAACCTAACGTAAATTATACTCGTGCAATGCATCTGTGACATCCCAGCATGAAATTCTGCTCACAATTTACGGCCGATTCTACAACTAATGGCCTCATTCAAGTAAACCAGGGGTGGTGCTGGTGGTGTGGGCAGGCGTATCAGTGGCGGTTACGAGGCTTTTAGCTAGGCACATGGACATGTTGGGGGGGGGGGGGGGGGGGAGAGATATGGAGCACGTGGAGCAGGGAGGTTCTACTTCAGTTGTATAGGGTCTTGGTGAGGCCACACCTGGAGTATTGCGTACAGTTCTGGTCTCCAAATCTGAGGAAGGACATTATTGCCATAGAGGGAGTGCAGAGAAGGTTCACCAGACTGATTCCTGGGATGTCAGGACTGTCTTATGAACAAAGACTGCATAGACTCGGTTTATACTCTCTAGAATTTAGGAGATTGAGAGGGGATCTTATAGAAACTTACAAAATTCTTAAGGGGTTGGACAGGCTAGATGCAGGAAGATTGTTCCCGATGTTGGGGAGGTCCAGGACAAGGGGTCACAGCTTAAGGATTAGGGGGAAATCCTGTAGGACCGAGATGAGAAGGAATTTTTTCACACAGAGAGTGGTGGGTCTCTGGAACTCTCTGCCACAGAGGGTAGTTGAGGTCAGTTCATTGGCTATATTTAAGAGGGAGTTAGATGTGGCCCTTGTGGCTAAGGGGATCAGAGGGTATGGAGAGAAGGCAGGTACGGGATACTGAGTTGGATGATCAACCATGATCACATTGAATGGCGGTGCAGGCTCGAAGGGCCGAATGGCCTACTCCTGCACCTATTTTTCTATGTTTCTATGTTTCTATGACACTGTGGCTGAAGGGCCCGTTCTTGTACGATACGGTTCCATGTTCGAACGATGAGGCGTAGACAGGATAGACAGTCAGAACCTTTTTGCCCATCGTGGAAATGTCAAAATAGTAGATGGCGTGGCTTAAGGGTGAGGGGCAAATTTAAAGGAGATGCGCGGGGCAAGTTTTATTTTGCACTGGGGGTGGTGGGTGCCTGGAACGGGGTGGTGGTGGTGGTGGTGGAGGCAGATATGAGAGTGGTGTTTAAGAGGCTTTTGGATAGGCACATGGATATGCGGGGAACGGAGGGATATGGATCATGTGCAGGCAGATAAGAGATTTTGGCATCATGGACAGCACAGACATTGTGGGCCAAAGGGCCCGTTCCTGTGCTGCACCACTCTAATGCTGTAAGGGAGGCCACGGGTAACATGAAAAATAGACTTTAGACACACAGCACGGAAACAGGCCCTTCGGCCCACCGAGTCCACGCCGACCAGCGATCACCCCGTACACTAACACGGTCCTAGGAACAATTTTACCAAAGTCAATCAACCTACAAGCCCGCACGTCTTTGGAGTGCGGGAGGAAACTGGAGCACCCGGAGAAAACTCCGGGTACAGAAAAACGTACAAACTCCGTACAGACAGCACCCGTAGTCAGGATCGAACCAGGGTCTCTGACACTCTACCGCTATGCCACCGTGCAGCCGCTCCCTAAATAGGTAGAGAGGTAGGTACTTCGGAAACAAATGACCCAAAACAGTTCTCAGTGCTGCTTGCCTCATCCAATTTGATTGAAGGATTGACAATTTCTATCAGAAGCAGAGATTCAAGATATTAATCTTGCACAGAAGAGATATGGGAAACATTGCCGCAAGAAGCCATCAGAAATTGGATCGCTCAAACACCGGCTGCCCGTTCCGACATCAAAAGAGAGGATGAGAAATGATTAGTCGAGGGTGAAGTGGAAAATCTGGGCTGCAGGGCAAAGCTTCATAAATATTTTATCAGTTTGAATGCAGCAAAAATGAAATCCACCTTGTACGTCCGATAAATAGCCATCAAATCAGTGTGACAATGCCGTTACGCAAAACAAACGCGAGGATTAAGAATTCGGATTCACGATTCTAACGGGCCTGTCCCACTTAGGCGAATTTTTACGGTGATCTCCGGCGACTGTCACGGTCGTAGCAGCTCGCCGAAAAAGCGGCGACTAGACCGCCCCCACCCCCCCACCCTAAGGACAATGTCAACGACAACCTCGCACCTAGCCGACGTCAAGCTACCGACAACCGGCGACACGTAAGCACGTCCACCTACGACCGCACAGGCGACAACCAAAGTCAACCTACGTCCACCCACGACCATGTCAGCGACAACTGAAGACAACTCGGATGCCGGTACCGGTTGCCGGTTGACGTAGGTAGTCGCCAATGGAATTCACCGAAGTCGGCACCCGGCGACAACCAACGTCACCCGGCGACTACCTGCCTCATCCTGGCGACAACCGGCAACAGCACACACGACAGGAGAAGACAAGCTACGACAAGCCCACAAGTTTTCAACATTTCAAAAATCCAGCGGCGACCAGAAAAACGCTACGACTCTTTAGGCGACTTCAGGACGCGTCTCACGGCCGTACAGGCGTCACCCCGCGACCATGTGGCGACTGCCTAGTCGCCTGTAGTCGCCGACAAAATCGCCTAAGTGGGACAGGGGGTTAAGAAGGGGAATCAATGATTTTGTGCACGGTCTGTGGAACTGGGTTGGCGGCGGTTTCACAGTCTTTTTAAATGTTAAAAGGTACCAGAGCTGACCAACGGCGGCGTAGGTTGAAAGGGCTGCAATGTCCGTCACGTTATTGACTCAATTCACGGTGGCGCTGCGGTAGAGTTGCCGCCTCACAGACGCCCGGGTTTGATCCCGACCGCGGGTGCTGTTTGCATGGAGTTTGCACGTTCTCCCAGTGACCGCCTGGGTTTTCTCCGGGTGCTCCAGTTTCCTCCCACTCGCCGGAGACGTGCAGGTTAATTGGATTCGGTAAAGTGTCCCTAATGTGCAGGATAGTGCTGGCCAGCATGGACTCGGTGGGCCGAAGGGCCTGTTTCTGACGCTGCTTCTCTAAAGTCGAAAGGCGGATACGCTAGTGGCATTCAAGAGGATTTTATCTGGGCTCCTGGAGATGCAGGGAATGGAGGGATTTGGATCTCGTGCACGCAGAGGAGATTAGTTTATATTTGGCGTCATGTTTGGCACGGACATTGTGGGCCGAAGGGCCTGTTCCTGTGCTATACTGGTCGGTTCGACATTCCAAGTCATTTACAACTGGAGTCGGATTTGAAATTATTACTTATTGTCAAAGAAAATAGAAATTTGAAGATATGTGGGGTGGAGAGGTGAGGGTAGTTAATGAGTGCTGGGACCAAACGAACATCTTCCGAACATCTCGGAAAGAGGATCCATATTTACATTGCAGTGCAGTGATTCCATCACCGAATGACATTCCTATAAATGCATCTACAGCACAACACCAAAATAGACAATTATCTAACACAAATGTCACGGCGGTAGAGTCACTGCCTTCCAGCGCCAGAGACCCAGGTTCGATCCTGACTACGGGTGCTGTCTGCACAGAGTATTGGTTTTCTCCGAGATCTTGGGTTTCCTCCCAAACCCGTGGCTTGGTTCGGCAACTTGAGCGCCCTGGAGAGGAAAAGACTACAAAAAGTAGTAAACACTGCCCAGTCCATCATCGGCTCTGACCTTCCTTCCATCGAGGGGATCTATCGCAGTCGCTGCCTCAAAAAGGCTGGCAGCATCATCAAGGACCCACACCACCCTGGCCACACACTCATCTCCCTGCTACCTTCGGGTAGAAGGTACAGGAGCCTGAAGACTGCAATGACCCGGTTCAGGAATAGCTACTTCCCCACAGCCATCAGGCTATTAAACCTGGCTCGGACAAAACTAGTAACCCATTATCTGTTATTTGCACTTTATTAGTTTATTTATTCATGTGTGTATATATTTATATAATGGTATATGGACACACTGATCTGTTCTGTATTTGTGTCTACTGTTGTGCTGAAGCAAAGCAAGAATTTCATTGTCCTATCAGGGACACATGACAATAAACTCACTTGAACTTGAACTTGGACACTCCAAAGGCTTACAGGTTTGTAGGTTAATTGGCTTGGTGCCAATGGAAAAATTGTCCCTAGTGTGCGTAGGGTAGAGTTAATGTGTGGGGATCGCTGGTCGGCGCGGACTCGGTGGGCCGAAGGGCCATTGTTTCCGCGCTGCATCTCTAAACTGAACTAAGCTAAATGCTTGCGGCCTTGTGAATAGGTGCAGATCGAGAGTGAATGAGTGAAGGAATAAAAAGATTGGAATTAAAAGATAACTATGCAAGTCTCAATGGCAGCGACTTCGGAGGTTCGTTCAGCCGCTGGCCCAGTGGACGACGCCGTCGGGAGCTCGCAGGTCACAGGTTGGTGACCTTTTTTTCCCCGGGAGCTCCCGCGGCAACAGCTGCGCCCGCTGGACTGGAGGGCGGCAGCTTCGGCAGCTTCGACCGCCCCGGGCCGCGGAGTTGAACCGGCCCGTTCGCGGAGCACAGTTGAGCCGCGGGACTCACTTACCATCACCCGGTGGGGTCACAACATCGGAAGCCTGGATCGCCTCAGCGCAGAGGAAGAACAAGAAGGGAAGAGACAAAGACTTAAGATTTTTGCCTTCCACCACAGTGAGGAGGTGCCTGGTGGACTCACTGTGGTGGATGTTAAATATGTGTTTATTGTGGGTTTTGTTATTTTACTATATGTATGACTGCAGGCAACAAAATTTCGTTCAGACCGAAAGGTCTGAATGACAATAAAGTTTTCCATGATTTTTTTTCTTTATTATCAATGGTTCTTTACAATAACATCGCAGAAACACAGGGACATTATTTTCTTGCGTACAGTAAAGTATTGCCACACCTAGGCACGAACCCCAATTAGTACAAAATGCTAAGAAATAGTCCACTGAGATCGCATGCAAGAGTCGCCAGGTTTTGGCCCCATTTTCAAAGTCCATTTTTGTCCGCGTGATCAGTTTTCCTGCAATGTTACTTCTCCACACTCCCAAATGTTAAAAGATTAGTGGATAGAAACATAGAAACATAGAAATTAGGTGCAGGAGTAGAGGCCATTCGGCCCTTCGAGCCTGCACCGCCATTCAATATGATCATGGCTGATCATCCAACTCAGTATCCCGTACCTGCCTTCTCTCCATACCCGCTGATCCCCTTAGCCACAAGGGCCACATCTAACTCCCTCTTAAATATAGCCAATGAACTGGCCTCAACTACCCTCTATGGCAGAGAGTTCCAGAGACCCACCACTCTCTGTGTGAAAAAATTCCTTCTCATCTCGGTCCTAAAGGATTTCCCCCTTATCCTTAAGTTGTGACCCAGAACAAGGGGTCACAGTCTAAGGATAAGGGGGAATTCCTTTAGGACCGAAATGAGGAAAACATTCTTTACACAGAGAGTGGTGAGTCTCTGGAATTCTCTGCCACAGAAGGTAGTTGAGGCCAGTTCTTTGGCTATATTTAAGAGGGAGGTAGATGTGGCACTTGTGGCTAAAGGGATCAGGGGGTATGGAGAGAAGGCAGGTATGGGATACTGAGTTGGATGATCAGCCATGATCACATTGAATGGCGGTGCAGGCTCGAAGGGCCGAATGGCCTACTCCTGCACCTATTTTCTATGTTTCTATGTTTCTATGACCCCTTGTCCTGGACCTCCCCAACATCGGGAACAATCTTCCTGCACCTAGCCTGTCCAACCCCTTAAGAATCTTGTAAGTTTCTATAAGATCCCCTCTCAATCTCCTAAATTCTAGAGAGTATAAACCGATTCTATGCAGTCTTTGTTCATAAGACAGTCCTGACATCCCAGAAATCAGTCTGGTGAACCTTCGCTGCACTCTCTCTATGGCAATAATGTCCTTCATTATTCTCTGTGTAAAGAATGTTTTCCTCATCTCGGTCCTTAGTATAATTAGTCGAAATTACTAATTTATTACGATATTAGTAGAAATCCTCTCATGATTTTGTACACCTCTATAAGATCTCCCCTCATCCTCCTGCGCCCCATGGAATAGAGTCCCAGCCTGCTCAACCTCTCCCTGTGGCTCAGACCCTCTGGCCCTGGCAACATCCCCGTAAATCTCCTCTGTGCCCTTTCCAGCTTGACAATATCTTTCCTGTAACACGGTGCCCAGAACTGAACACAATACTCTAAAGAAGAGGAAAAGGTGACGCTTCGGGTCGAGACCCTTCTTCAAGGGCTCGAGTCGAAATGTCACCCGTTCCTTCTCTCCAGAGACGCTGCCTATCCCGCTGAGTTACTCCAGCTTTTTGTGTCTATCTTTGGTTGAAACCAGCATCTGCAGTTCCTTTCAATACAACATTCTAAATGCGGCCTCACCAACGCCTTATATAACTGCAACATGACCTCCCAACCTCCTGGCCTTCCAGGATAAAGCAGCCTGCACAAACGCACTGATTAAGCATTCCTTCCTTCCACAGAGACTGCAGTGTTCACCCTCTACATCACGTTATTTACCTGCAAAATGCACCTTCCAAACCCTTGGCCACTCCCCAGCGAGGGACAAGGGCAGCCGCTCAGGACAGCACCACCACCTGCAGGTTCCTCTCTAAGTTGGCCAGCAAGTTCTAATTTGTTCATTTCATGGATTTTTATTTTAGTCTAGTTTAGTTTAGTTTATTGTCACGTGCAGTGAGGTACAGTGAAAAGCTTTTGTTTGCTGCGTGCTCAACAGGCCCTTCGGCCAACCGGGTCCGCGCCGACTAGCGATCCCCGCACATCAACACTATCCTACGCACACCAGGGACAATTGTGACATTTACACCAAGCCAATTAACCTACAAACCAGCACGTCTTTGGAGTGTGGGAGGAAACCGAAGATCGCGGAGGAAACCCACGCAGGTCACGGGGAGAACGTGCAAACTCCGTACAGGCAGCACCCGTAGTCGGGGATCGAACCCGGGTCTCCGGCGCTGCCTTCACTGTAAGGCAACAACTCTACCGCTGCGCCATCGTGGCCGTGCTCTCCAGTCAGCAGCAAGACAATACATGATTACAATCGAGCCACTTACAGTGTGTAGACACGTGATATGTAAATATTGTTTAGTGCAAGGTAAAGCCAGCAAAGTCCGACTGCTCTCTGGGTGTCGTAGGATGGTTCAATTGCCTGATAACAGCTGGGAGGAATTTGTCCCTGAATCTGGAGGTGTTTCACACTTCTAGAGAGCGGTCCTGAACTCCCATCTACCTCAATGGAGATCCTCGGACTATCTTAGATCGGACTTGAGGGAGTGCAGCGTAGGTTCACCAGGTTAATTCCCGGGATGGCAGGACTGCCATATGTTGAAAGAATGGAGCGACCGGGCTTGTACACTCTGGAATTTAGAAGGATGAGAGGGGATCTTATTGAAACATATATGAGTATTAAGGGTTTGGACACGCTAGAGGCAGGAAACATGTTCCAGTTGTTGGGGGAGTCCAAGTTTAAGAATAAGGGGTAGGTCATAATGGAATGGAGATGAGGAAGAACCTTTTCACCCAGAGTTGTGAATCTGTGGAATTCTCTGCCTCAGAAGGCGGTGGAGGCCAAATCACTGGATGCGTTCAAGAGAGAGTTAGATAGAACTCTTAAAGATAGTGGATAGTGGGGAGAAGGCAGGAACGGGGTACTGATTGGGGATGATCAGCCATGAATGGCTGTGCTGGCTCGAAGGGCTGAATGGCCTACTCCTGCACCTATTGTCTATTGTCTATTGTCTTTCGCTTGCACTAAATGTTAAGCACTAAAAACGACACTCACATTATTCCATTTATCATGTATCTGTACACTGTGGACGGCTTGATTGTAATCATGTATTGTCTTTCCACTGACAGGATAGCATGAGTCAAAGGTTTTTCACTGTACCTCGGCAAACGTGACCGGATACTAAACTAAACTAACGAAACTAAGATGTGGCACCCAGTTATCCGGCAATGCACCCCTCCCACCATCCGCAAACCCCTTCACCCCCCCCCCCCCCTCCCCCAATGCCCCGTCCCTCTCCCCAAACAGACCTTCTCCCCCTGAAGGTCCATGATCCCCCGGCCACTCCCTCTTCTCCCCTCTCCCTTCTGGCAAGAGGTACAGAAGTGTGAAAACGCACACCTCCAGATTCAGGGACAGTTTCTTCCCGGCTGTTATCAGGCAACTGAACCATCCTACCACAACCAGAGAGCGGTCCTGAACTACTATCTACCTCATTGGTGACCTTCGGACTATCCTTGATCGGACTTTGCTGGCTTTACCTTGCACTGAACGTTATTCCCTTATCGTGTAGAAGGTTAAGGGGGGACTTGATGAGGTCTTTAAAATGATGAAAGGGATAGACAGAGTTGACGTGGATAAGCTTTTCCCATTGAGGGCAGGGAAGATTCAAACAAGAGGGCATGACATGAGAATTAAGGGACAGAAGTTTAGGGGTAACATGAGGGGGAACTGCTTTACTCAGAGAGTGGTGGCTGTGTGGAATGATCTTCCTGCAGAAGTGGTGGAGGCAGGATCGATTTTAACATTTAAAAGTGGATAGGTATATGGACGGGAAGGGAATGTAGGGGTATGGTCTGAGTGCAGGTAGATGGGACTAGGGGAAAATAAATGGTCGGCACGGACTGGAAGGTCTAGAAGGCCTGTTTCCGTGCTGTAATTGTTATATGGTTATATGGTTATATGTATCTGCACACTGTGAATGGCTCGATTGTAATCATGTGTTGTCTTTCTGCTGACTGGTTAGCACGCAACAAAAGCTTTTCACTGTACCTCGGTACACGTGTGACAATAAACTAAACTGATGTTTGCAAGTCAAAGCATCTGAACCGTCTCCGCAATGTACTTGCTAACATAAACTCGTCTCGTCTCACTTGGGATTACCAAAATAGATCAAACTGTGAAAAGAAATACAGAACCTGGGTTGAAATACACATGCGATTTGTGCAGTTCTGAGAGAGGGAGGTTGTGGGGGGAATTCTGCTCCACCGTGGCAGTCAGTAGCACAGGCAAAGCAAATCAGTCAAAGGTAAACGCAAAAAGCTGGAGTAACTCAGCGGGACAGGCAGCATCTCTGGAGAGACGGAATGGGCGACGCTTCCGGTCTGAAGAACGGTTCCGACCCAAAACGCCACCCGTTCCTTCCCTCCAGAGATGCCGCCTGACCCGCTGAGCGACTCCAGCATTTTATGTGTCCATCTCCGGTGTACACCAGCATCCGCAGTCCCTCCCCTCGCAATGCACCGACTGGCCCTTCTCCCAAACAACGAGAGGTCCAGATCTCCATTAGATGCCTCCTCCTAACGAGTGCCGTTAGCAGGAACCTTTGTCTACTGAGCCGTCAGGTCTGGTCTGGCGGCATGCCTGCTGAATCCCTGCTCAAGCAGCCAGCATTTCAGCAGCAAAATGAGCATGAAATGCACAGTTCGAGTGCAGTTTTTCATTATTTATCGTTTGCGATCGACTGCAGCAATTTCCAATGCGACTGGTCACTGAAGATGCGGATTATGTGAAGACCGTTAGTAATTTATATCTGTGTGTGTTTGTATATATATATATATATATATATATATATATATATAGAGAGAGAGAGAGAGAGAAGGAAAGAGACAGAGACAGGCAGAGACAGAGACAGAGAGTGACAGAGACACAGAGAGAGAGAGAGAGAGAGCGAGAGAGAGACACACACACATATAAGGCAGACACCAAAATGCTGGAGTAACTCAGTGGGACAGGCAGCATCTCTGGACAAAAGGAAGGCGTTCTCTTTCTGCCTGTCCCGCTGAGCTACTCCAGCATTTTGTGTCTACCTTCGATTTAAACCAGTGCCCGCAGTTCTTTCTTACAAATATAGACGCACATATATATATATAACTCGTTTCCACCCAGTCCGCAGCTGGCAATGGCCTGTTTCCTTTATCATCGTTACTTTTTTGCATAGCTTTCATTCATTTGTTCTATATCTCTCCACATCATCGTCTATATCTCGTGTTTCTATTTCCCCTGGCTCGCAGTATGAAGAAGGGTCTCGACCCGAAAACATCAGCCATTCCTTCTCTCCAGAGATGCTACATGTCCTGCTGAATTACTCCATCTCTCGCTCTCTCTCTGTGTCTCTGTCTCTCTGTCTGTCTGTCTGTCTGTCTGTCTGTCTGTCTGTCTGTCTGTCTGTCTGTCTGTCTGTCTGTCTCTCTCTATATATATATATATATATATATCATATATATCTAAGTCATAGAGTGATACAGTGTGGAAACAGGCCCTTTGGCCCAACTTGCCCACACCGACCAACAAGTCCCAGCTACACTAGTCCCACCTGCCCATGTTTTGTCCATATCCCTCCAAACCTGTCCTATCCATGTACCTGTCCAACTGTTTCTTAAACGATGGGATAGTCCCGGCCTCAACTACCTCCTCTGCCAGCTTGTTCCATACACCCACCACCCTCTGCGTGAAAACGTTACTCCTCAGATCCCTATTAAATCTTTTTCCCCTTCACCTTGAACCTGTGTCCTCTGGTCCTCGATTGACCTACTCTCGGCAAAAGACTATGTGCATCTACCCGATCTATTCCTCTCATGATTTTGCGCACCCCTCATCCTCCTACACTCCACAGACCCAGACTGCTTAACCTCTCCCCATAGCTCAGACCCTCTAGTCCTGGCAACATCCTCGTAAATCCTTTCCAAACCCTCACACTTCTGTAAGATCACCCCTCATCCCCCTGCGCTCCATGGAATGGAGACCCAGTCTACTCAACCTCTCCCTGTAGCTGAACACCTCCGCTCGGTCCGCAATAACCAACCCGACCTCCCGGTGGCTCAGCACTTCAACTCCCCCTCCCATTCCGTATCCGACCTCTCGGTCCTGGGCCTCCTCCACGGCCAGAGTGAGCAACACCGCGAGTTGGAGGAACAGCACCTCATATTCCGCTTGGGGAGTCTGCATCCTCTGGGCTCAAACATTGAATGTTCTCAATTCTGTTAACCCTTGCTGTCTCCTCCCCTTCCCACCTCTCACCCCGCCCCCAGGGCCCCGGCATTCCCTCTCTCTCCATCTCTCCCCCACCCAAGTCGCACTAGCTTCTCATTTTCACACCACAAACAGCTTACAACGGCCTGTTTCCTTTATCATCGATACTTTTTTGCATATCTTTCATTCATTGTTCTTCATCTCTCCACATCACCGTCTATATCTCTCGTTTGGGTCTCGACCCGAAACGTCGCCCATCTCCTTCGCTCCTTAGATGCTGCTGCACCCGCTGAGTTTCTCCAGCCTTTTGTGTAACCCTCTCCCTATAGCTACTGTATGTATGAAAATATCTATGTGGATAGCTATATACGAGTATATATGTATATATATATATATAAACACACACACACACACACATATATATATATATATATATGGCTAAGGGGATCAGAGGGTATGGAGAGAAGGCAGGTACAGGATACTGAGTTGGATGATCAGCCATGATCATATTGAATGGCGGTGCAGGCTCGAAGGGCCGAATGGCCTACTCCTGCACCTAATTTCTATGTTTCTCTATACTTGAATATATATGTGATATGCTATGGTGTATTACATGTGTGTGCAATATACAATATAGCACACAGTACTATACACACACTGAATATTTTTCTCTCCTTTATCACATTGTTGACAGTGTAGATCGCTTCTCCATTGTGTCGTGCTGCTTGCTACAAGTGCAGACTCTCATTCTTCCACCTGGGACACAGGATAACAATGACACACTCCTGTCCTGCCTCCTCCAGCGCGAAAAGGGGCCACGCTCACTCACCTATTTTAGCCAGCGAGGCCAGCATGATCCACAGGGTGATCTCGAAGGGCACCTGGACGTGGTGGTATTCGATGGAGAAGATCTTCAGCCCGGCGGTGGCCCCGGCGCTCCCGTTCGCCCCGGGCTCCCAGGCCGGCTGGAGGGCTGTGGTCAGCGGCTGGCCGGAGGCTGCGGACGCCCAGCGCCCAGTGGCGTTGCCCGGCCGGCCGGCCAGCGGGTCCAGCACCGTCTCCGCCAGCAGGGAAGTCCCTGACAAAAGTTGCAGCAGGAAGATGCCCAGGCAGGGGCTGCGGCGGGGCATGGTCGGGGATGAAGAAGGCGAGTCCTTCCCCCTTGCTCCTGCAACTCAGCTCCCTGCACAAGCCACCCTCGCCCGCTGCATTCAAAGCTGATTTGTTGCAATCTGCATCCCCTTCCCCCCCCCCCCCCCTCCCTCTGCTCCAGAGTCCCGATGCTGCCTTATTCCTGAGCTTGCATTCTCTCTCTCCCCCCCCCTCTCTCCCTCTGTAAGGGGAGGGTGATGGCTTTCTTCCAACGGGCGGTGCTGATGCATCCCTGTCCTCTCACTCCACCCCCTGCGCCTGGGATTGCTCATTCACACCGCCCCCTGCACCACACCACACCACCCCCTCGGTATCCCACCCCGGCCACTCCCTCTTCCCCATCAGACAAGGATGGTACAAGAAGTGTGCAAACGCACACCTCCAGATTCAGGGACAGTTTCTTCCCGGCTGTTATCAGGCAACTGAACCATCCCACCACACCCAGAGAGCGGTCCTGAACTACTATCTACCTCATTGGTGACCCTCGGACTTTTTGCCCTGTTATGTGGTTGTAGTTTATATATTATCTTTAGCTGTGTATATGTGGGGGGCTGGGCAGGGGAAACTTTAAAATCTCTTCCCTGTGCGGGGGACCCGACCTTTTCCCTGTCGGGTCTCCGTTGTCGTTGGGGCCTAGCACCGTGAAGCGGCCTCCGACCGGGACGAGCTGGGGGCTCCAGTCACGGAGCCTGCGGACTTACCATCGCGGAGCTGGCCGGCTTCAGAGCGTGGAGAGCTGTGGTGGCGCGCAGCTGCGGCCCGACTTCGGAGCTTCGGAGGCTCCAGCCGCAGGCCCCGTAGACGGTGACATCGGGAGCTCGCGGCTCCCTGGTGGGAGATCGCTTTTTGGGGTTCCTGCAACGGCAACTTCTCCCGCCTGAATCACGGCGTTAAATCACGGGGCCTAACATTGCCCGGCGCGGTTTTAACGGACGCGAGACTTACCATCGCTCGCCCGCCGGGGGTTCTAACATCAAGACCCGGAGCAGGACCTTGCATCGCCCGGGACTTGCCATCGCCCGCCGGTGGCTTTAACATCGGGAGAAGAATAACAAACAGGGGAGAGACAAGACTGAGCCTTCCATCACAGTGAGGAGGTGTTTGGAGATTCACTGTGATGGATGTTTATGTAAATTGTGTTAATTGTCTGTCTGGGCTTTTTTCTTATTAATATGACTGCAGAAACGTAATTTCGTTTGAACTTAGGTTCAAATGACAATAAACGTTACTCTATTTGTTTGGACTATAATGGCTTTACAGCGCCGAGCTCCGGCTGTACCACATCCCGCGCAAAACCGCCGGCACGGCCACGCACCTTCTGTGAACACGTTTAAGAAAGAACTGCAGATGCTGGAAAATCGAAGGTGGACATAAATGCTGGAGAAACTCAGCGGGTGGGACGTGCGAGGGTTGCATGAGGCTGCCTCGCCCGCTGAGTTTCTCCAGCATATTCTGTCTACCTTCTGCGAACACATGATGTGATGCCTGCCATCCGGGGCGGGATGGGGGCGGGATCCGTGTGTACACGTGATAGATGTGGCCCGCCATCCGCTCACAGACATGCGTCCCGGCCCCTGTGCAGAACAAGGTTGCCCGACCCCTTGCACTAAACGTTATTCCCTCATCCTGTATCTGCACACTGTGGACAGCTCGATTATAATCATGTGGTGTCTTTCCGCTGGCTGGTTAGCAGACAACAAAAACTTTTCACTGTACCTCGTTACACGTGACAATAAACTAAACTGAACTGAATCTAGTCCTGTCTACACCCATCATTGGTGCATAACGAAAGCCCCTCAATGCCTCTGCCTCTGTAGAAGATTGTACCTAGTGTGTGTAGGATAGTGTTAGTGTGTACAGCTCGTTGGTCAGCCCCGACTCGGTGGGCCGAAGGGCCTGTTTCCGCGCTGTATCACTAAAGATTGAGGAGATTCTGTATGTGATGCAGTATGGAAACAGGCCCTTCGGCCCAACGTGCCCGCACTGACCTACATGTCCCATCTACACTAGTCTGACCTGCCTGCATTTGGCCCATATCCTGTTCTATCCATGGCGATGAATACTCTAGACTTTAGAGATGCAGCAGGGAAACAGGCCCTTCAGCCCACTGAGTCCGTGCCGACCAGCGATCCACAAACGCCAGCACTATACTACGCACTAGACACAATTTACAATTTTACCAAAGTCAATTAACCTACAAAACCCGCACGTCTTTGGAGTGTGGGAGGAAATATGGGTCAAATGTGGGGGGCGCCCGGAGAAAGCCCTCGCAGGTCACGGGGAGAACGTACAAACTCCCTACAAACAGCACCCGAGGTCAGGATCGAACCCGGGTCTCTGGCGCTGCGAGGCAGCAACGCTACCGCTGCGCCACCGTGCCACATTCTCTAGAAGAGCTTCTGTAGGTGTACGGTAGAGAGCATATTGACTGGATGGCCCCGAACGCCCAGGAGCAAAGAGGACTGCGTAAAGCTGTGGACACTGCCCGGGCCGCCACGGGTACAGACCTCCCCACCATCGAAGGGATCTACAGGAGTCACTGCCTCAAAAAGGCAGCCAGCGTCATCACAGACCCACACCACCCTGGCCACGTTCTCATTTCACCCCTGCCATCAGGAAGAAGGTACAGGAGCCTGAAAACTGTAGTGTCCAGGTTCAGGAACAGCTTCTTCCCCACAGCCATCTGGTTACAACCTCCAAATAAGCTTTGAACTACATGGACTTGTGGTCATTGATTTTGTTTATGCATTATTACTGCTTGTTTGTTATATATATTATATATATATACACACACACACACATCACACACACGATCACAAACACTATATATATATATATATACAGTGTATATAAATGTGTAAGCGGGAACTGCAGATGCTGGTTTAAACCGAAGGTAGATACAAAATGCTGGAGTAAAGGGCCTGTCCCACCAGCATGCAACTCTATGCGATTAGCGCGACCTAACGTGGTCGCTTGAGCCGTCCGGCGTCGCGGGGCCGGTCCCACTTCGATCGCCGGAGCCGTGCGGAATTGTGCGGAGTTCATCCCGACATCGCGCGGGGCTCCGAGAAACTGACTATGTTCAAAAATTCCGCGCGGCAACGGCTTGTCGGCTCGCAGTCGCCTCGACGCATTGCGCACCGCCTCGACATCGTGCCTCCGTGACCCTCTCTGTAGGTGCCTCCGTGACCCTCTGTGTGTGTGGCTCCGTGGCCCTGTGTGTGTGTGCCTCTGTGCCCCTCTCTGTGTGCCCCTCTCTGTCCTGGCGAACTTACCTTTAAGACTTCGCTCCAAGTTCGCCTCACTTTGCGCCGCGTTGCGCCACTCACCCGACCTCCGCGCGGCCCCTGCTGCCGGTTTGGTCGCGCTTGCCGCATGCAGGCGCATGCTGGTGGGAACGGCCCTGTACAGGGGATCACCCGACATCCGCGCGGCCCCCGCTTCTAGTTTGATCGCGTTCATCGCATAGAGTTGCATGATTGTAGGACAGGCCCTTTACTCAGCGGGACAGGCAGCATCTCTGGAGAGAAGGAATGGGTGACCCTTCAGGTCGAGACCCTTCTTCAGACTGAAAGTCACGGGGAAGGGAAACAAAAAATATAGACGGTGAAGTAGAGAGATACAGTTATGTATTAATTAATACATAATTAATGAAAGATATATATATATATCTATGGTGGACAGAAATGCTGGAAAAACTCAGCTGGTGAGGCAGCATCTACGGAGCGAAGGAATGGGCGACTTTTTGTGTAGAGACCCTTCTTCAGTGAGGTGGGGGGGGGGGCGGGAAGTAGAAAAGAAGAGGCGGAGACAGTGGGCTGTGGGAGAGCTGGGAAGGGGAGGGGAAGGAGGGAGAAAGCAAGGACTACCTGAAATTGGAGAAGTCAATGTTCATACCGCTGGGGTGTAAACAATTTACGGTGGGACTCACTCTGGCCATGGAGGAGGCCCAATCCAGAAAGGTCGGATACGGAATGGGAGGGGGAGTTGAAATATATATCTGTAGTGTGCGTATGTTTGAGTTTGAGATCAGTTTGTTGTCACGTGCGCCGAGGTACAGTGAAAGGCTTTTTGTTGCGTGCTAACCAGTCAGCGGAATGGCAATACATGATTACAACCATTTCCAGTGTGCAGATACCTGGTAAAGGGGATAAGATGAATAACATTTAGTGCAAGATAAAGCCAGTAAAATCCAATCAGAGATAATCCAAGGGATACTTTAGATTTCCAATTTCAGAAATACAGCGTGGAAACAGACCCTTCGGCCCATTAGGTTCATGCTAACCAGCGATCACCACCCTGTGTACTAGCACTATCCTACACCCTTGGGACAATTTATACTTTTTACCAAAGCCAATTAACCTACAAACCTGCAAGTCTGGTGAACCTTCTCTGTACTCCCTCTACGGCAAGAATGTCTTTTCTCAGATTTGGAGACCAAAACTGTACGCAATACTCCTCGTGTGGTCTCACCAAAACCCTGGACATGGACCAAATGCAGGCAGGTGGGACTAGTGCAGCTGGGACATGTTGTCCGGTGCGGGCAAGTTGGGCCGAAGGGCCTGTTTCCACACTGTATCACTCTATTACGGGGGGCAATATATAGAAGCCATTTAACCTACAAACCTGTCCGTCTTTGGAGTGTGGGAGGAAACCGGAGCACCCAGAGAAAACCCACGTGGTCACATGGAGAACGTACAAACTCCGTACAGACAGCACCCGTGGTCAGGATCGAACCCGGGTCTCTGGCGCTGTGAGGCAGCAACTCTACCGCTGTGCCACCTTGCTACCCACCTTGACGAGATTTTGTAGTGGAGCGGAGAAGACATAATTGAAAGGAACTGTGGATAATGGGTGATACAAAGCACTCGAGCAACTCATTTTATCTCCAGATGCATATCATCTGGCTGGAAACAAGAAAGATGGGAAGAGATTTTTTTCAAGACAAAATCTCAGCAAGAAGGCATGAAAGAAAATCGTCTCTGGCAACGTTCCCGCCTCCTTCCACTTCTCCATGGAAACCATGAAGAGGATTCTAACCAGCGAAGGGCTGGCATACAAGAACAAGGACATCGACAGAGCGGCACGGTGGCGCAGCGGTAGAGTTGCTGCCTCACAGCGCCGGAGACCCACGTTCGATCCAGACCACGGCTGCTGTCTGTACGGAGTTTGTACGTGCTCCCCGTGACCTGCGTGGGTTTTCCCCGGTTTTTCCTCCCACACTCCAATGGCGTACAGGTTTGTCGGGTAATTGGCTTGGTTCCATTGAAATCGTCCCCAGTGTGTGTGTGTGTAGGATAGTGTTTGTGTGCGGGGATCGCAGGCCGGTGCGGAATCGGTGGGCCGAAGGGCCTGTTTCCGCGCTGTATCTCTGAACTAAACTACAAATGCTTCGTACAAATTGGGATAATGGATCGTACCAATGCGGGAATGGATCAGAAATACACTGGGCCGTTTAGTTCTTCAAGCCTACTCTGCTGATCAATAAATTAAACACATGTATCCAACACAGCGTTAGAGACCTGGGTTCGATCCTAACTACGGGTGCTGTCTGTACGGAGTTTGCGTGTTCTCCCCATGACCTGTGCCCTGGTTTGTGGGTTAATTTGGCTCTGGTTAAAAAAAAAATTGTAATCTGTCCCTAGTGTGTGTAGGATAGTGCTAGCGTATGGGGATCAATGGTCGGCACGGACTCAGTGGGCCGAAGGGCCTGTTTCCTCACTGTATCCCTTAACTAAACTAAATCGTTTTTAGAGGAAGGATTTCCAGATTCTCAACATGATTTTCATGGGGAAACATTTTCAGAATCAGAATCACACTTTATTCGCCAAGAATGTTTTGCAACATACGAGGAATTTCACTGGCCGGGTCAGTCATACATTTAAAAGCAGCAGATCACTCAAAAACACATTTCAACACGAACATCCACCACAGTGACTCCTCCACATTCCTCACTGTGATGCAAGGCGAAATTAAGTTCACGTCCGTTCCCTTCGTTCTTCCTCGGTTGTGGGCCTCGAGCCCTCTGTTGACGGGACGGTCTTGACTCCCGTAGCCGCCGGCGTTCGGTCCCTCCGCGTTGAGGCGATCCGCACCCGCATCGGGGGGATGTCAGCTGCTCCGCGTCGAGGCGATCGAACCTCGCGTCGGGGTTGGTCGAACCTTCCGCGCCGTTGGAGCTCCCGACTCGGCCTCTCCCGAAGACCGCGAGCCTTTGATGGCAAAGTCCACGGTGGTCTCGTTGGGAGCGATCCCAGGCAAGGGATCCGCTCCGCTGTTAAGCCGGCGCCCCGCCGTGGGGCTCACCACAGTCCGAGGAGGCCTCCAGCTCCATCGATCGAAGGCCGCTGTGATCCGAAAATTGATCACATCTCCGGGAAGGTAGGAACCTGAAAAAGAAGTTTGTAGGTTAATTGGCTTGATAAATTGGCTTGATAAAAATGCAAACTTGTCCAAGTTGGCAATATGCAGGGTACTGCCCTGCCGACTACAAAATTCAGAAGGTTCAGAAGGTATAACAGCCCCACAAACATTTCACTGATGCAATGATTTGAAAGAAACATTAGTGATGTTGATTGAATGATTGAATTAGGCGACAGATTGAATACAGATAATTGCATGGCTCAAATATATTACTGTAGATTGTATGAATAAAGTTTCCAATTGCACACATTTAGACTCTACAAACAAAAAATGACTAATGGCGCTCTGGATTTTGTACGTTGTAAAGTTAGATTTATTAATACTTTGTGCTTGCAGTTTTCGCCAACATATATTAAAGACAATGAAAGGATAACTGCATTATCTCATTGGAGTTTATTGTCACGTGTACCGAGGTACAGTGAAAAGCTTTTGCTGCGTGCTAACCAGTCAGCGGAAAGACAATACATGTTTAAGGGCCTGTCCCACCAGCATGCAACTCTATGCGATGAACGCGATCAAACCGGCAGCGGGGGCCGCGTGGAGGTCGGGTGATCCCCTGTACAGGGCCGTTCCCACCAGCATGCGCCTGCGTGCGGCAAGCGCAACCAAACCGGCAGCAGGGGCCGCACCGAGGTCGGGTGAGTGGCGCAACGCGGCGCAAAGTGAGGCGAACTTGGAGCAAGTCGAAGGTAAGTTTGCCAGGACAGAGAGGGGCACACAGAGAGGAGCACCGAGGCGCACACACACAGGGCCACGGAGCCACACACATAGTGGGTCACGGAGGCACCTACAAATAGGTTCACGGAGGCACGATGTCCGGGCGGTGTGTAAATGTCGAGGCGACTACGAGCCGACAAGCCGTTGCCGTGCGGAATTTTTGGACATAGTCGGTTTTTCGGAGCCCAGCGCGGTGTCGGGACGAACTCGGGACGAACTCCGCACAATTCCGCACGGCTCCGGCGATCGAAGTGGAACCGGCCCCGCGACGCCGGACGGCTCAAGCGACCACGTTAGGTCGCGCGAATCGCATAGAGTTGCATGCTTGTAGGACAGGCCCTTTACAATCGAACCATTGACAGTGTACAGATACATGATAAAGGGAAAAAAGGGCCTGCCCCACTTTCAGGACCTAATTCACGACCTCAACCGAGTTTGCCCTTGACTCATACTCGCAGCATGGTCGTCACGGGGTCGTAGGTAGGGTGTAGGTTGGGCGTAGGTAGGGCGTCGCAGGTCGTGATGCTAGTCGTAGGTACTCGTGGCATCAAGTAGGTCGGGGCGTTTTTTCAACATGATGAAAAATGTCCACGAGTAAAAAAGGTCGTGAATTAGGTCGTGAAAGTTGGACAGGCCCTTAACGTTAGCGAACATAGTTAGCATAGTTAACCTAGTTAGCATAGTTAGCATAGGTAACAATAGTTAGCGTAGTTAGAGTAAGAAATGCTGCTGTTGGAGTAGAGGTTTAAAAGAGCGCAGCGATTGTAATGAGCGATTGCAGATCTACATCTGGGACCAGAGCGTGGAGCGCCGCCTGGCTCGGGCGCCATTTCGGGTAGAAACCATTATCCGCAGTTCCTTTTTATTACGTCTTCTCTGCTCCACTACGCACTCTCCTCAACGTGGGGCGGTGACGGTGGAACAGCGGTAGAGTTCCTGTCTCACAGCGCCAGAGACCCGGTTTCAATCCCGACTACGGGTGCTGTCTGTACGGAGTTTGTACGTTCTCCCCGTGACCACGTACGTGGGTTTTCTCCGGGTGCTCCGGTCTCCTCCCACACTCCAGGTCGGGTTTACCAGGGCACATGGAACTAACATATGACGAGCATTTGACGTGAGCAGCAACAGAATATAAAGATCAATTGGAGTGATTTTTCAGGTTTTGAAATGCAATATTATGCCCGTGCAAGCAAATCGAATCCAAGTGCTACCTAAACCTATAGACGACGAAAGCTTATTGTCGTGCGTTACAGAATTGTAAAGATGGTGGGTGCAGCGGTAGAGTTGCCGCCTTTGGAAAATACCAGGCTTGCTGGACAAATAGCCAAGGGCAATACTTACCGAACATTAGATTCAAGGCAACGTCTCCGAAGACTGGGCAGCACGGTGGCGCAGCGGTAGAGTTGCCGCCTCACAGTGTCAGGTTCCCGGGTTCGATCCCGACTACGGGCGCTGTCTGTACGGAGTTTGTACGTTCTCCCCGTGACCTGCGTGTGGGTTTTCTCCGAGATGTTCGGTTTCCCCCCCACACCCCAAGGACGTACAGGTTTGTAGGTTAATTGTCTTGGCGTAAATGCTAATTGTCCCTAGTGTGTGTGTGTGTGTGTGTGTAGGACAGTGTTACACAATAGACAATAGGTGCAGGAGTAGTCCATTCGGCCCTTCGAGCCAGCACCGCCATTCACTGCGATCATGGCTGATCATCCACAATCAGTACCCCGTTCCTGCCTTCTCCCCGTATCCGGTGGTCTCGGTGGGACGAAGGGCCTGTTTCCGTGGCCTAAACTAAACTAAACTAGACTAGAGGTTGCCGGAATATCAGTGGTGACCCCCGTCTTAAACAGTCCCAATGCGTCAGACATCACCAGTGTTTCATTGTCATATGTACCAATGCCCACATATCACCTCTTCAATAGACGGTGGCCATTTCATGCCGAGAAAGTCATCTTCAGTTGACAAGGTGCAGTACGTTACAATCTCTTTCAATTCCATTTCTATTAACTTCAACGGAATTGAGCTTCTCACCCTCAATAGAATGTTCCCCAGCTCCTATTCAGTGTGTTTCGTGTCACCAGCCAGAGATGAATCTCAAAGAGTCTCTCTTCACTCTCTCTCACATCTAATTGCTCTTGCACCCCGTAGCGCATTGTCAAATGTGTGTGCTTTCATTTTCATTAAGAGCTCTCTGTGTGAGGGCGCTGGAGATATTGAAACGTACCGGATAATGAAAGGCCTGGATAGAGTGGATGTGGAGATGATGGGTCCGCTAGTGGCAGAGTTCGCAAGTTCGTAACTGATAGGAGCAGAATTAGGCCATTCGGCCCGACAAATCCACTCCGCCATTCAATCACGACTGATCTACCTCTCCCTCTCAACCCCATTCTCCTGCCTTCTCCTGACACACCCTGAAATTCAAATTATCTGGTATTTCTGCAGGCTTCTATGAAAAGACCAGGCCTGCTGGAGAGTTAAAGAGGGAACTGCAGATGCTGGAGAATCGAGGGTTACACAAAAAGCTGGAGAAACTCAGCGGGTGCAGCAGCATCTAAGGAGCGAAGGAGATAGGCGACGTTTCGGGTCGAGACCCTTCTTCAGACTGGTCAGGGATCAGGGAAACGAGAGATATAGACGGTGATGTGGAGAGATAAAGAACAATGAATGAAAGATATGCAAAAAAGTATTGATGATAAAGGAATCAGGCCATTGTAAGCTGTTTGTAGTGTGAAAATGAGAAGCTAGTGCGACACGGGTGGGGGAGAGATAGAGAGAGAAGGAATGCCAGGGCCCGAGGGCTGAGGGAGAGGTGGGAAGGGGAGGAGGCAGCCTGGGTTAACAGAATTGAGAAAATTCAATGATAGAGAAATGTTAGAGGCCTGCTAGAGAAATAGCCGAGGACGATATTTACCGAACATTAAATTCAAGGTAAGTTCTCCGGAGAATGGGCAGCACGGTGGCGCGGCAATAGATTTGCTGCCTCACAGCGCCAGGGTCCCGACTAAGGGTGCTGTCTGTACGGAGTTTGCACGTTCTCCCCATGTCCTGCCTGGGTTTTCTCCGGGTGCTCCAGCTTCCTCCCAGACTCCAAAGATGTACAGGTTTGTAGTTTACTAGCTTGGTATAATTGTGTAAATTGTGTTAGGATAGTGTTAGTGTGCGGGGAGCGCTGGTCGGCGCAGACTCAGTGGGCGGGAGGGCGTGGTTCTGCGCTGTATCTCTTAACTACACTAAACTAAAAGATGTTGCCTGACCCGCTGAGTTATACCAGCACTTGACGTTTAGTTTACTGATACAGCGTGGAATCAGGCCCTTCGGCCCACCGGGTCCGCGCCGACCAGCGATCCCCGCACATTAAAGGGCCTGTCCTACAAGCATGCAACTCTATGCAATGAACGTGATCAAACTAGAAGCGGGGGCCGCGCGGAGGTCGGGTGATCCCCTGTACAGGGCCGTTCCCACCAGCATGCGCCTGCATGCGGCAAGCGCAACCAAACCAGCAGCAGGGGCCGCGCGGAGGTCAGGTGAGTGGCGCAACGTGGCGCAAAGTGAGGCGAACTTGGAACGAAGTCTAAGGTAAGTTCGCCAGGACAGAGAGGGGCACACAGAGAGGGGCACAGAGGCACACACACACAGAGGGCCACGGAGCCACACACATAGAGGGTCACGGAGGCACCTACAGATAGGTTCACGGAGGCACGATGTTGGGGCAGTGTGTAATGCGTCGAGGCGACTGCGAGCCAACAAGCCGTTGCCGCGCGGAATTTTTGGACATAGTCAGTTTTTCGGAGCCCCGCGCGGTGTCGAACTCGAGACGAACTCGGGACGAACTCCGCACAATTCCGCACGGCTCCGGCGATCGAAGTGGGACCGGCCCCGCGATGCCGGACGGCTCAAGCGACCACGTTAGGTCGCGCTAATCGCATGGAGTTGCATGCTGGTGGGACAGGCCCTTAACACTATCCTACATACACACGCTAGGGATAGTTTTACATTTATACATTTACACCAAGGCAATTAACTTAGAAACCTGCACGTCTTTGGAGTGTGGGAGGAAACCGAGGATCTGTGAAAAAACCCTCGTGGGTCACGGGGAGAACATACAAACCCCGTACAGGCTGCGCCCGTAGTCAGGATGAAACCCGGGTCTCTGGCGCAGTATGGCAGCAACTCCACCTTACTAAAAGCAAGGCACACAAACCAAGGTTCAATACATCTCCTCGTAAACGCTCTCTTTGCCGAGTCGAACCAAACGACATCAACACTGAATGGTTCCTTTTGACAAGGACACTGAAACGTAATGTTCCTCGCGGCTGGTTGCCATCCCACTTCAAGTGATTTCGATGACAGAAGACATTGTTGGGATGTGACAGGAGGAGTGTAAAAAATAAAGCATGCAGGGCAGGATTCTCCTTTAGAAAAGGCATGAAAGGAAAGCACGCTATTTTCCAAGGAGATAAGTACCACCAGACTGACCGAACAATAAAACCATTGCGCAGAATAAAATTGAGAGATTTGAAGTGAGCGAAACTTTGTCCTTCACCAAGTCAAATACTCTGGAGTTTAGAAGGATGAGAGGGGATCTTATTGAAACATATAAGATTATTAAGGCATTTGGACACGCTAGAGGCAGGAAACATGTTCCCGATGTTGGGGGAGTCCAGAACCGGGGGCCACAGTTTAAGAATAATGGGTAAGCCATTTAGAACGGAGACGAGGAAACACTTTTTCACGCAGAGAGTTGTGAGTCTGTGGAATTCTCTGCCTCAGAGGGCGGTTCTCTGGACACTTTCACGAGAGAGCTCTTCAAGATGGCGGAGTCAGGGGATACGGGGAGAAGGCAGGAACGGGGTACCGATTGGGGATGATCGGCCATGATCACAGTGAATGGCGGTGCTGGCTCGAAGGGCGTTTCTTGCAGTCACGGGTGGAGCTGTTCCCAAACCATGCTGTGATGCCCAGTGTCGTGCCTTGTGAGCTAAGCTGGTCGGAGTTGGATATCAAAGTCAATGGTTGAATGGTTAGTCATGTCATGAGCACAGGGAGACTCTTTGGAACAGTCCACTAATGCACAGTCGACCGATTTTGGTGCTGTTTACAAAGGAAAAGAAACAGTCCAGAGTCCGGTCCACCTGTTGCAAGTAATAGAGCGCCCCTGATCCAGGTGAGCCCAGGTGAAGCTCAGGTAAGCCCAGGTACGTCAAGGCTTATTCATTGAGAGGGGAGAAGAGGGAGAGGCCAGGGTGCGAGTCGTCCTTGATTATGCCTTGAGGCAGCGTGAGGTGTAAGGTTTTATGGTCATAGGTGATAGGAGCAGAATTAGGCCATTCAGCCCATCACGTCTACTCCGCCATTCAATCACGGCCGATCTATCTCTCCCTCCTAACCCCATTCTCCCGCCTTCTCCCCATAACCCCTGACACCCGCACTAATCCAGAATCTGTCTATCTCTGCCCTAAAACTATCCATTGACTTGGCCTCCACAGCCTTCTGTGACAATGAATTCCATGGATTCACCAACCTCTGGCCAAAGAAATTCCTCTTCATTGCCTTTCTAAAGGGAAATAATTTCCCTGACCCCCTTACTAATCAAGAAGTAAGACTAATACATGGAGGCAGCTGCATCTGCCTAGTTGCCTCTCAAACACAGTAATTAGGTATGTTACAAAACTTACCTTGAGCAGCGCTGCAGTTCTGCCGCTCCCCGTGTGCACGACTTTGGCGCCTTTCAGAGGGGGGCGGGTTTAAAATGCCGATTTTTTTCTAGGCAATCCAAATCAATCCATGTCGGGCGATTTCGTCGCTAAAGAGAAATCGCTCCGACATTTCATTCATGAAGGTATTTTTAAACTACGCTAGATTATTTATTAATTAGAGTACTTTAAAAATCATCTTCTAAAGCTCTGAACGGTGACAGCGGAACGGACCTAAGGTAGGCGATAAAAGAAGCTACACAGTTTATTTTTACATAAAAACTTGGTTTTTAGGAAGGCTTTAATCACATTTTCATGTTGCGAAAAGGGGACAAAAAAAATGTATGAACTGGCTGTATTTTTCATACCGACTTCATTGCAAACCGCAACGTTCCAATCCACCGCATTCCACTAAAACCCACTCGCTAGTTGATTTAAATGGCCATTAATATACAGGCATTAAATACTAAATTCCTTCCATTTGGCCCAGAAATTCATGAAAATGAGATTTTAAAATTATGTTATATTGTGGATTATTGTGTGAATGTTATTTGGACACTTAGGCAATTAAAAAAAAACTTATCTTTTCTTAAGAAATGGATAGATGTTTAGATCTAATTGAATTTTGTAGTTAGCTACAATTAGATAACTAACTAATTATATGCTTTAATTTCAGATCATCCAAGTAAGATTGTTTCATATTTGTTTCAGAATGCATCAATCTATAACAACTGAAAATTATCACTGAGTTCTCTTAATTTTTAAGAAAGTTATGGGCTATTGAAAGTTAAGTCTATTGAAAGGCAATGGGGAACAAGATGCTAATTTCCGAGTATGAAAATGGCCATAACGTCCTTAATACTGAAGATATGAAAGTGAATTAGGTGTCAAATTAAACTTCCCTTTATGCTTTATCTGATGGGATAAATTGCAGACTTGATTTTTAAAATCTCAAAATTTTGTAACATTGCTACTTGTTGTTGTGACAATGAAGAACTCCATGGAGAACCAGGTTAGCAGTTAGAATCGATAGCAAGATCAAGGGCACCTTGTTTAGTTTAGAGGTACAGCATGGGCCTGTTGCCATCTTCCAATTCATTCAAGCTGCTATCCGGGTTCTCGGTGGCTCCAGATACATCAGAAGGTCAAAAGGTCATACCTTCATAAGGAAGAGGAGTAGAATTAGGCCATTCGGCCCATCAAGTCTACTCTGCCATTCAATCTATCTCTCCCTCCTAACCCCATTCCCCTGCCTTCTCTTCATAACCTCTGACACCCGTACTAATCAAGAATCTATCTACCTCTGCCTTAAATCTATCCACTGACTTGGCCTCCACAGCCTTCTATGGCAATTAATCCCACAGATGCACCACCCTTTGATTTTCTGACACCAAGTACAGTGATAATCCCAGCTCCACGTACGGACCACTACTCTGTGAAGTGCGGGTCACTCTGAACCATCTGTTCAGAGTGACCCATGATAGAGTGATCGTGATAGAGTTCAGGGTGGACAGAAATGCTGGAGGAACTCAGCAGATGAGGCGACACCTATGGAGGATGCTGCCTCACCCGCTGAGTTTCCCCAGCATTTTTGTCTACCTTCGATTTTTCCAGCATCTGCAGTTCCTTCTTAAACGCGATGGAGTTCGGAGTGATCATGACAGAAGCCCCCTGGTGGCGATCCCAGGAAGCGACAACGCGGTGCACTCCGTGATGCGTTGGGCGACAATTCTGTCAACATGTTGGATGACGACAGAAGCCAACAACAAGCTATATCGTCTGACACACGTGAGCGAACGACACATCAGTTTGTGGGTTATTTTCTTTGCTGGCGCGGATTTTGATGAGCAAAGCACCGCGTGCTTTGATTTTTGTCATCAGATCGAGTTACTTCCAATCTTGGTGTCTGTCCACCTTCACCCGCATGAATGAATGAATCAATGAACGAATAAGTTTATTGGCCAGGTATATTCTTTGCTCGCAAGAGGAATCGAATATAGGAGCAAAGAGGTCCTTCTGCAGTTGTACAGAGCCCTAGTGAGACCACACCTGGAGTATTGTGTGCAGTTTTGGTCCCCCTAATTTGAGGAAGGACATTCTGGCTATTGAGGGAGTGCAGCGTAGGTTTACAAGGTTAATTCCCGGGATGGCGGGACTGTCATACGCTGAGAGAATGGAGCGGCTGGACTTGTACACTCTGGAGTTTAGAAGGATGAGAGGGGATCTCATTGAAACATATAAGATTGTTAAGGGCTTGGACACACTAGAGGCAGGAAACATGTTCCCGATGTTGGGGGAGTCCAGAACCAGGGGCCACACAGTTTAAGAATAAGGAGTAAGCCATTTAGAACGGAGACGAGGAAACACTTTTTCTCACAGGGAGTGGTGAGTCTGTGGAATTCTCTGCCTCGGAGGGCGGTGGAGGCCGGTTCTCTGGATGCTTTCAGGAGCGAGCTAGATAGGGCTCTTAAAGATAGCGGAGTCAGGGGATATGGGGAGAAGGCAGGAACGGGGTACTGATTGGGGATGATCAGCCACGATCACATTGAATGGCGGTGCTGGCTCGAAGGGCTGAATGGCCTCCTCCTGCACCTATTGTCTATTGTCTATTGTGAAGTATATTCACATACAAGGAATTTGCCTTGGTGCTCCGCCCGCAAGTGACATACAATGACCAGTCAGGAATGACACCTAAAACATTAAACATTAGTAATAAAACAGTCATAGAGTCGTACAGTTGGTGATACAGCGTGGAACCAGACTGATTCCTGGGATGTCAGGACTTTCATATGAGGAAAGATTGGATAGACTTGGCTTGTACTCGCTGGAATTTAGAAGACTGAGGGGGGATCTTATAGAAACTTACAAAATTCTTAAGGGGTTGGACAAGCTAGATGCTGGAAGATTGTTCCCGATGTTGGGGGAGTCCAGAACAAGGGGTCACAGTCTAAGGATAAGGGGGAATTCCTTTAGGACCGAAATGAGGAAAACATTCTTTACACAGAGAGTGGTGAGTCTCTGGAATTCTCTGCCACAGAAGGTAGTTGAGGCCAGTTCATTGGCTATATTTAAGAGGGCGTTAGATGTGGCACTTGTGGCTAAAGGGATCAGGGGGTATGGAGAGAAGGCAGGTACGGGATACTGAGTTGGATGATCAGCCATGATCACATTGAATGGCGGTGCAGGCTCGAAGGGCCGAATGGCCTACTCCTGCACCTATTTTCTATGTTTCTATGTTTCTATGAAACAGGCCCTTCGGCCCAACTTGCCCACACCGGCCAACACGCCCCATCCACACTAGTCCCACCTGACTGCGTTTGGTCCACATCCCTCCAAACCTACCCTATCCATGTACCTGTCTAACTGCTTCTTAAAGATTGTGATAGTCCCTGCCTCATGTTCTCAATTTCAATGTATCGTACGGCATTTGTGTTCTGCCTTCAGATGTCGTTTACTCCTTATTTAAAACTGGCCTGGCTGTGTTTCAATAACTCTAACCTTCCTGTAACTTTGAGCTAAATATTCTTATTGGAAATAATCCATTCATACTTGGCTGAAGTACATTTTCTGAAATTGGCAGCAAACATCCATACTGTGATGTTATGCCTCAGCAGCCTAATGCAGTGTTGTCATAGCTCACTTTAACTAAAGGTCTGATTGAAAAAGCTTTGCATCAACCTTACTGTCAAAACTGAGGAGGCTCAAGCCACATTGAACGATTGAGAGGAAGGATTCGCGTGTCTGTCTCTGCATGTGAGAAATTGCAGCGAATTGTGGACGCAGCAGCCCAGACCATCTCACTGACCAACCTCCCTTCCATTGACTCCATCGAAACCCCACGCTGCCTTGGCAAGGCCAGCAGCACAATCAAGGACCAGTCTCACCCCCAGTCACCTCACTCCCCTCTCCCATCAGGCAAGAGGTACAGAAGTGTGAAAAAGCACACCTCCAGATTCAGGGACAGTTTCTTCCCAGCTGTTATCAGGCAACAGAACCATCCTACCACAACCAGAGAGCGGTCCTGAACTACCATCTACCTCATTGGTGACCCTCGGAATATCCTTGATCGGACTTTGCCAGAATTTATTTTGCACAAAACATTATTCCCTTTATCCTGTATCTGTGCAATGTGGGTGACCTGATTGTAATTGTGTATTAGGGACAGACACAGTGGTCCAGGTGGTTTCCATGGTGATTTGGCTCCTAGTCCTGCTCCTATGCCGTAGAATCCAGGAACTGCAGGCGCTAGTTCCCACAAAAAGGGCACAAAATGCTGGAGTAACTCAGCGGGTCAGGCAGCATCTCTGGAGTTCATGGACAGGTGAATTTCCGGCCCTGATCCCTTTAGCCACAAGGGCCACATCTAACTCCCTCTTAAATATAGCCAATGAACTGGCCTCAACTACCCTCTGTGGCAGAGAATTCCACAGATTCACCACTCTCTCTGTGAAAAATGATTTTCCCATCTCGGTCCTCCTTATCCTTAAACTGTGACCCCTTGTCCTGGACTTCCCCAACATCGGGAACAATCTTCCTGCATCTAGCCTGTCCAACCCCTTAAGAATTTTGTAAGTTTCTATAAGATCCCCCCTCAATCTTCTAAATTCTAGCGAGTACAGACTTCTTCAGACTGTTCTGTTTGAAGGATAAGGATGTCACGGTGGGGCAGCGGTAGAGTTGCTGCCTCACAGCACCAGAGACCCGGGTTCGATCCTGACTACGGGTGAAGTCTGTGCGCAGTTTTTACGTTCTCCCCGTGACCCACGTGAGTTTCCACCGGGTGCTCCGGTTTCCTCCCACACTCCAAAGACATGCAGGTTTGTAGGTTAATTGGTTTCTGTAAATTGCCTGTGGTGTGTAGGATGAGAAAATGGAATGACATCTAACCAGTGTGAACACGGGTGATCAATGGCTAGCATGGACTCAGTGGGCTGAAGCACTTGTTTCCAGTGGAATTCAATGCCACAGACGGCTGTGGGAGCCAAATCATCGCTTATTTTTAAAGCAAATATTGATAGATGAGCCATGGTTGATTGATGGAGTGGAGGAGCAGAATTGGGCCATTTGGCCCATCAAGTCTACTGGATAGACTCGGCTTGTACTCGCTAGAACTTAGAAGACTGAGGGGGGATCTTATAAAAACTTACAAAATTCTTAAGGGGTTGGACAGGCTAGATGCAGGAAGATTGTTCCCGATGTTGGGGAGGTCCAGAACAAGGGGTCACAGTTTAAGGATAAGGGGGAAGTCTTTTAGGACCGAGATGAGGAAAACATTTTTCACAGAGAGTGGTGGGTCTCTGGAATTCTCTGCCACAGAAGGTAGTTGAGGCCAGTTCATTGGTTATATTTAAGAGGGAGTTAGATGTGGCCCTTGTGGCAAAAGGGAAACTGGATACTGAGTTGGATGATCAGCCATGATCATATTGAATGGCGGTGCAGGCTCGAAGGGCCGAATGGCCTACTCCTGCACCTATTTTCTATGTTTCTATGTTTCTATGTGTACTCTGACATTCAACCATGGCTGATCTATCTCTCCCTCACAACCCCATTCTCCTGCCTTCTCCCCATAACCCCTGACACCCGTACTAATCAAGAATCTATCTGTCTATCTCTGCCTTAAAATTATCCATTGATTTGAAGTCCACAGATTCACAACCTTGGCAGAATGATCTAATTCTGCTCTGATCACTTGTGAACTTATGGATAGTTGATGTTTTAGTTCAGGACAGAGTGGGCAAGTCATTTCTGAAGGGGCCGCGCCTAATCTGCGAGTTCAGAAGAGTTTGCCCTCGACTCAAACTCGCACCATGGTCGACACGTGGTCCTAGGAGGTCACTGGACCTCTCCTTCATGCTCGAGGGAAGTTCCCGAATACTCGCCGCCTCAGCTAGGTCATGCAAAATTTTTCAGCTTGTTGAAAATTTTTCCGCGAGTAAAAATTGGTCGGCATGGTTCTTTTTAACTCATAGCGCAGTGGAGTGGGGTCGCTATTTAGTTACAGGCAGCCGCGGGCAGCCGTAGGCAATCTCCTTCACTGACCGGCCATTTTGATTGACACTTTGGAGTTTCACGACCAAGGAAGACTGACCGGTAGGTAAAATGCCCGCTAAACTTTATTATACTTCTTAAAAGTGTTTCCACTCCCTCTCCCTCCCCCCTTCTCCCCCCTTCTCCCCCCTTCTCCCCCCTTCTCTCCCCTTCTCTCCCCTTCTCTCCCCTTCTCTCCCCTTCTCTCCCCTTCACTCCCCCTCTGTCCCCCTTTTTTTTTCCTTTTCCAAAAACTTTATTCGACACAATCATAAAATACAACACATCAAAACATAATCAAAAATCACACTATAACAAACAAATCATTGTAGTACAACAGTACATTCATTTATAATCGCCTCAACCCCACGCGGTGACCAGCGCTGACGGAAGGCCTCCAGAGTCCCCGTGGACACCGCGTGTTCCCTCTCCAGGGACACACGTGCACGGACGTAGGCCCGAAAGAGGGGCAGGCAGCCGACTCTAGCCTGACCATCGACCGCCCGCTGCCTGGACCCGCGAATGGCCATCTTAGCCAGGCCGAGGAGCAAACTGACAGGTAAGTCCCCCCCCCCCCCCCCCACACTCGGGTCTCCCCACTCCCTGCCTTGTGTCCGAACACCAGGATTGTGGGACTAAAATGCAGCCAAAACTTGAGGAACAACCCCTTCAGATATTGGTACAGGGGCAGTAACCTCACATACTCCATATACACATGGAACACGGTCTCCTCCTCTCCACAGAAAATACATGCGGCGGACGAGCCCGTGAACCGGCTCAAAAGTTTATTACAAACCACCGCTCCATGCAACACTCTCCACCCCAGGTCCCCAATATAAAGGGGTACGACTCCCTTATAGAACCTCTGTCCCCCTCTCTCCACTTCTCTCCCCTTCTCTCCCCTTCTCTCCCCTTCTCTCCCTTTCTCTCCCCCTCTCTCCACTTCTCTCCCCTTCTCTCCCCTTCTCTCCCCTTCTCTCCCCCTCTCTCCCCCTCTCCCCCCACCCCCGCGCTCTCTAAAGGACTTACCGTACACTGTGCAGCCGTCTTTTACCTTCCTCTTCATTGCGGGTGTGAATTTCAGACAGCGCTCCCCCGCTTTCCCTGGCCCCCGCCCTTGTGATGCGTGTGTGCGTGTGGTCGGTTGATCCAGCTCGCGGTTTCATCGCTGACGGTCGATCCATCTCGAGGTTTTCCAGGCGAGTGCCCTCGAGCTTGAGGGTTGAAGACACCCTTCTTAACTCGCGGATTAGGTCATCCAAGTGGGACAGCCCCTTAAAAGCACTGAAAACAGGATTATCAGGATGTCAAATGTAGCTCAGTCTGATGATCGACGCAAAAAAGCCGGAGTAACTCAGCGGGACGGGCAGCATCTCTGGAGAGAAGGAATGAATGGGTGACATTTCGGGTCGAGACCCTTCTTCGGATTGGCTGGGGAAAACGGAAACGAGAGATATAGAAGATGATGTGGAGAGATAAAGACCAATGAATGAAAGATATTCAAAAACATAATGATGAGAAAGGAAACAGGCCGGGGAATGTTGCCGACTGGCCCACTGCAGACTGCAGGAGTACGTGCTGAGGGACGCACTGAAGCTCGGTGCAACCAACGCCAAGGCTCGGTGGGGGAGGGCCACAGTCTAGGGTCCTTCCGCTGCTGGACATGGGGGGCACGGTATGGTGGAGACGCCCCTCAAAATAAGGGAAGGTATCCCATACCGGGGGGCCACATGAGTGGCATGGGTGGGGAATCGATTCGCGAAATTTGAGAAATGTGTATAGACTGTATGGAACAATTTGTATAGCCTCCGAAAATGTCGGATGGATTTTTCGCACGGTTGATGTATTGTAAATATTTATTACCCGAATAAAGTCTAATTTGAAATATTTTTTAAATTTTTTTTTTAAATTAATGGCCAGCTGTATCGTGGGCTGGTTTGTAAAAACAAAACACTCAGGAATGATGGAGGCTGCAGAAAGTGGCGGACATCGCCCGGTTAGAGATACTGCGCGGAAACAGGCCCTTCTTCCCACCGGGCCCGCGCTGACCAGCGATCCCCGCACACTGACACTATCATACACACACCAGTGACAATTTTTACATTTACCGAGCCAACTTACCTGCAAACCTGCACGTCTTTGGAGTGTGTGGGAGGAAACCGAAGATCTCTGAGAAAACCCACGCAGGTCACGGGGAGAACGTAGAAACTCCGCAGAGGCAGCACCAGTGGTCAGGATCGAACTCGGGTCTCCACCGCTGATTTTGCTCTACCGCTGCGTCACTGTGACCGCCCGGTCCATCACGGGTACTGCCCTCCCCACCATCGTGGGGTCGCGACCCGAAATGTCTCCGGCCCATGTTCTCCACAGATGCTACCTGACCCGCTGAGTTGCTCCAGCACTTTGTGTCCTCCTCCTAAGCTACTGTGGCCTTAATCGGTGGTGTGTGGGTCTTTGGCTACATTAGCCGATGTCTTGTGGCACGGCTTTCTGAAGATCACTTTAATGGTCGGAATTGCAGCACCTGTGATTAGGGTTGCCAACTTTCTCACACCCAAATAAGGGACAAAAGGTCAAATTAAGGGACAAATTCCCGACGGCAATTCGTTGACCGACTCGGCCGTGGCTGGGTGAATGATGAGTTGGCCCGGGTGCTGGACTGCACACAAAGCCCAGCCGGCGGGCCAGCTGAGAAGTCCATCGCCCCGTCCAACTCGTGAACCAATGATCGGCCGTGAGAAGGAGGGGTGGTGTTGGTGCCGGCGGTAAGCGAAGGTCCGAAGGTCGGACAGCTGGCCGGGCTGCCGACCGACCGACGGGGTCACGGGCGAGGTGCTGCTGCACTCCATGGGCTGCACTACGTCGGGACCGGTGAGGCGGGGCCGGACGCGGCGCTCCGACCCGACATTCCCCTCGACCCGAGTAGTAGCGGTCAAGTACGGGACACAGGCGGTCCCGTACGGGACAAACCAATTTAGCCCAATATACGGGATGTCCCGGCTAACACGGGACAGTTGGCAACCCTACCTGTGATGCACCGGGCAGTTCCCACCAATACCTGCAGCTGCCTTCGCTCTTGGGCGTTCAAATTTCCAAACCAGGTCAGGATGCAACCGATCAGTGCGCTCCCCACCGTATACTTGAAGAAGTTCAATAGAATATTGGGCATTAAGTTGTGTGGGCAGAGTTATATAGTGCATGATGAGTCTTGGTCACAGCTATCTGGTTCAGGCTTGAAGGTCCTTGCTTTAAGTGCTTATGGGCCTGTCCCACTTAGGTGATTTTTTGGGGTACTACAGGCGACTAGTTTGTCGCCACGTGTTCGCCGCTGGTCGCCGGGAGTCGTCTCCTCAGTCGCGCAAAACGTCGTCGTGTCTTTCCGGTCGCGGCTAAATTTTCAACATGTTGAAATATTTCCGGCGACAGTGGCTTTGACACCAATGACTTCTCCTGACGTAGGTGCTGTCGTAGGTTGTCATAGGCACTCGCCTAATAAATCTTCAAGTGGGACAAGCCCATTAGTTGTAGTTTAGTTTAGTTTAGAGATACAGCGTGAAAACAGGCTCTTCGGCCCACCGAGTCCGTGCCAACCTGCGATCCCCGCACACTTACACTATCCTACACACACTTGGGTCAATTTACACTTTTATACCAAGCCAAGCCAATTACCCAACAAGCCTGTACGCGTAGGAGGAAACTGGACATTTCGGAGGCAACCAACATGCGTCACGGCAATAACGTGCAAACTCCGTACAGACAGCACCCGCAGCCAGGATCGAACCCGGGTCTCTGGCGACGTAAGGCAGCAGCTCTACCGCTGCGCCACCGTGCCGCTCCTAAAAACGCGAAAACTGCGAGTGTTCCTGTCCACGGAAATCTTTTGGAAAAGGTGAAAGATTTATACAATCTAGAGACAAAACCAGAGAGCTTCTAGAAACATCCGGACCTACTTGACGTGCTTACTCCGCCTTCTACTTTACGGGCGGCACGGTGGCGCAGCGGTAGAGTTGCCGCCTCACAGCGCCGGAGAACCAGGTTCGATCCCGACTACGGGCGCTGTCTGTACGGAGTTTGCACGTTTTCCCCCCCCGTGACCCTCATGGTTTTTCTCCAAGATTTTTGATGTCCTTCCACACTCCAAAGACGTGCAGGTATGTGGGTTAATTGGCTTGGTGTAAATGTAAATTGTCCCTAGTGGGTGTAGGGTAGTGTTAGTGTGCGGGGATCGCTGGCGGGCCGAAGGGTCTGTTTCCGTGCTGTATTTCTATTAAACTAAATTAAACTAAACTGAAGTATATTACTGCCCAAAGAAGAGAGTTACTTGGGACATATTTTGATGGAGTTGTGATTTACGGAGCATCTTTTTATCTGCAGTGCCAGTTCGGATCTTGAAATGAGTTACATTGATTTACTCGTGACAACAAACGTATTATTTTGGGTTGGACATTTACTCTACGTATTATGAGGAGAACACATATCAAACACCAGAAAAATGTCATCCATTAAATCACGCTGCTGCCTCTGCCTATTTGACACTACTCCTTCATATTGAAGGGCTCTTGAATATTAATGGATCAGAAATGAGGGGAAGAGGAACTGCGAAATGGCAATCGCTCCATAGATAGAAACATAGAAACATAGAAAATAGGTGCAGGAGTAGGCCATTCAGCCCTTCGAGCCTGCACCACCATTCAATATGATCATGGCTGATCATCCAACTCAGTATCCCGTACCTGCCTTCTCTCCATACCCTCTGATCCCCTTAGCCACAAGGGCCACATCTAACTCCCTCTTAAATATAGCCCATGAACTGGCCTCAACTACCCTCTGTGGCAGAGAGTTCCAGAGACCCACCACTCTCTGTGTGAAAAAAGTCCTTCGCATCTCGGTCCTAAAGGATTTCCCCCTGATCCTTAAGCTGTGACCCCTTGTCCTGGACCTCCCCAACATCGGGAACAATCTTCCTGCATCTAGCCTGTCCAACCCCTTAAGAATCTTGTAAGTTTCTAGAAGATCCCCTCTCAATCTCCTAAATTCTAGAGAGTATCTTCATATTGAATATAAACGATTTCCCCCTCATCCTTAAGCCAGAATGCACCCAGAATGTCTACATTAATTCTGGGGGCGACGCGCTGGCACGTTGGCGCAGCGGTAGAGTTGCTGCCTCACAGCGCCAGAGATCCGGGTTCGATCCTGACTACGGGTGCTGCCTGTATGGAGTTTGTCCGTTGACCCGCGTGGGGTTTTCTCCGGGCGCTCCGGTTTCCTCCCACACTCCGAAGACGTGCAGGTCTGTCGGCCGGTTGGCCTCTGTAAATTCTCCCGAGTGTGTGGATGGAATTAGTGTCGCGGTGAGTGCTGGTGGCCGCGGACTCGGTGGGTTCCACGCTTCATTGCTGAACTAAACTAAACCAGAAAAAAAAAAAAATTATATTTTATTACTTGTAACAGCTAAATGAAAATGTGGCTGGACATGTGGAGATCTGACTCCATTCTATATCCTGCATCTTGCATCTTATAGAAGCAGTTTAAGAACTGGCTGCAGTCGTTAAGTTTAGTTTAGCCTGGAAACAGGCCCTTCACCCCATCGAGTCCGTGCTGACCATTTTCCATACCAACAACACTGGAGAGTGGTGTCAAGTGGAGTGCAATGGTGAATCACTGCATTAGCAAGGCTGTGGGGAATCGACTAAAAATAACCTGCTCACACCCATGCCATCATTGACCAGCGCTTGCTCTCTCCACGAAATGAAGAATTCTCCTGATCTTGCTGGATATTTATTTGTTGATTTGTTGTATTTAACTTGGTCGTAAGGCTGCAGCGAGGATATTGTTGGTTCATACGGCAATTAAACATTTTTTATTCACTGAAGAAGGGTCTCGACACGAAACGGAGACGAGGAAATGCTTTTTCTTGGAAGGGAGACGAGGAAACACTTTTTCTCACAGGGAGTGGTGAGTCTGTGGAATTCTCTGCCTCAGAGGACGGTGGAGGCCAGTTCTCTGGATACTTTCAAGAGAGAGCTAGATAGGGCTCTTAAAAATAGCGGAGTCAGGGGGATATGGGGAGAAGGCAGGAACGGGGTACTGATTGGGGATGATCAGCCATGATCACATTGAATGGCGGTGCTGGCTCGAAGAGCCGACTGGCCTACTCCTGCACCTATTGTCTATTGTCTATTGTCTAAATCACGGAGAGAACATGCAAACTCCGTACAGACAGCACCCGTAGTTGGGAACAAACCTGGAACGCTGGCGTTGTAAGGTAGGAGCTCTACCGCTGCGCCGCTGTGCCAACTCTATGCCACTGTGCCACCCCAATAACTGGTACAATTTCACTCAAAAATAAACCTTAATATTGCTTAAGGAGACACAAAAAGCCGGAGTAGCGGGTCTGACAGCATCACTGGACAATAGACAAAAGGTGCAGGAGCAGGCCATTTGGCCCTTTGAGCCAGCACCGCCATTCAATGTGATCATGGCTGATCATCCACAATCAGTACCCAGTTCCTGCCTTCTCCCCATATCCCCGGGATCCGCTATCTTTAAGAGCCCTATCTAGCTCTCTCTTGAAAGTATCCAGAGAACCATCGCCCCCACCGCCCTCTGAAGCAGAGAATTCCACACACTCACAACTCTCTGTGAGAAAAAGTGTTTCCTTATCTCCGTTCTAAATGCATTACGCCTTATTCTTAAACTGTGGCCCCTGGTTCTGGACTCCCCCAATATCGCAAACATGTTTCCTGCCCCTAGCGTGTCCAAACCCTTAATAACGTTGAGTTCAAGGAGGAACTGCAGATGCTGGTTTCTCCAGCCTTTTGTGTACCCTTAATAACGTTGAATGTTTCAATAAGAAACCCTCTCATCTTTCTAAACTCCAGATTGTACAAGCCCAGCCGCTCCATTCTCTCAGCATATGACAGTGCCGCCATCCCGGGAATTAACCTGGTGAACCTACGCTGCACTCCCTCAATAACAATTGATCTGGAGAGAAGGAATAGGTGACGTTCCGGGTCGAGACCCTTCTGCAGACTGAGAGTCAGGGGAAAATATATTTCTTACACTGGGTAAAGTCAATTGCAGTTCTTCTAGCTAGCTACCCGATGACATTTACAGGCTGAAGTGAATTAAATTAACAGCGACCCTGGGGGATTAACTGCTTCAGTGTACCAATTAAGCTGCTGATGAGTCACTCTTGCGGTAATTCAAAAAGTAAGCAGTGAGATCATATTTCTATCAGAAATTAACAAACAATGAATTACTTATGCACAACATTCAAAGTATAGTTTGAGTTTGAGGAGGGCTTGATGCTGGTTTAACCCGAAGATAGACACACATAGCTGGAGTAACTCATAAGATCATAAGTGATAGGAGAAGAATTAGGCCATTCGGCCCATCACATCTACTCCACCATTCAATCATGGATGATCTACCTCTCCCTCCAAGCCCCCTTCTCCCCAAAGCCCCTGACACCCGCATTAATCAAGAAACTATCTATCTCTGCCTTATAAATATCCACTGACTTGGCCTCCACAGCCTTATGAGGCAAAGAATTCCACAGATCCGCCACCCTCTGACTAACAAAATTCCTCTTCGTCTTCCTAAAAGAACGTCCTTTAATTCTGAGGCTATGACCTCTAGTCCTAGACTCTTCCCACTAGTGGAAACATCCTCTCCACATCCTCTCCACATCCATTCTATCCAGGCCTTCCACTATTCTGTATGTTTCAACGTGGTCCCCCCCCTCATCCTTCGCGTACAGGCCCTGTGCCGTCAAACGCTCATCATACGCTAACCCACTCATTCCTGGGATCATTCTCGTAAACCTCCTCTGGACCCCCTTCCAATGCCAGCACATCCTTCCTCAGATACGGGGCCCAAAACTGCTCACAATGCTCCAAATGCGGCCTGACCAGCACTACATAGAGCCTCAGCGTTACATCCAGACACTGGTGTCAACATGTCCCAGTTCACTCTCTGTATCACTAGAAGTCCCGTGCACAAAATTATGTTGATTGATCATTTGTACCCTTGATTTTATGCCAACTGAGGGATAATTTATGGAAGCCAAATAATATACTAGCCCATCAATGGTTCATTTTTTCAGTTTTAATTTTGCAGATACAGCATGGAAACAGTCACTTCGGCCCACCGAGTTCCACATTAAACCACATCTGCCCACTCCCCCAACCTGTCCAAGTCACCCTGCATCCTCATGGCATCCTCTTCACAGTTCACACTGCCCGACCCAGCCTTGTGCCATCTGCAAATTTGCTAATGTTACTTTTAATCCCTTCATCCAAATCATTGATGTATATTGTAAATAGCTGTAGTCCCGGCACCGAGCCTAGCGGCACCCCACTAGTCCCTGCCTGCTATTCTGAAAGGGACCCGTTAATCCCTACTCTTTGTTTCCTGTCTGCCAACCAATTTTCTATCCATGTCAATACACTACCCCCAATACCATGTGCTCTAATGTTGCTCACTAATTTGCTGTGTGGGACCTTATCAAAGGCTTTCTGAAAGTCCAGGTACACTACATCCACTGGCTCTCCCTTGTCCATTTTCCCAGTTAAATCCTCAAAAAATTCCAGAAGATTAGTCAAGCATGATTTCCCCTTCGTAAATCGATCATGATTTAGACCGATCCTGTTACTGTAACCAAATGTGCAGCTATCACATCTTTGATGATCGATTCCTAACCTCACTGATTGGGGGTCTGTCGGTCAGGACGTCAAGGATCCAGTGGAAGAGATGTAAGTCCCGTGAGTTTTGTGATAGAGGTATTAATGGCCGAGCTGTGGTCTATGAAGAGGAGTCTGGACTAGGTGTCTCTCTTCTCCAGGTGTTCTTGGGATGAGTGTAGTGCGATGGCATTATCCGTGGATCGGTTGTGGTGATAGGTGAACTGCTGAGGGTCATGGCCGCTGGCTAGACTGGATTGAATGCGGTCCATAACTAGTCCCTAAAGCATTTCATGATGATGGATGTCAAGGCCACTGGACGGTGGTCCTTTAGGTATCGGGCCCTTCTATTCTTTGGCACTGGGATGACGGTGGTCTTCTTCATGGGTACCTCGGGACGGAGTAGGGGGAGATTAAAGATGTCCGTGAGTTCTCCTGCTAGCCGGTCCGCACAGCTACTTAGGACACAGCCAGGAACTCCGTCTGGGACAGTTGGTTTTCGTGGGGTTTACCCTCAGGAACGCTGGCCTAACGTCTGCTCCAGTCACCCTGGGGAGAGGTACACTGGAGTCTGAGGGGCCAGGTGTCACCCCCCTGTGGCCTTCTGCTCGAAGCGAGCAGACAAAGGCAATAGACAATAGTTTTGCAGAAACAGTCCCTTCGGCCCACCGAGTCCACATTACTGTCCTGCATCTGCCATGCATTTGCCCACTCACCCAACCTATCCAAGTCACCCTCATAGCATCCTCATAGCATCTCAGACAGGAAACAAAGAGAAGGGATTAACGGGTTCCTTTCAGACAATAGGAGTAGGCCACTCGGCTCCTCGAGCCAGCACCGCCGCTCACTGTGACCATACCTGATCATCCCCAACCAGTACCCCGTTCCTGCCTTCTCCCCATATCCCCTGACTCCGCTATCTTTAAGAGCCCTATCTAGCCCTCTCTTGAAAGCCTCCACCGCCCTCTGAGGCAGAGCATTCCACGGACTCTCAACTCTCTGTGTGAAAAAGCATTCTATTCATTGGGTAGTGTAGCACTGTCACCAGTGATGTTGCCCGACCTTGCTTTGCAGCCAGTTACCTTATCCAGACCATTCCACGTTCTCCGTGTTTACACTGGGACTCAGGTTAGTCCGGTATTCTCTCTTGGCACCCTTGATGGCTTTGTGGTGTTGCTTTGAGAATTATTCCTTTTCCATTTTGGGAGTGTCGCGGTGGCGCAGAGCCCGAGACACCGGTTCGATCCTAACTACGGGTGCCGTCTATACGCTCTCACCGTGACCTGCGTGGGTTTTCTCCGGGTGCTCCGGTTTCCTCCCACACTCCAAAGGCGTGCGGGTTTGCAGGTTAATTGGCATTGGTAGAATCGTAAATTGGCCCTAGTGCGTGGGATAGTGCTAGTGTATGGGAGATCGCTGGTCGGCTGGGGACTCGGTGGGCCGAAGGGCCTGCTTCCATGTTGAACTAAACTAAACTAAGTTTGTAGACGGGCATCTCCAGAGATTTCTGAGCAGTCTTGCTATTAGAGAACCAACCACAGGGTGGTAGTATGGCTACACAGAACCACATAAGATCTCTAGAAGATACACAAAAGGCTGGAGAAACTCAGCGGGTGCAGCAGCATCTAAGGAGCGAAGGAGATGGGCGACGTTTCGGGTCAAGACCCTTCTTCAGACTGGTCAGGGATCAGGGAAACGAGAGATATAGACGGTGATGTGGAGAGATGAAGAACAATGAATGAAAGATATGCAAAAAAGTATCGATGATAAAGGAAACAGGCCATTGTAAGCTGTTTGTAGTGTGAAAATGAGAAGCTAGTGCGACTTGGGTGGGGGAGAGATAGAGAGAGAGGGAATTCCAGGGCCCGAGGGCTGAGGGAGAGGTGGGAAGGGGAGGAGGCAGCCAGGGTTAACAGAATTGAGAAAATTCAATGCTCAAGCCCAGAGGATGCAGACTCCCCAAGCGGAATATGAGGTGCTGTTCCTCCAACTTGCGGTGTTGCTCACTCTGGCCGTGGAGGAGGCCCAGGACCGAGAGGTCGGATACAGAATGGGAGGGGGAGTTGAAGTGCTGAGCCACCGGGAGGTCGGGTTGGTTATTGCGGACCGAGCGGAGGTGTTCGGCGAAACGATCGCCGAGCCTCCGCTTGGTCTCACCGATGTAGATCAGCTGGCATCTGGAGCAACGGATGCAGTAGATGAGGTTGGAGGAGGTGCAGGTGAACCTCTGTCGGACCTGGAAGATCTCTAGAAAATCATTCAGGAACCAACGCGATGTTATTTAAAATGAACAAGGAGAAATCGCTTCAGTGTTACGGAGTGCGATTCTATTCTATCTTTCTATAAATACGTTGAGGTCAAGTATGAGAAAGAACATTTTTTTTTTATTGTAAAGCTTCTCTGAAGAAATCGTAGTTTCCCAGAAGCGAATATAGTGGGGAAAAAATAGGAGGACTTTCGCTCACAATGTCCATTCATTGAATATGTCCATTCATTGGATTGAGCTAAATATTCTGAAGAAGGATTTGTGCTTGAAATATTTCTTATTTGCCGTCACGACAGTCTTGGTGGGCGTACTGTCATTAGTTTAGTTGAGTTTGATTTCTTGTCTCGTGTACTGAGGTACATTGTTAGTTTAAGAAGGAACTGCAGATGCTGGAAAAATCGAAGGTGGACGATAATGCCGGGGCAACGTCAGCGGGTGGAGCGAAGGAATGGGTGACGTTTCGGGTCGAGACCCATTCCTTCGCTCCGTAGATGCTGCCTCACCTACGCTGAGTTTCTCCAGCAGTTTTGTCTACGTTAGTTTAGTTCAGTTTTAGTTCAGTTTTACAGATTCAGCACGGAATCAGGCCCCTTGTCCGCAACTACCAGTGATCCCCGCACAATTTTGGTTCCTCTTGTCCCCTCTCCCATCCCAACCTCGGGTGCTGTCTGTGTGGAGTTTGCACGTTCTCCCTGTGACCGCGTGGGTTTCCACTGGGTGCTCCAGTCCCCCCCCCCCCATATCCCAAAGACGTGTGGGTTTGCAGGATAATTGGCCATCTGTGAATTGCCTCTGTGTGTGTGCAGTGAGTAGATGTGAAGGTGGGTTAATATAGAGGTAGAGTTTGATGGTCGATGGTTGGCACGGACTCGGGGGGCTGAAGGGCCTGTTTCAAGTCTGTATTTTTTAATCAATTTCTTTCAACTCAAATCCTAGCCTGAAGAAGGGTCCCGACCCGAAACGTTATCCATCCCGTTCTCCAGAGATGCTGCCTGGCCAGCTGTTACTCCAGCTCTGCATGTGTGCGTGAGTGTGCGTGCGTGTGTTGTGCGTGCGATTGTGTGCGTGAGTGTGCATGCGTGTGTTGTGCGTGCGATTGTGTGTGTGTGTGCGTGCATGCGCATGTGTGTATGTGTGTGCGAACGTGCGCATGTGTGTGTGCTTGTATGTATGCGTGTGCACGCGTGTGCGTGGATGTTTTCGTGCATGCGTGTGCGCGTGTGTGTGCATGTGTGTGCGTGCGCATGAGTGTGCGTGCGTGCACGTGTGCGTTTAAGAAACATAGAAACATTGAAACATAGAAAATAGATCCAGGAGTAGGCCATTCGGCCCTTCGAGCCAGTACCACCGTTCAATATAGTCATGGCTGATCATCCAGAATCAGGGCCCCGTTCCTGCTTTCTCCCCATATCCCTTGATTCCATTAGCCCTAAGAACTAAATCTAACTAGTGTGTGGGTGTGTGGCTGTGTGTGTGTGTGTGTGTGTGTGTGTGTGTGTGTGTGTGTGTGTGTGTGTGTGTGTGTGTGTGTGTGTGTGTGTGTGTGTGTTTGTGTGGGCGTGTGTGCGTGTGTCTGTGTGTGTGGGCGTGTGTGTGTGTGTGTGCGTGTGTGCGTGTGAGTGTGTGTGCGTGTGTGCGTGTGTGCGTGTGTGTGTGTGTGTGTGTGTGCGTGTGTGTGCATGCACATGCGTGTGTGTGTGTGTGTGTGCGTGTGTGCGTGTGTGTGCGTGTGTGCATGTGTGCGTGTGTCTGTGTGTGTGTGTGTGTGTGGGCGTGTGTGTGTGTGTGTGTATGTGTGTGTGTGGGCGTGTGTGCGTGTGTGTGCGTGTGTGTGCATGCACATGCATGTGTGTGTGTGTGTGTGTAAGTTATTGTTTTTAACTCAGGATAAACAGAGGGTGGTGGGTGTATGGAACGAGCTGCCAGAGAAGGTAGTTGAAGCAGGGTCTATCCCAACGTTTAAGAAGCAGTTAGACAGGTCAGGTTTAGAGGGATTTGGGCTAAATGCAGGCAGGTGGGACTAGTGTAGCAGGGACATGTTGGTCAGCATGGGCAAGTAGGGCCGAAGGGCCTGTACCACACTAGGACAATAAATACAAGAGCCAGAAGGCATGTAATGAGGATGAAGCTTGATGGAGATATTGGGGATGAGTTTGAGGTGGTCTGTTGGTAAGGATGCATTTATTAATTAGTGCACATGAATAAATCTCACACCGCGGGTAGGTATTACATAAACCTTAATGCATCCGCTCCGCGTTTGGAACATGTACGTGAGACACAGCTGGGGCACAATTAAAACACTTTATATGTAAACATCTGCAAAACACAACTGTGATAAATAAGTTAACATCTCCAGCAGAAAGGGTTGTCGTTGGTCCAAGGAAGGTCTTTGTCCTTGCGCTGGCGGGCGACTAGCTGGCGCTGAGCATCTCCACCAGCAGGGCATTCATTTGGACATTTCCGATCAGAGGTCGGAAGAAGAGTTGCGTGACGATGTCAGGGCTGATGCTCCTCAAGGAGGCCAGCGACAGCTTTATCTGGCCGTAGCGACGCGTGTCCTGCTGGTGCATGCACTGGGTGTGATCCATCAGGGCCTGCTCGGCCTCCTGTTGCAGGCACAGGATGTGTTGGGGGCAACGTAAACCCGACACATCTGCGGAAACAAAACACACATCCATTAGGCGGCCAGTTGCAGGTGACAGGTGGACAGAAATGCTGGAGAAACACAGCGGCTGAGGCAGCATCGATGGAGCGAAGGAAATGGGCGACCTTTTGGATCAATAGACAATGGACAATAGACAATAGGTGCAGAGAGTGGTGAGGACAGCGGAAAAAATCATCGGGACCTCTCTCCCCTCAATCGGGGATATTGCGACCAAACGTTGCGTGTCTAAGGCCAGCAGTATTATAAAAGACCCCACACATCTCCATCACGGTCTGTTCACTCTGCTGCCCTCGGGCAAAGGATATCGTAGCATAAGGAGCAGAACATCAAGGTTCTGCAACAGCTTCTTCCCACGAGCCATCAGACTCCTGAATGCCATGTAATGGGCTGCCACCGTTGTCTATTTATCCTTTTATCCATTTTATCCATTTTATCCGTCTATCCTTCTGTTAATTATCGTGTTGCACAGGGAGCCAAATGCAACGGAATTTCGTTTGGAACTGCATATATAGATGTATTTCTAAATGACAATAAAGTTTGTTTGACTTTTGACTTTTGATTCAGCCCTTCGAGCCAGCACCGCCATTCAATGTGATCATGGCTGATCATCCACAATCAGTACCCCGTTCCTGCCTTCTCCCCATATCCCCTGACTCCGCTATTTTTAAGAGCCCTATCTAGCTCTCTCTTGAAAGCGTCCAGAGAACCGGCCTCCACCGCCCTCTGAGGCAGAGAATTCCACAGACTCACAACTCTCTGTGAGAAAAAAGTGTTTCCTCGTTATTGTTATTGTTTGTTATTGTTTTATTTACACCGTTTTAAAAGAAGACAAACGATCAATTTATAATACCATACAGTGCTGGGAGGGAAGCCCAGAGAAACATAGAAATTAGGTGCAGGAGTAGGCCATTCAGCCCTTCAAGCCTGCACCGCCATTCAATATGATCATGGCTGATCATCCAACTCAGTATCCCGTACCTGCCTTCTCTCCATACCCTCTGATCCCCTTAGCCACAAGGGCCACATCTAACTCCCTCTTAAATATAGCCAATGAACTGGCCTCAACTACCCTCTGTGGCAGAGAGTTCCAGAGACCCACCACTCTCTGTGTGAAAAAATTCCTTCTCATCTCGGTCCTAAAGGATTTCCCCCTTATCCTTAAGCTGTGACCCCTTGTCCTGGACCTCCCCAACACCAGGAACAATCTTCCTGCATCTAGCCTGTCCAACCCCTTAAGAAAATTTGTAAGTTTCTATAAGATCCCCTCTCAATCACCTAAATTCTAGAGAGTATAAACCGAGTCTATGCAGTCTTTGTTCATAAGACAGTCCTGACATCCCAGGAATCAGTCTGGTGAACCTTCTCTGCACTCGCTCTATGGCAATAATGTCCCTCCTCAGATTTGGAGACCAGAACTGTACGCAATACTCCAAGTGTGGTCTCGCCAAGACCCTGTACAACTGAAGTAGAACCTCCCTGCTCCTATACTCAAGTCTTTTTATACAAAGTCTGCTCCCATCTGAAAATGAGCGTCAATGGCAAATCAGGGGGTGGGAGAATTAAAAAAAGACAATAATAAACAATAATAGTTTAAGAATGAAAATTAAAAATATGAAATAAAATAAAATAATTAGGTATAGTATGAGATAAGAGTCAACAGAAGTAGTTTGAGCTCATAAATAGCATTACAAATAGCTGGAGGTCAGAACTCAGGACTTGATGAGAAACTTTTTTAACTCAATCTTAAAGGTGGCTAAGGAGGTGTGAGACGTTAATGACAGAGGCAGGGTATTCCAAAATTTAGGATCTTTAAAAGTAATGCAATGTTGGTGTTTGGATAGAAACATAGAAACATAGAAAAATAGGTGCAGGAGTAGGCCATTCAGCCCTTCGAGCCTGCACCGCCATTCAATGTGATCATGGCTGATCATCCAACTCAGTATCCCGTACCTGCCTTCTCTCCATACCCCCTGATCCCTTTAGCCACAAGGGCCACATCGAACGCCCTCTTAAATATAGCCAATGAACTGGCCTCGACTACCTTCTGTGGCAGAGAATTCCAGAGACTCACCACTCTCTGTGTAAAGAATGTTTTCCTCATCTCGGTCCTAAAGGAATTCCCCCTTATCCTTAGACTGTGACCCCTTGTTCTGGACTCCCCCAACATCGGGAACAATCTTCCAGCATCTAGCTTGTCCAACCCCTTAAGAATTTTGTAAGTTTCTATAAGATCCCCCCTCAATCTTCTAAATTCCAGCGAGTACAAGCCGAGTCTATCCAGTCTTTCCTCATGTGAAACGACAAAACGGAAGATGAGGATCATTTCTTCTTCTGGTTGGGTAACGGTGAATATTAGTGGAAAGGGCGAAAAGATCATGAAGAGAAACGGGCAAATCATGTTTACATTGAAGATATTTTGAAAATAAAAATACATGTTTGGAATGCATTCAGTTTATCCACAGACAAAATTGAGTGCTTCTTGAAGAGAGGGGCAGAAGTTCCTTGTGAAATTTCACAAGGAAAAGATAGGAAGGATAGGTAGAACCCCAAACAATATTACAATAATTGAAATAAGGAAAAATCAAACTGTAATATATTGTTAGATGGGAAGACGGGTGAATAAATGCACAAACCTTTCTCAGAATACCAAGCATTTTCATTGATCTTCTGCAGACAATATTGATACGTTCTTTCCAAGTTAAATTTTGATCAATGGTTACTCCTAAAAATGTTGTATATGTTACTTCAGGAATTTCATGTCCATTGATAAAAATTTTAGATTTGTCTTTGGGAAAAAAATTGTTTTTATTGCAGAAGATCATGTAATTGCATTTTCTGATATTGAGAGAGAGCCTGTTCACTTCAAACCACTTAGAGGCATGGGACAGTTCTTCATTAACTAATTCAACCAATGATTTTAGATCACTATGTGAAGCTATAAGATTGGTGTCATCGGCAAACAGGATAGGAGGAAGTAGTCTACAGGTATAGGATAAGTCATTTACATAGATCAAGAATAGTAAAGGACCAAGGATGGAGCCTTGTGGTACCCCGCAGTGAATTCTCAATTTGTTGGATGAGCTTCCATTTAGATAGACAAATTGCACTCTATTTGCTAAATAGTTGGTTAACCATAGAAGCGCTGCATCCTTTACCCCATATCTATTGAGTTTAGAGATTAAAGGGCCTGTCCCACTAGCGCGCGATTAGACGCGACAAGCGCGACAAATTCGGACGCGGGGGTCGCGTGGGGGTCAGGCGATCCCGGTGCGAGTGAAGGGCCTGTCCCACTAGCGCGCGATTACACGCGCGACGTCCGAAGGAAGGACGTTATTTTTCATCACGTGACGATGCGCATGAGCATGCGCGTTGCACGACGTCGGGCAGTGACGTCATCACGCAACGCCACGCTGAAGACGCACAACGTCAAAACGTCATCACGTTAATCACGTTCTACACGTGATTCTGCGCGACAGGATTTTGCCGCGCGTAATTTTTTGAGCAGTGTCGGTTTTTGGACACTACGCGCGATGTCGACACCAGCTACACACAACTCGACGAGACTCCGGCGATCGCAGTGGGACAGGGTCACGCGAGGCCGGGCGACTAAAGCGACCACGGTAGGTCGCGCTTGTCGCGTCTAATCGCGCGCTAGTGGGACAGGCCCTTAAGATTGAATGGTTGACTGTATCAAATGCCTTGGATAGATCTAGAAAGACACCAAGAGCAAATTTATTTTCATCAAGAGCAGTAGAGATGTTATTAATAAGTTGTAATAATGCATGCTCCGTAGAGTACTTTGTCTCCGTTCTAAATGGCTTACCCCTTATTCTTAAACTGTGGCCCCTGGTTCTGCACTCCCCCAACATCGGGAACACGTTTCCTGCCTCTAGTGTGTCCAAGCCCTTAACAATCTCACATGTTTCAATGAGATCCCCTCTCATCCTTCTAAACTCCAGAGTGTACAAGCCCAGCCGCTCCATTCTCTCAGCATATGACAGTCCCGCCATCCCGGGAATTAACCTTGTAAACCTGCGCTGCACTCCCTCAATAGCAAGAATAGCAAGGGTCGAGAGCCTTCTTCAGACTTGTGTAGCTGGGACATGTTGGTCAGCATGGGCAAGTTGGGCCGAAGGGCCTGTACCACTCTAGGACAATAAATACAAGCGGCCATAAGGCATGTAATGAGGATGAAGCTTGATGGAGATATTGGGGGATGAGTCTGAAGAAGGGTCTCCACCCGAAACGTCACCTATTCCTTCGCTCCATAGATGCTGCCACACCCGCTGAGTTACTCCAGCAGTTTTGTCTACCTTCGATTTTCCAGCATCTGCAGTTCCTTCTTAAACAATTACAGATGACAACTCCCTTCACTCATTCGTTCGTAAGTGATTGGAGCAGATTGGAGAGCGGGGTGAAGAAGGGGCCCAACCTGAAGCATTCATACCTTTCATTCTGAGACTATAGCCTCTAATTCTAGACTCTCCCACTAGTGGAAACATCCTCTCCACATCCACTCTATCCAGGCCTTTCGCTATTCCGATGGTTAGAGATACAGCGTGGAAACAAGCCCACCGAGTCCACGCCAACCAGCGATCAACCCGTTCCTGCACACTTGGGATGATTTACAATTTTTACCAAAGCCAATTAACCTGCAAACCTGCATGTCTTTGGAGTGTGGGAGCCGGAGAAACCCCACGCGGTCACGGGGAGAACGTACAAACTCCGCACAGGCAGCGCCCGTAGTCAGGGTGGAACCTGGGTCTCCGGCGCTGTGAGGCGGCAGCTCCACCGCTGCACCACCGTGCCGCATTCTTGCATCTCCACATATGACCATCCAGAAGAACGTCATGTAATCTTCCTTGTACGGACCAAACTCGCTCTGCGTTGAGAATGGTCAACGTCCAGTGGCTCCTTTTTGTCACGTGCGCAAACACAGTGAAACCCTTTTCTCACAAACAGACCAGTAGAGCATTGTCGTACCGAAACACAATCCCCGATGAGCCAAGTGGACACATATGGTCCACTGGGACCACATGCGTTTTTTGGCGCCATAGTCGAAGTCCAGTCCACGCTCTAGGTGTCTAGGTGGATTCCATGAGTTTTGCCAGCAATTGCGCAGAGTCAATCCCAGCCTCAACCCGAACTTTGCCAGCGCTTAATTGAGTGAGTGCCAACAAGGGCGGCACGGTGGCGCAGCGGTAGAGCTACTGCCTTGCTGCACCAGTTCGATCCTGACTACGGGTGCTGTCTGTACGGAGTTTGTACGTTCTCCCCAGGACCACGTGGGCTTTCTCCGAGATCTATTGCCATAGAAGGAGTGCAGAGAAGGTTCACCAGACTGATTCCTGGGATGTCAGGACTGTCTTATGAACAAAGACTGGATAGACTCGGTTTATACTCTCTAGAATTTAGGAGATTGAGAGGGGATCTTATAGAAATGTACAAAATTCTTAAGGGGTTGGACTGGCTGGATGCAGGAAGATTGTTCCCGAGGTTGGGGAGGTCCAGGACAAGGGGTCACAGCTTAAGGATAAGGAGGAAATCCTTTAGGACCGAGATGAGAAGGACTATTTTCACGCAGAGAGTGGTGGGTCTCTGGAACTCTCTGCCACAGAGGGTAGTTGAGGCCAGTTCATTGGCTATATTTAAGAGGGAGTTAGATGTGGCCCTTGTGGCTAAGGGGATCAGAGGGTATAGAGAGAAGGCAGGTACAGGATACTCAGTTGGATGATCAGCCATGATCATATTGAATGGCGGTGCAGGCTCGAAGGGCCGAATGGCCTACTCCTGCACCTATTTTCTATGCTTCTATGTTTCTATCTCCGGTTTCCTCTCCCCCTCCAAAGACGTACAGGTTTGTAGGTTAATTGGCTTGATATCTATCTAAATTTCCCCTAGTGTGCGTAGGGTAATGTTAGTGTGCGGGGATTACAATCGAGCCATTTACAGTGTATAGATACATGATAAGGGAATAACGTTTGGTGCAAGGTAAAGCCAGCAATGTCCGATCAAAGATAGTCCGATGGTCAAATTGTGGAAGTAGCCCAGACCATCACTCAAAACAATCTCCCTTCCATTGATGGAGCATCTGAAGAAGGGTCTCGACCCATAACGTCACCCATTCCTTCTCCCCAGAGATGCTGCCTGTCCCGCTGAGTTCAGCATTTTGTGCCTATCTTCGATTTAAACCACCATCTGAAGTTCTTTGATACACACCCCTTCCATTGACTCCATTTATACCTCACGCTGCCTCGGCAAGGCCGGCAGCATCATCAAGGACCAGCCGCACCCCGGCCACTCCCTCTTCTCCCCTCTCCCATTGGGTAAAATGTCCAGATTCAGAGACAGTTTCTTCCCAGCTGTTATCAGGCAACTGAACCATCCCACCACAACAAGAGAGCGGTCCTGAACTACTATCTTCCTCATTGGTGACCCTCAGACTATCCTTGTTTAAGAAAGAACCGTAGATGCTGGAAAAATCGAAGGAAGAGAAAAATGCTGGAGAAACTCAGCGGGACAGGCAGCATCCCCTCTGGAACTCTCTGCCACAGAGGGTAGTTGAGGCCAGTTCATTGGCTATATTTAAGAGGGAGTTAGATGTGGCCCTTGTGGCTAAGGGAATCAGAGGGTATGGAGAGAAGGCAGATACAGGATACTGAGTTGGATGATCAGCCATGATCGCATTGAATGGCGGTGCAGGCTCGAAGGGCCGAATGGCCTACTCCTGCACCTATTTTCTATGTTTCTATGTTTCAATCTATGGAGCGAAGGAATAGGCGACGTTTCGGGTCGAGACCCTTCTTCAGACTGGTTGCCTATTCCTTCGCTCCATAGATGCTGCCTCACTCGCTGAGTTTCTCCAGCATTTTTGTCTACCTCATAGACTATCCTTGATCAGACTTTGCTGGCTTTACCTTGCACTAAACGTTATTCCCTCATCATACATGGCTCGATTGTGATCATGTTGTCTTCTTTCCGCTGACTGGTTAGCACGCAGCAAAAAGCTTTTCACTGTACATGAGACAATAAACTAAACTGAAATGGGTCTGCAATGAGTCAGATGATATCTCAGGACTGCTCTCTAGTTGTAGTAGAATGGTTGGGCCAGTCCGACATGGCCAACTCCTCTTTGGAAGGAAGCTCAGGACCAGAGGTCTACGGGTCAATAGATTGTGCGCAAGTTACTAATGTACAGCTACTGTATGTGGATCAATTCCTTGTCAAGTCGGGTAATTACAGCCGCGACTGCAGACAATGTACAGAGTAACGTAACCTTTACAAGCCACTTGCTGTTATCAATCAATGCAGTCGATCCATGGTAAATCAAACTGGGCTGAGGGAGCACAATAACATTGACCTTTCAGCATGTGAGGCGGGGGGGGGGGGGGGAGAAGTCAATGGCTGACAAATAGAGTTATAGAGTCCTAGAGTGGAAACAGGCCCTTCAGCCCAACCTGCCCACACTGGCCAACATGTCCCAACTACTCTAGTCCCATCTGCCAGCGTTTAGCCCACATCCCTCAGATTCAGATTCAGATTCAGATTCAATTTTAATTGTCATTGTCAGTGTACAGTACAGAGACAACGAAATGCATTTAGCATCTCCCTGGAAGAGCGACACAGCAAATGATTTGAATAAATAACAATAAGTGTCCGGGCGGGGGGGGGGGGGTGATTGGCAGTCACCGAGGTACGTTGTTGAGTAGCGTGACAGCCGCCGGAAAGAAGCTGTTCCTGGACCTGCTGGTTCGGCAACGGAGAGACCTGTAGCGCCTCCCGGATGGTAGGAGGGTAAACAGTCCATGGTTGGGGGTGAGAGAGGTCCTTGGCGATGCTGAGCGCCCTCCGCAGACAACGCTTGCTTTGGACAGACTCAATGGAGGGGAGCGAGGAACCGGTGATGCGTTGGGCAATTTTCACCACCCTCTGCAATGCCTTCCGGTCGGAGACAGAGCAGTTGCCATACCAAACTGTGATGCAGTTGGTAAGGATGCTCTCGATGGTGCAGCGGTAGAAGTTCACCAGGATCTGAGGATCTGATGGACCTTCTTCAGTCTCCTCAGGAAGAAGAGACGCTGGTGAGCCTTCTTGATCAGAGTTGAGGTATTGTGGGTCCAAGAGAGGTCGTCGGAGAGGTTGACTCCCAGGAACCTCCAAACCTGTCCTATCCATGTACCTGTCTAACTGAGTGTTATATTCCAACTACCTCCTCTATGTTGTATATGACGGCTAGTGGGGTGGAAGGTGAGGACTAGGGGGGACTCTGCCCTTGTTACCAATGGCGGGGATGGGGAGAGAGAGGAGTGTTACGGGGTATTGAAGAGACCCTGGTGAGAGCCTCATCTATAGTAGGGGAGGGGAACCCCCGTTCCCTGAAGAATGAGGACATCTCCGATGCCCTGGTGAGGAACACCTCATCCTGGGAGAAGATGCGGCGTAGACGGAGGTGTTGGGAGTAGGGGATGGGAGTCCTTACAGGAAGCAGGATGGGAAGAAGTGTAGTCTAGATAGCCATGGGAGTCAGTGGTTTATAGTGGATGTCGGTCAGAGGTCTATCACCTGAGATGGAGATGAATGAACACCACCAGAAATTGGAGGAGCAGCACCCCATACTCCGCTTGGGCAGTTTATACCCCAGCGGCATGAACATTGACTTCTCCAATTTCCGGTAGCCCTTGCTGTCTCCTCCCCTTCTCAGCTCTCCCTCAGCCCTCTGGCCTTTTTCCCTCTCTCCTCCTCTCCCTTTCTTCTTCCCCCCCCCCCCCCCCCCCCCTCACCACCCTACATCCGTCTGAAGAAGGGATTCGGCCCGAAAAACATTGCCTATTTCCCAACAACTATACGAATGAATAAATGAATCAAAAAGTTTATTGGCACATACAAGGAATTTGCCTTGATGCTCTGCTCGCAAACGACAACATGACATACAGTAACAACTAACAATAACACGTAAAAACGGGAATGGGAATACTTATTCAATGCACTTGAAAATTTTAAGAATGGTCCAAAATGTATTTCTTGGATCAAGCTGATATATCATATAGCTCAGGCTTCTGTACTTACCAATAATCAGAGATCCTCTTTTTTCAGGCTCTTTCGAGGTACTAGACAGGGCTGTCCTTTAAGTCCTTTACAGTTTGATATCGCTTTGGAACCTTTGGCCACCGCTATGAGGGATTCCCCTAATATTTTTGGTATTGTCCGTGGGAATAAGACACATAAGCTATCCCTTTATGCAGATGATCTGTTATTATTCATCTCCAACCCTGAGAAATCTATTCCTTAATCAATTTAGTCGTTTTTTTGGTTATAAACTAAATCTTAGTAAGAGTGAGCTTTTTCCATTAAACAATCTACTAAATTATATCTATTTCCATTAAATATAGCTATATTTAAGAGGGAGTTAGATGTGGCCCTTGTGGCTAAGGGGATCAGGGGGTATGGAGAGAAGGCAGGTACGGGATACTGAGTTGGACGATCAGCCATGATCATATTCAATGGCGGTGCAGGCACGAAGGGCCGAATGGCCTACTCCTGCACCTAATTTCTATGTTTCTATGTAATCTAGTTTCGAATTACGGACAGTTTCCATTTAGATTGACTACTGAATGTTTTACTTATTTAGGCATTAAGATTACCAAGAAACACAAGGATTTATTTAAAGCCAATTTTACGCCTCTAATTGACCATATCAAACAACAGTTTGCTAAATGGTCACCAATGTTCTTATCTGTAATCGGCCGAATCAATGCTATTAAAATGTTTATCTTATCTAAATGTTTGTATTTATTTCAGACGATACCAATATTTATTGCTAAATCTTTCTTTGATATGGGTCTGAAGAAGGGTTTCGGCCCGAAACGTTGCCTATTTCCTTCGCTCCATAGATGCTGCCGCACCCGCTGAGTTTCTCCAGCAATTTTGTCTACCTTTCTTTGATATTATAGACTGCAACATTTTTTTCATATATATATATGGCAGAATAAACATTCCAGATTCTGTAAGTAAAAAAATACTTACAGAATCAAAAAAAAATGGTGGTTTGGCATTGCCGTCCCTTAGATTCTACTATTGGGCAGTTAATGCTCGCTATCTAATGTTTTGGACAAAAGATTTAGAAGATACCCAATGCCCAGGATGGATAAATCTTGAACGGGATTCTATGCAAGGTCTATCATTGGCTTCTATTCTAGGGGCCTCGTTACCTTTTACAATTATGAGATTGAATAAATATACGACTAACCCAATAATAAGACACACGTTGTGAACATGGTTTCATCTTCATATGTTTTTTGGATTGAATGATTTTATCTTATCGAGTCCTATCATATCCAACCTTCTAGTACTATCAAGCCTTTCTGTTATGGAAGAGGAACGGGTTGGCAGCTTTTCGTGATTTGTTTGTGGATGTTTTTTTACGTCTTTTGAACAACTCTCCAATAAATATAATCTACCTAACTCACATTTCTTCAGATATTTACAAATTAGACATTTTTGAAGGCTACTCCACCCTTTTTTCCGTTACCACATCAAACTGAAATCTTGGAGAAAATGTTACATTTGAACCCTTATCAGAAAGGTTTAATAACGACTATTTATGAGTTCATTTTGAAATGTAAAAAAGATACATTTGATAAAATTAATAGTGACTGGGAAAGAGAACTTCAAATTTCTCTATCTATAGAGAAATGGGAGAGGATTCTTCAATTAGTTAATACTTCCTCAATGTGTGCAAGACACGCTCTGCTACAATTCAAGGTGGTTCACAGAGCTCATATGTCAAAAGATAAGTTGGCTCATTTTTATGGTCATATAAATCCTACCTGTGACAGGTGTAATTCTGGTGGCCTCATTGACTCGTATGTTTTGGTCCTGCCCACTTTTGGAAAAATATTGGAAATACATTTTTGATACCGGAAATACATACCGCGAAGTAGAACCTCCCTGCTCCTATACTCAAATCCTTTTGCTATGAAAGCCAACATACCATTCGCTTTCTTCACTGCCAGTACAGACTCCGTATAGACAGTACCCATATTAGGGACCGAACCCGGGTCCCTGGCGCTCCAAGGCAGCAACTCTACAGGCAGCACTGCGCCATCGTTCTGCCAGTATTGGTTGATCATCAGTTTGTACGTTCTCCTCGTGACCGCGTGGGTTTTGTCCGGGTGCTCCGGTTCCCTCCCACACTCCAAAGACGTGCAGGTTTCCAGGTTTGTAAATTAATTGGCTTCTGTAGTGTGTAGGATAGTAATTCAGCAGTTCACCAGTAATCACCCGTTCACACTCGTGATGTTTGAATAAAGGTTCCGACCCAAACCGTCACCTATTCCTTATTCTCCAGAGATGCTGCCTGACCCACTGAGTCGCTCCAGCACTTCGCGTCTTTCCCTACACACTAGGGACGATTTACAGAAGCCTAAAAAACCTGCACGTCTTTGGAGTGTGGGAGGAAACCCGAGCGCCCGGAGGAAAACCACGCGGTCGCAGGGAGAGCATGCAAACTCCGTATGGACAGCATCCACTGCGCCAATGTGTGATAAACACATTAGTACAATAAAGGCTATTCATTCTATTCATTCATTCATTCATTCATTCATTCATTCATTCATTCATAGCAGTGTTTAAGAGGCACGGGGAAGTGCAAGGATTACAGGGATATGGACCACGTGCAGGCAGATGATATCTTGGCAGCATGTTCCCTGCAAACATTGTGGGCCGAATGGCCCGTTGCTGTGCTGCGCTCTTCTATCTTCCATGGCGGTGCAGGCTCGAAGGGCCGAATGGCCTACTCCTGCGCCTAATTTCTATGTTTCTATGTTTCTATGCTCCATATTGTTGACCATAGAATTTAAGATAATTGTTTCCCAATTAAAATATCGTTGGTTCTGTAGTATCGCTAAAGATGCATTCTATAGGTTCAACAGCCCCGACCCGGGGTCCGATCGCCCAGCACGGGGGAGCTGACATCCCCCCGATGCGGGAGCTTGAGTGCCTCAACGCGGAGGGCCCAAAACGGCGCCGGCTACGGGGGCAACATCGTCCTGGCAACGGAGGGCTCGAGGCCCATGACCGCGGGAGAACAAAGAAGGGAAGAGATTGAACTTTATTTTCACCTCCCACCACAGTGGGGAGCGTGGAGGAGTCAATGTGGTGGATGTTTATGTTTAAATGTATTTTGTGTGTTCCGTTGCTTTTTATTGGTATGACTGACTTGGCAAATGAAATTCCTCGTATGTTGCAGAAAATCCTTGGCTAATAAAGTATTATTGTATTGCATTGTATTGTGTACACAGAGAAACAGAGAAAACAGAAATTGTTCAGCAGCTCTCTACATTAAAATGATTTCATTTAATACCCCTTAGCAATTATTAGACTTTTAATGTATTTGTGTCGGGTCATTGGGGTTTGAACCTATCCCTGTAGAATAGGAACGTCAGAAGTTCCAAGAAAGATTGTGACCTGATGACCAATTTGTCTACTTCCACACCTAATCAAGATAGCCAAATGGCTCTGCACTTCAAAAGTCAGCCTTGAATAGACACTGTGATTTCAATGTTTTCAAGAGAGAGTTCGATTTAGTTCTCAGGGCTAAGGGAATCAAGGGATATGGGGGAAAAGCCGGATCGGGGCACTGATTGAGGATGATCAGCCATGATTACATTGAATGGCGGTGCTGGCTGGAAGGGCGGAATGGCCTCCTCCTGCACCTATTGTCTATTGTTTCTATGTTACGCCTCATACAATTTCATTTACTTGTCTCAGGTCTCCCTTAAAACCTCCAGCGTTCCAGGGGAAACAATCCAAGTCTGTCCGACATCTCCCCGTAGCGAATACTCCGTAATGCTCCGGGCAGCATCCTGGTAAACATCTTCTCTCTCCTCGCCCAAAGCCTCCACATCCTTCCTGTGATGAGGTGACCAGAACTGCACGCAATGTGACCCACTTGACCTGCTGAGGTTTTCCAGCTCATTCAGTTTTCACCATCAAATGGTAGATATTTTAAGAACAGAAAGACCACGGCAAGAACAGAGGGGGGCGGGGAGGCACGGTGGCGCAGTGGTAGAGTTGCTGCCTCACAGCGTCAGAGATCCGGGTTCCATCCTGACCTCGGGTGCTGTCTGTGCGGAGTTTGTACGTTCTCCCCGTGACCGCGCGGGGTTTCTCCAGGAGCTCCGGTTTCCTCCCACACTCCAAAGACGTGCAGGTGTGTAGGTTAATAGACGCCCGAGTGAGTGTAGGATAGTGAGAGTGTACGGGATGATCGCTGGTCAGTGTGGACCCGGTGGGCCGATGGGCCTGTTTCCACACTGTATCTCTGAAGTCTGGTCTAAAGTCTGGAAAAACTACAGATGCTGGAATCTTAAGTGAAAATAATGTGCTGGAGGGACTCAGTGGGTCATAGAAACATAGAAACATAGAAATTAGGTGCAGGAGTAGGCCATTCGGCCCTTCGAGCCTGCACCGCCAGTCAATATGATCATGGCTGATCAACCAACTCAGTATCCCGTACCTGCCTTCTCTCCATACCCTCTGATCCCCTTAGCCACAAGGGCCACATCTAACTCCCTCTTAAATATAGCCAATGAACTGGCCTCAACTACCCTCTGTGGCAGAGAGTTCCAGAGACCCACCACTCTCTGTGTGAAAAAAGTCCTTCTCATCTCGGTCCTAAAGGATTTCCCCCTTATCCTTAAGGTGTGACCCCTTGTCCTGGACCTCCCCAACATCGGGAACAAACTTCCTGCATCTAGCCTGTCCAACCCCTTAAGAATTTTGTAAGTTTCTATAAGATCGCCTCTCAATCTCCTAAATTCTAGAGAGTATAAACCGAGTCTATGCAGTCTTTGATCATAAGACAGTCCTGGCATCCCAGGAATCAGTCTGGTGAACCTTCTCTGCACTCCCTCTATGGCAATAATGTCCTTCCTCAGATTTGGAGACCAGAACTGTACGCAACACTCCAGGTGTGGCCTCACCAAGACCCTATACAACTGAAGTAGAACCTCCCTGCTCCTATACTCAAATCCTTTTGCTATGAAAGCTAAACTCCGTGCTATGCTATGAACTCAGTGGGTCAGGCAGCATCTATGGAAAGAATGGACAGGCGACGTTTCGAGTCGAGGGCTCCGACTTCGGGTGTTCCGACTGATGGACCATAACTGAACCTATTTTCCAATGTGATGCATCAGAAAAATCTAACTTATGCACAATAGAGTGGACGTGGAGAGGATGTTTCCACTAGTGGGAGAGTCTAGGACCAGAGGTCACAGCCTCAGAATTAAAGGACGTTCCTTTCGGAAGGAGATGTCGAGGAAATTATTTCGTCAGAGGGTGGTGAATCTGTGGAATTCTTTTGCCACAGAAGGCTGAGGAAGCCAAGGCAATGGATAATTTTAAGGCAGAGATAGATAGATTCTGGATTAGCACAGGTGGCAGGGGATATGGGGGGGAAGGCAGGAGAATGGGGTTAGAATGGAGGGAGAGATAGATCAGCCATGATTGAATGGCAGAGGAGACTTGATGGGCCGAATGGCCCGGTTCTGCTCCTGTCACTTAGGAATATGACTAGGGTGGGGGAGGGACAGAGAGAGAGGGGAAGCAAGGGTCACTTGAAATTAGAGAGATCAATATTCATACCGCTGGCTTGTGAGCTGCCCAAGCGAAATATCAGGTTTAGTTTAGTTTAGTTCAGAGATACAGCGCGGAAACAGGACCTCCGGCCCACCGAGTCCGCACCAACCAGCGATCCCCGCACACTAACACTATCCTACACACACTAGGGACAATTTACACTTATACCAAGTATACGAACCCAAGGCATTTAACCTGCAAACCTGTACGTCTTTGGAGGGTGGGAGGAAATCGAAGATCTCAGAGATACAGACAGTACCCCTGGTCGGGATCGAACCCGTGCCGCTGTCGCTGTGAGGCAGCAACTCTACCGCTGCACCACCGTGACGCCCAAGGTTCTGAGTGTTTGTTTTCGACCTTTTACAAGGGAAAAGGGGCATTTCCTCTCTGAACGTGCTGAAAGAATTGTTCAGTAATGTGTTGAGGAAATCATTTGTATAACCTTGGCTGCGAGCGCTGGCCTTCAGAGCTGATTGGCACCTTGGAAGGTTTCACAACAAGCCTGTCTCAGTCATTTTCAGCAAATGGTTTTTGAATAATTGCGATGAGTGGCTCACCTCTTGTGAAGGGCCAGCACGGTGGCGCAGTGGTAGCGTTGCTGCCTTATAGCGCTCACAGCGCCCGAGACACGGGTTCGATCCTGACCACAGGGTGTTGTCTGTACAAAGTTTTTCACCTTCTCCCCATGACTGCGTGGGTTTTCTCTGGGAGCTCAGGATTCCTCCCACACTCCAAAGACCTGCAGGCTTGTAGGTTGATTGGCTCGGTGTAAATGTAAATAAATTGTCCCTAGTGGGTGTAGGGGAGTGTGACTGTGCGGGGATCGATGGGCGGTGCGGACTCGGTGGCCCGAAGGGCCTCCAAACTAAATTAAACTAAACTAAATTATACGAGACTTAATAACTCCAAACTAAATTAAACTAAACTAAATTATACGAGACTTAATACTTTGGACTCTGCAAATTCAACCCCCTCAAGACTCCAGAAAGCTGAGATGATATAAGTTAATATGGCAATTGGACGAGAATGATATCGTTTATTTTTTTATAACTGATATAGAGTTTTAGAGTCCTGGAGTCATACTGTATGTGAACAGGCCCATCGGCCCAACTTGCCCACGCCGACCAACATGTCCCATCTACACTAGCCCTACCTGCCCACGTTTGGCCCATATCCCTCTAAACCTGTCCTATCCATGTACCTGTCCAAATGTCTTTTAAACAATGTGATAAAATTGGTCTGAAGAAGCAACCATGGGAGGAGGAGGGTTACACAAAAGTGCTGGAGAAACTCAGCGGGTGCAGCAGCATCTAAGGAGCGAAGGAGATAGGCGACGTTTCGGGTCGAGACCCTTCTTCAGACTGGTCAGGGATCAGGGAAACGAGAGATATAGACGGTGATGTGGAGAGATAAAGAACAATGAATGAAAGATATGCAAAAAAGTATCGATGATAAAAGAAACAGGCCATTGTAAGCTGTTTGTAGTGTGAAAATGAGAAGCTAGTGCGACTTGGGTGGGGGAGAGATAGAGATAGAAGGAATGCCAGGGCCCGAGGGCTGAGGGAGAGCTGGGAAGGGGAGGAGGCAGCCAGGGTTAACAGAATTGAGAAAATTCAATGTTTAAGCCCAGAGGATGCAGACTCCCCAAGCGGAATATGAGGTGCTGTTCCTCCAACTTGCGGTGTTGCTCACTCTGGCCGTGGAGGAGGCCCAGGACCGAGAGGTCGGATACGGAATGGGAGGGGGAGTTGAAGTGCTGAGCCGCCGGGAGGTCGGGTTGGTTATTGCGGACCAAGCGGAGGTGTTCAGCGAAACGATCGCCCAGCCGCCGCTTGATCTCACCGATATAGATCAGCTGGCATCTGGAGCAACGGATGCAGTAGATGAGGTTGGAGGAGGTGCAGGTGAACCTCTGTCGGACCTGGAAGGACTGCTTGGGTCCCTGAAAGGAGTGGATGGGGGAGGTGAAGGGACAAGTGTAGCATCTCTTGCGGTTGCAAGGGAAAGTGCCCGGGGAAGGGGTGGAGCGGGAGGGAAGGGAAGAATTGACAAGGGAGTTGCGGAGGGAGCGGTCTTTGCGGAAGGCAGACGGGGGGGGGGGGGGGAGATGGGAAGATGTGGCGAGTGGAGGGGTCACGTTGGAGGTGGCGAAACTGGCGGAGGACTATCTGTTGTATGCGCTGGCTGGTGGGGTGAAAGGTGAGGACCAGGGGGACTCGGCCCTTGTTGTGAGTGGGGGAATGGGGAGAGAGGGCAGTGTTGCGGGGTATGGAGGAGACCCTGGTGCGAGCCTCGTCTATAGTGGGGGAGGGGAAACCCCGTTCTCTGAAGAACGAGGACGGGAGGAAGAGGTTGGGTATCGAGTTTTTTGCCTAGAGTAGGAGAATTAAGAACCAGAGCACATTTAAGGTGAGGGGGTTGAAAGATTTAATAAGAACATGAGGGCACCTCTTTGACACAAAGGGTGGTGGGTGTATGGAACAAGATGCTGGAGGAGGTAGTTGAGGCAGAGACTCGAAGAAACACTTGGACAGGAACATGGATAGGACAGGTTTAGAGCGACATGGGCCAAACGCAAGCAGGTGGGACTAGT